>OW386549.1:7222340-7641576 GCA_936435175.1 Glyphotaelius pellucidus
TCCTCGTATCCACTGTCAACCAGTGATGGCTAGTAACCGGGACAAAGTAACCTGGACGGCAATGATGTCATATGCAATACACAGCCGCTTGATATAACTGAGTATTAACGTCAATCTTTTAAAAAATTAGCCCTTTTCTCGTATCCACTGTCAACCAGTGATGGCTAGTCACCGGGACAAAGTAACCAGGAAGAGGCAATGACGTCATACGTAATATACAGCCACTTGATACATCTGAGTATGTATTACCGTCAATCTTTCCATATCCAGAGAGATACTCTAGATTCACAAATTCGTAAAACTTATACCTAGAGAGGGCACGTATCTATACATCCTGCCGACAGAAATGGCGACATCTTGTGACAAATTCTTGAATTCAAAACCGAATTACAACGGTAGCTTTGTTTGAAATTCCTCATACACAGATGTTATTTGTGGTGTGACGCATACGGCGTGGCGTCAACATGCACTCGAAACTGGATTCTGAAATTCAACCACGCAGACGTTACCGTATTAATACTGTTCGACTTTTACCAGGGGTACTTTCTTTAAAATAAAATGTAATTGGTGTTGGTGTATTCTCTTGCTTAGATAACCTTGCGCAGTTGGTAACCTTAAAAAATTCTCATAATAAAGAAGTTTAACTCAAGGTTTGATTTAATCATTTGAATTGTTGTTTTAGCCTTATCTTCAACTCCACTACTACAAGAGACAGTTCCGGCACTTCACAGACCTGCAACACATGCCCATCCCCGACCTGGACACTACTCCCACCAAAACTAATGCGTACTCTCTCAAGCCGCAGCACGGCAGAAGTAAGTCTCCTTCAACACAATTACCTTCATATATATTGATAATATACTATAATATTGTTAGGCTAACACTATTGATACTAACTGAGGATGGTTCATGGAACTTTCCCACCCAGTGATCTGAATCAACCGCGCTACCAACTGGGCTAAATCCCTAGTTGATAAGACTGACATTTATTTCGTAATGTCGTCGGATTTCAGAGAAATGCATATATGACCGCGTGTGCGTATGTGATTGCCACCAAAAGTTCATAAAATACATTGTCATCGACAGTGAGTCTATCGTCTATCTGTAAAGTTTCAGCTCGATCGGATGTCAGGAAGTGGGTTAATTTCCACTTTCTAGATTCACAAATTCATTGAATCAAGAAAACAAAAGTGAAATTCAAATACACAGATTTATTTAAAAAGAACTCTAACTTTGAAATGATTTTTTTTACTAAAAATAACAAAAGTTCTATTAAGTTTTCAGTATTCCAATATTTCAGTATTGCCTTGACGGTTTGGCTTGCTAAAGATAAATATATTTTGTAATCTTCCATTTAAGGTCGCGAGGGCTCCATATCTCTTGTTCAAGTGGAGTTAGAAGCTCAACAATTGGCACAACTGGAAGTTCAACACCTGCAGCATGAGACACAGGCGGCTGAAATAGTAGAAGGAGATCCCCAGAACCAGGTTAATATTATAAAATTTATACCATGGTTCAAGGCTTAAAAATTACACACGTTGACCATTTAAAATATTTGATGTTATAAATATTTTTTTTTTCAGTAGGTACGTTGAGTACTTACTTAATCACTGTGTTTATCAATTTTATGAATATAGCAACACTGGATCTTGAAATTTACGCTCCAAATTCAAACCACATGCTTTTCTTAAAAAAAATTGTTACTGGACTGGAGCATTATTTGGTGTATGCATTAGGGTGGGTCACGACTGTATGGGGATTTTTTTTTTCTTGTTTTGATTTGTCTAATAGTGGTAAAAGGGTGTTAAATGGAGCTATAAAATCACATAGTTTTTTTTAATAATATTTGGATATCGTCTTCCTCCGGATTGACTTTGAAATTTCACATAATAGAGAAAAACCCATCCTTGATAAATCTTAAAAAAAAAGTTAGATAAACCAATAAAAATGAACTATTTTTAATAAAACAGAAAATAGAGGGAATATTTTGATTTATTTATTAAAAAAAATATTTGAATATAATTCAAATTATCTCAGGGCAGCGTATTCAAATACCAGCAAAATCCTTCTTACTCTCAAATTTCGGCATTTTTTTGCGAGACTCAATTTTGGGACTTTTTGTAAATAATTTCGTCAAAATATACTACATTTGCTATGAAAGATTACAAAAAATATGGTTTGGTAAAAAAAAAAAAGAAAATAATATATTTTTTTTTTTAAATATTAAAATTTTCAAAACTTTGAAGTGAATCCGGAGGAAGAAAATCGTAAGAGAAAATTGAAAATTTTTAAACACGTCGTTTTGAACCCATTTGACACTCTTTTATCGCTCTTAGAATTTAAAAATAACATTTTTTGTTAAATGACCCACCTTAGTATACGTAGAATAAAAAATACATAATACAAGAAGGGCCTTATGGGCGTGATCCAATTTTAGGACCAATTTGAGCCTATAATTCCATAAAAAACTGTGCTTTCGAAATTCAAATGGGATGGAGATCTATGATTTCAGGCGAGTGTAAGTGAGATGGAACGCTGGGGGGTTGGGCTAAATGGAACATTTGTTTCCATTCAAATTTGTATGGAAAGCACTTCTAGTGTTATATTCTTTATTCTATGGTTGTATTTAATAGTTTTTCTCGCCATTAAAATGAAGTCTGTGAATATAAGTTAACCCCTCGGGTATTTTTTTGCCTTTTAGTAGCTTTGATAGCAGTAAAAACTTTTTATGCCCTTTATGGCACAGACCGAGCCAAACACATAAAATTTGTTCTATCTCCTTTTGTTTTATGGTAAGGTAAATGATATAAGCAGACAAAGAGGCACCACCACGCTTTGTATTTGCATTTAAAAGTTTACCACAGACACTTCCAAATAATTGTGATATGTTCCAAAAAGTCAGCTATCACCTTACTTGTTTACTGATTTGTCAAAATTTGTGAATTTTTTATTATTATTTTTTTATATGAAACGAAAAACAAAAACTAAGTAACTTTAACGTTTATAATTCGTTTGTGTAATCAAATATGATAATAAGTTTCGTGTAATAATATTTTTATAGTTTACGAGAAAAAACAATCGATACCTATGAGATAAAACAATTTTAATAAATTCTTCCCTTTTTAGTTCAAAACAATTTTTTTTAATTGCATTTTATTTTCCATAGGGTATGTTCGTTTGTAATATTCAAATCTTAAAGAGTCTTTCATCTGCTTTCAAATACAATATTTCATTTTGCAATATGTTGAATACCAGGTGTTAATTTTCAAATCTATTTCTAAATTAACCCCTCAGGCTAACTCATATAGGTCTCATAGTCTTCCTTACTATCATGGTTAGAAATGTGATCTAAACGGTGTTAGAAAGAGAAAACACCACACTTTATATTCAAATCTAAAAGTTAACCACAAAATAATTAAAATGTACACCTTTATGAAACCAAAGTTTCCGACCACAATTTGAAAAATATTTATGAAGCCTTGGGAATTTTTCAATTAATTATTTTTATATGAAACGACAGAAAAGTGAGTTGACAATAACGTTTATAATTCATTTAACTGACACAATTATTTTTATTTTTTTCATTATCAGTAATTTTAGTTAGATACAACGTAAGGTGAGTCATTTTTAAAACTTTTTTATGTTTGCGTTAAAATTTTTTATATTTAATAAATTGGTAACCGGACAACTCGGAATGAAACCAACTCAGAACCGTAGGGAGTGTGGCGAACCCATCGCTCAGGGAGTGGAAACACAAACCTGCAATAGCCATCCCAAGCCAAGGTGTGAGCTACCGTGCTCAGGCTGAATGTCCTGGGGAACAGTGTCAAGAACGGTGCCTCCGAGAAACAAGGTCGCATCTCGGAGTATTTAGACCTTACTCCAACATTCGGGGCTCTGTTGGAGTGGACCTTCTATTTCCCTGTCACTCGTGGGACAAAAAAAATTGGACCATTCGAAAACTAGGGGCCTTTTGGGAACCTAGGAGTGCTGAGGCCATCTCTGTGGACTTTCTTCCTGGGGCCCTTAGGAGGAACCAAGAGGAGAAGCTGTGGAGAAGAGAGCTGAGGCCACCTCCATGAACCCTTCCCTTGTGGGGCCTTCACGGAACCAAGGGGAAGGGCACTCTTCCGGCACGGGGCCTTTGGGGAACCAAGGAGGAGTGAAGTGGAGAGATGATGTCCTCTTCCCATGTGGGGCCTTCAGGGAACCATGTAGGAGTGAAGAGGAGAAATGAGGCCATCTCCGTGAACTCTTTCTTATGGGGCCTTTAGGGAACCAAAGAGGAGTGAAGAGGAGAGATAAGTCCTCTTCCCTCTTGGGGCCCTCGGGGAGTCAAGGTGGAGTGGGCTCTTCTCTTGTGGGGCCTTTAGGGAACCAAAGGGAGGTGAACTCTCCGTCGTGGAGCCTTCAGGGAACTAAGGAGTGGAGAGGAGAGATGAAGCCCTCTACCCTCGTGGGGCCTTCAGGGAACCGCGAAGGAGTGAAGAGGAGAAATGAGACCTGGGAAGACACATTGTCGAACCAGAAGATATAGCTTCATTTCCAATGACAATCCTGGTGAACTTTGTAAAAGGGACTGGATTACTGTCAAAGGAATGAGGTAAAATGGGAGATAGCACAATGGGCCTACGGCCTAAGTGCTCACGGGAACTTTATTTATGTAAACCGTCTCAGCTCTTGAAAAAAAAAAAAAAAAACTCAGAACCATCTCAGATAAGTCATTTAGAGTTATAAAATAATATATATAAAAATTGGTTAAATAGGTTACGTTAGGTTAGGGTTATCGGCTAATTTAAAATTATTTTTTTCATAGCTTTTAATGACTTTTTAAGGAGGTGTTCAGTTGACTTTATTTTCATTTGGCATGGAACCAATAAATTATATATTTATTTCGAATTATAACATTTGAAGGCGTATTTCATCACTTTTCAAAAATAGTTTGTACTTTTCAGACGCGTTAAAAAATATTCCGTTTATTTGGATTTTATTGCAAAGCGAAAACATTTTGACTTTCTGACAAAATAGGCCCGAGGCCTGAGGGGTTAATGCCAATCCCTCTTTACACTAAACATTTCTAAATAAATCACGAATCAAACAGTTCATTTAAAGTGAATTGATGACAAAATCACAAAATCCCACCAATATATAAACAAAACCTCACATAATCATCATTCCAGCCACAAGGAATGGCTGTTGGCAAACAATCCGGTACTCAAGAAAAGCTCTTCATCACACAGGTTTCAAAAATATATCAGTTTCTTTAATAACGCTTACCATAAAATGTGTGATGTGATTGATGTTAAGATGAATTTTGTGGACACTACAACAAACCTTTTCTTAAAAAACAATAAAGGAAGCAAATGCATTTGACTGTTTTTCTTTGCTTTTAGCAAAAGGCAAAGAATTAAGGCTATACAACTTTTTATATCGTAACTCCGCAGGTTACGAAAATTTCAATTGCTCTCTTTATCTGTCGATAACTAATTCCATCGTAACAAGGAATTGTGTTTTTCTTTTGTTCCACTGCGACCAACGTATAGCAGGTATTTTCTATGTGTGCATCTGTAAATGTCTGCAAATATTCTTTAACCATGTGGTAATTCGTCGCCGTAGGTGTCAAGGGAGCCAAGTCACAAATTTGGCGAAAATGAGTTAGTACGCAGAAGTGTTTTAAAACCTTCAAAGTTACCGTGGTCAATGGATTTGAGCCATAAAACACTCCATTTAATATGAGTATTTTGAAAATTGAATATAGATCTAACACACAAAGATGAAAACAGTCAATGACTAAAAGCCGTACAGATCTTTTGATTTTCGAAAAATTTAATACAAATTAAAGCAGTCAATGATGACAAGCCTCGTGAATAACATCACAAAATATCTATGTCCAAAGTCTCACCCTCCTATCTTTAAAAACAAAAAAACTTGTTACAAAAAATGTGGCTTTTGTGTCACCAAAATTCTTTGAGGGCAGTTTTCTCAGCTTTGTGGTTTTATCGATTGACTCCCTTGACATCTACGGTGACGAATTTCAGATAAATTTAATAAATTAAACGATTTTTTATGAAATTTCAGTTAATTTTTTTGGTGTTTTCATGTGATTTTTTAAGTTAACGATACAATAACTTTTAAGCCAGTTCAATTAGTAAAATGATTTGTCTTTATTTTCCAGTTGCTGTTTAAGGAAGAGAGTGACCCGGATGCTGGAGTGTTTGAGGAGATCCCTGGTCTCCTGGAGCGGCTGGTGGATGGAACCTGCACTCTGATCTGCGATGACCTGGTGCTGGAGGTTAAAGCTGCATCTAGGGATTACCGCAACCAAAAGTAAACTATTTATCTGCATTATGAATAGTTTTTTTTTTAACATATTGACTGACACTTGCCGGAAAACAGAGGTTCTTGTTACGACACATGCTATCACATGTTTTTTTTGTCACAAGACACATTTTTTGTGTTAGTTAAGTCAATGGAAATCAGTAAAGAAAAATGTTTGTCTTTCGGTGTGACACTATCAAGAACAGCAGTGTTTGTGTTGTGACACAAATAGACAGGCTAGACTAGACTCATACCACTGCAATACCATGCAAAACATGACTTCCCAGTCCCTTGTGTCGTATCGTGTCCCTGATAAAATAGTATAATATATATGTTGCGTCATATCACATCTCCTCTAAAACAATGTCAATAGACATTATGTCATATCATATCTTCTCTAAAACAACATCAATAGACATTGTGTCATATTACATCTTCTCTAAAACAACATCAATAGACATTGTGTCATATCACATCTTCTCTAAAACAACATCAATAAACATTGTGTCAAATCACATCTTCTCTAAAACAACATCAATAAACATTGTGTCAAATCACTTCTTCTCTAAAACAATATCAACAGATGTTTTGTCATATCACATCTCCTCTAAAACAACATCAATAGACGTTGTGTCATATCACATCTTCTCTAAAACAACATCAACAGATGTTTTGTCATATCACATCTCCTCTAAAACAACATCAATAGACATTGTGATATCACATCTTCTCTAAAACAACATCAATAGACATTGTGTCATATTACATCTTCTCTAAAACAACATCAATAGACATTGTGTCATATCACATCTTCTCTAAAACAACATCAATAAACATTGTGTCAAATCACATCTTCTCTAAAACAACATCAATAAACATTGTGTCAAATCACATCTTCTCTAAAACAATATCAACAGATGTTTTGTCATATCACATCTCCTCTAAAACAACATCAATAGACGTTGTGTCATATCACATCTTCTCTAAAACAACATCAATAAAGTTTTTAGGTTTTCACGGCCAATAAGTATTTTTGTTATTGTTTTTGGGGTGTTATGCCGTGTTTCACTCATCTGCCCTGATGATGGACACTGTAACGCTGTCCGAAACGTTGGCTAAAAAAGGAGGTAGCGAAACACGGCATAACACCCCAAAAACAATAACAAAAACATCAATAAACATTGTGTCAAATCACATCTTCTCTAAAACAACATCAATAAACATTGTGTCAAATCACATCTTCTCTAAAACAATATCAACAGATGTTTTGTCATATCACATCTCCTCTAAAACAACATCAATAGACGTTGTGTCATATCACATCTTCTCTAAAACAACATCAATAATTGTGTCATATCACATCTCCTCTAAAACAACGTCAATAGACATTGTGTCTGTGAATGTGTTAAAGATGGTCCAATAATTTATCTTATCTCTGAATACGTCTTTCTTTTTCTGAAGCAGAAAACACCCTTAAGGTGAGATACTTGAGTACCTGATTATCAGCAGGTACCGAGGGATCGACTAGTTGTAAGTCAGTATAAACCATGCGTTCATTGATGAATGATTAAGTTTTTTTATAAAATTAACTACATTATGATAATTATTTCATGAAAACACATTAAATGCCTAAGCCACAAGAATAATTTGCAATAAAATTTATCAATTAATGGTAAAAATGACAAAATGCGTGGGGTCGTAGGGTCACCCCTCATGGTACCCAAAGTTTTGTTTTGCATCTTGGTATGCCGAAGGTTAACTTAAAAAATGTATGCTTTGTGAAAAAAATTCTCAATTCATAATATTCATCCTGACCATCAAGCAACAAATGTGTATGCCTACAAAACATCACAATATGTACTAACATTGAATTGTTTGTTTTTGCATCAACAGATGGCACTGTCTTCCAGAAGCATCAGACTGGCGCAGCCGCACCCTGTCAGGGGCCCTCTGTGGGGCGCTCGGGGCCCTGAGCTCCCGCTTGCTGAGGCTGTACTCATCCCTAGTCCCACAGCTGTTTGCCCCCCTGACCAGGGCTGTCGCCAGGGAGATTGACAACTTTATATTTGAGGTAAACACATGAATTCAGGTCTTACTGAAGGTTATTTACCAAATTATATAATATATACATACCTGCATTAGAGAGAATACTCAAGTCAATTTATTTTATTATTTATGTATGTATGTTGTTGTTGTTATTGTTGTTATAATAAATTATTGTTGATTATAGGAGGTGGTTATAGAATGCCTTTGGGGCCCTGGAGGAGCCCAGCAGTTCCAGTTTGACATGACCAGAAATCTGATGCCCATATTCGCCCAGTACACCAGTTCTCCTGAAGCTTACTTGCCAAGGTATGTCATGTCACAAGCAAGGCTGGGCCTAAGTGGAAGGTATTCTCAGTATTGCCCTGGCGGGAGACCACCATTCACCTGAATCTGAATGAGACCAATCTGAATCAGATACACACTTTCATCCATCCATGTACATATTCAAACTTCCTCTTTTTCTTCTCCTTTCCCTTCGCCCTCTTCATTCCTCAAATGAGGATTCTATAGTTTCACTTCTTCTGGGCAGTTGGAATTTTTTTTTTAAATTGAATACTATATGAGAAGATTTTTTTATACCTTCACACCACTTTGTAAGCTGTCATCTAACAGTTATGAAATTATTGCAATACAAGTTGTTAGAGTAAAAATAATTGTTTGCTAAATAAACCCTTGACTCTATGCGGAAACCAGCGATCAGTGGATTCCCCTATCTTAACAAACGAATGCAATCTTTAGAGCTCAGGTGTCAGGTGGGAATGCTGTCTTTGTTCTATTGGAATTTCAAAGGAAGATGCTCCGAGGAAATGACGTCATTGATCCTTTCGGCATCAGTGCATAATAGTGATACCAAACGCGCGCCCATCAAGCACATACAAATGTATGAGCTTGATATTTGTCACATGAGAAAGGGTCGATTTGTTCTCGAGTTCAACAGCTCCGCCGTGAAACAATTTGCTGACCTCTGTGTTTCCACCCTCCTTACATCATGTTCATTCCTTCCTCTCTTCAAAAAGACCCTCCATGCAGAATCTCAAAGAAGGTATAATCCCTGAGGGAAATCATTTTCCTCAGGGTCTCTGTGTGGAGCGATTGAAGTTTTTAATGTAAAAAATTAAAAAAAAGAGATTTTTAAATTTTTAATGATTTTTTTATGAAATCAAATCAAATATTATTATATTTATTCCCAGGATCAAGGAATCCTGCACCCTGCTTGGCCTGTTACGCGGTTCGGCCATTCTCCTCCAGGAGGCTCTACTGGACGTGACCTCCGTGGTGGGCGGGGACCTCCTAGGGGACGATTGTGCCCATCGAGCCCTCTCCGAGATATCTGTCCGACACCTGACTGTGGAGGACGCCTTGCGTGTCCTGAACCAGAGGACGGACTTGAATCTAAACCAGTGAAGAAGTCTAGGGCTTTTTAGGCATACCGCTGACCCCTGTTGACGTTGTAACCTCTTTCTTTTTCTCATAAACGAATCATGTAACAGAACGAGAGAGAGTATTAATAGAGCTTTTCTTGCATTGGACCAGAGGACGGACTTGAATCTTAACCAGTGAAGAAAGTCAAGGGCTATTTGGGCATACGCTGACCCCTGTTGACGTTGTAACCTCTCTCTTTTTCTCATAAACGAATCATGTAACAGAACGAGAGAGAGTATTAATAAGCTTTTCTTGCATTGGTCATTGGTACAAATTGAACTAAATTGTGTGTATATTATTAATGATCTTACATGAGTTTCTGATACCAAAGAGATAAACTGATAGAATTGTTTTGTGGGGGAATCAGTGTGCCCGAAGTGAGCTCAATTTTTCCTTATTTTGATGAAATTGATCAAACTTTTTCAAATATTGAAATTTCTTTCATTTACCTGTGTAGGGCCTAGGAGTTGATAGGTCTTTTATAAATTAGCAGCATTAGTTTTTTATATCAGTATAGATCACACTTCTATTGATTTTCTGTTCAGTGTTCCCGCCCGTATTGTAACCTGTCCCTCTTTCTTATAAATGATGCATGTAATAGAAAGAACAGTTTACAAAGGAGGTCTCAGTGGCATGACCGTATGCTTGTGATTACCGAATAGAAAATCTATAGAAATGTGATCTATATAAAAATTTTAAGAATTATCCCCGTTTTACATAAGACCTTTCAACCCCCAGGCACTGGACTTATCTACTCAAGAATTGAACTATTTTACCCGAAGCGAGATATGTTCAATTATTGATCTTACTTCTGGCCCAAAGACACGCCTACAACAAACTTTTGATCTCTCAGTGTTTGTGCTTCATAGGTCTTTGATCTAAATTTAATTGATTTGGCTTTTTATTTGTCAATGTGCAAATGATTTGTCGTGGTTTTTTTGGAAAATTTTTAAAAGGAATAATTTTCCTTTTTAAATGTATAATTTAAATAGATATACCTACCATTTACTTTTCATCACATCCTGGGCTAAAGATTTTAATGCTTTTTTGATATTATACAAATGCTACAAACATGTCTATTATAAAATTGTCCATTTACAAAAAAACAAAGTGTGTTGCATTTTCTTTTCCATAAATCTAGTTTCATGAAATTTAAAATTTTTTTTTATTTGTTTAAGATTTTATTTATTGTTAATAAATTATTGTTGATTCAATTAATCTGATAATCTTTTTACTTACTGGAATCCAGTTGGCAATTATCTTGTTCATCTGCACCCCTTTAAACTTCCAACCTATAATATTTCTTCAGAATACCATCTCATTCCGAGTGTATATTAGAAGTGTGTCGTTCCGGCCGGAAAGAATCAGTAGTAAAAGTGAAGAAATAACATTTCCGATTTGACAGCTCATAATAGGAAGCAGGAACCATGATAAAAAGATGGCCAATAACAATGACGTTACAATATACTGTAGACGCGGGGTAGAAATCTCAAAGTGGGAAGCCAAAGTAAGGCAATTGCACTAGACTCGATTTCTAGTACTTTAGTACTAAACTGTGACTCGCTGAGTAAAGTCGTGTCTTACCAGTAGGTAAATTGCATTTAAAAAGTGCCAAAATGCCCTCCTGTGGTATGAGAAAATATTTCCATTACATGGCAAACAGAAGTAAAAGTGAAGAAATAACATTTCATTTATAAGTACACGCAAATTACTTATTATTATCGATTGCTATAAACAATACAATTAATTTTCATATTTCCTGCCAGACGATTTTATACATCATTAGAAAAATATACACACATTCTTTGATTGTCTTATGGTACGGCCACACTATAAATAAACCAATCATGGCCACACTGAGGCCAACTTCCAACTACAAACATTCGGATGATTGTGTAGAGGGGTAGTTCGTGTGTTGAAAGTTTGAGTTGAGTTTGAGTTGTAGAAGTAGCATATCTTTTTTATGCATGAATAACTTTTGAATTAAGAAATTACTGAAAACCCATGAAAACAAAAGAGTGTTGCTTACTTGCCACTTTATTTTGTGAGTATGTGAGACTATGGCGAGTCTATTTATATAATGTCATTGGCCAATAAGGCCACCGTCGAAACGTAACAAACAAATTTACACACAGATGAAAAAATGCCTAAACATTGAGTTGAAACAAGTCTTCGTTACACTTAGTCGACTAAACACTCGCAGGTCCGGTCAGGAGAAAAAATATTGTCAAAATACTAAAAATAATTTGGCATAAAATAATTTCATCAAATTATTGAACACACTTGCTTGACCTGCTTGACAGCATCTATGGTCAAGGGGCAAGGTCCTCTACTACAAATCCAGATGTCGCGGGTTCAAATTCTGGCTTACGCAAATGATTTTTTTAATATATTTTGTGTAATTTTACAATTAATTTTAAAATAAATTACATAACAGTGTATTTTCACGGGGGTAAAATCCTTGGTCGAGGGGTAAGGCAAACGATATTGAAATATAAGGAGATATGCTATGATGTCCGCCCGACTGTCGGCGGATTACGATCTAATGGTGCTAGTTTGAGTACGGAATTTAGTTGATTTTTTTAAAGGTGCACAGTAGTATTGAATAAAAATATCGGCGACACCAGGAAGCACAGTCCTACCCAATAAAAACTGCCGATAGCCCATCTCCTTATATTTCAATATCTTTAGATAAGGCTCTTGACTAGCAATCAATCCGAAGATCGCGAGTTCAAAACCCAGCGTGCGTAAATAAATTTTACATATATTTTGTGTTATTTCACAATCAATTAATTAAAAATAATACAGTAGTATATTGGCAGTATGTTCTAGAATGGAAGATACTCTCAGTATCGCCCTGGTGTAGAATTGAAACTTTGCTTGAAATGGCTTTAGCCAGATTTGAATAGCTAGGTACTTCTCCACCTTCCTCTTCCTCATTTCCTTCCCCTCCCCACTACCTTCAGCCTCGAAACACACCCCGGTATTCCATCTACTAGCTCCATTTAAGAACAGTTGGGACTCTTGTGCGGTATTCACATCAAAGAAAAAAAAACATTCCAGACGGGAAGATACTTTCAGAAAGACCATCACTGAGAATCGAAACATTACTTAAAATAGCTTTAACCACAGGTTTTTGGTGACCAGATCTGAATAGCCAGATACTTTTCCACCTTTCTCTTCCCCATCTCCATCCCTTCCCAACTACGTTATGCCTCACAACCGTTTAGGGGTACCATAGTTCTACTGGCTCCAGACAGTTGGAAGCAGTTTTTTTTAAATTTGCACCACACCAGAGGCCCTGCGGAAAAAAAAATCCCTCAGAGCCTACTTCATCTTTGAGGATGCTGTCTGGTGTGCCTTTTTAAGGAAAGGAAGTTCTGGGAAGGAAAAAGTTATGAAGGGTGAGTAGAAATCTGGGGTCAATGGAGTGACGGATGTATGCATCACTCCCGCTGTGGTGCAAGGTGGTGGGTCAAGAGAGTCTGGCCGGAGACGTCTAGGCTAGGTCTCTCTTAACCAGTCTCTCCCGATCCAGCCCGCCACGCAGGCGGTGGGAAACGCATTCGCCTCCAAGACCTGGACAAACCTTATCTTGCAATCATACATAAAGACGGCAGCCAATAAAATATGCGTTAAGAAAATATGGGTGGTTCTTAGTCGAAGTAAGTATACAGTTAAAAGTGACCGAATTTAATATTGACACCTTGGCGCAGTGGACAGCGCGCTCATCCGGAAAGAGAGAGGTCCTAGGTTCGAGTCGCAGAGGTGCCAATATCTTTTTCTGATTTTTCTGTTTCCAGATTTGATTTCCAATAATGGCTCGAATTGGCCATGTGTGGTGACTAGATCTGAGCCAGATACTTTCCCACCTTTCTCTTCGCCATCTCCATCCCCTCCTCACTACCTTCAGTCCTACTGGGTCCAGACAGTTGGGACTCTTGTTCGGAATTCTTACTAAAAAAATACAATTTTCTCGTTTACATAATATTATGTCTTCTGTTTTTATTGCCTTGAGTGGTGACCTAAAGTCGTAGGTCACCATTTAAATGAAGGCAAGTTTGCAGTGAACATTATGCTCCTGGAAATTATGTAGATTTGTAGATTCTCAAGAGTGCCATTTCACACGACTGCAAATTCCCCGGCCACCCTGTGGGGGAAATAATGGGAAAAGTTTCGGTGGGTAGTTTGTCGTGGTTGCATTTAATAGGCTGCAATTATCTTTCAGAGCCTTCCCAAACTTCAAATAACTTGGGTTTTTAATATAAATTGTGAAATAAATTTATGACAATAGTTATAGGATTATCTTTCTAGGAATAGGTAACTTACACAGACTTTCTTTAAATCTAAAAATTATCAAAAACATTCACAAATTTCCCCTTAAATTAAAAAACGATAAATTATAATTTAATGTATTGTTTCTACATATTTTTTTATCTTTTTCCGTTTTCTATAAATCTTGTACAAAAAGTAATTATTATTGATTATTACATAAATGATTTTATTATTTGAGCGTAAAATCTCTCACCAAACACAAGAATAACCCTTTTAAAGGGAGACAACAGCTATATGTTGATTTTATGCTACACTGTGTTAAATATGTAACATTCATTGTATATTTATTTGTAAAAAAAATACATACCTACCCAATTGATGGCCAGAGTGGTCTAGCGGTAAGGCTCTTGACTCGCAATCCGAAGGTCGCGGGATCGAATCCCGGCGAGGCAAATAAATTTTATTTGATTAATTTGTGTTAATTTCACAATTAATTCATTAAAAATAATATGTAGTATATTTACGGCACGTTCCAGAGTAGAAGATACTCTCAGTATCGCCCTGGTGTAAGACCACCATTCAGAATTGAAACATTGCTTGAAATGGCTTTAGCCGTGTTTGGTGATCAGATCTGAATAGCCAGGTACTTCCCACCTTTCTCTTCCCATCTCCTTCCCCTTCCCACCACCGTCAGCCTCACAACATACCCCAATTGGGGATGCCATAGTCTCACTGGCTCCTGACGGGAGCAGTTAGGACTCTTGTGTGGTATTCATATATAAAAAAAAATTACGTTTTATAATAAAGTCATTGTACCTACCTTCACAGGTATATTAACACCCTTCAGGCGGGCGAAAACAAAGAAACCGTTCAAGAAAATGGAATTTGTTTTAAACATAAAAAAGTTTAAAAATAATATGTACATTTAAATGATTTTTTTTGTATACATAGCACTCACCAAATCCCAACTATAAAAGTACTGTCCAAAATTATAGCCTACTTTGTAATAGGACTCCTCAAACATAAGTTAAAGTCAGTGTTGGGCCATTTAGTGACCATTGGGTCATTTGGGCCATTCAGCGTAAAAAAATGTACGTATTACATTTAAATTCACTTTGGTTCTTACTTGGAAGTTACCCAACACATCTAAAGTTGTATTCATCATTGGAAATTAACAGATACAGTTCCAATGACATGTATCAAAAGCTATCAATATATTTTTTTTAAAATAACCTTTTAATTTTCTTTGGTTCTTAAACGTTGATACTTTTTTTGTTTCAATATTAAAATGCGCCTATATCCATTTGTTCTGAACAGGTTATCAGTCCTCCTTAGAAATGAATTCCATAGTTCGTTCGGTCTACTTTCTCCTTCCTCATCATAGTATTCTGTGTGTTGTTATTAAATATGGGGCAAATTGCAAAAAAACTCAATTAATTTTGAAATATTTAATAAAGACTAAAGTTTTACAATTAATTCATATCGTTACAATGTACATTATGAAGGTATATGAGTAGCAAGTCTTAAAACAACACAGACATTTTTTATCCTTGGGGTTGTACAACTTCGCCATTTTTATCTGTGGGACTTTTCACATATTTACAAAGGGATTGCCGTGACTATTTGAAAACGTTTGGTTAAATTATATTTTGTGAATAGAAGTTGAATACATATCAAAAACTCTGTAAAGCAATATTATGATTAATGGATAATACGCTGCTTCAAGAAGAAAGTTAATAGTGATTTGGTAAAAAAGGTGGGAAATTTAAGTAAAAAAATTGTTCAATAAAGTACATAGTAAATGGTTATAAGTAATGTTTAAAAAAGTAACTTAAAAATTAATTTAAAATTAATTCATTACCCACTTGTAAAAAATATCACATACTGAATTCAATTCATAATAATTAAAGAACAAAGAATTATTCTTTGTTGAAAGGTAAACTTAACAACTTTTGTTTAAACTTTACGTTGAACAAACGGTAGAGCGATTTCGTTTAAAATATTGCTAGCTTTAGATACTATTCTAATACTTATCTTGCAAAATTATAGAAAAAATACTTTATTGCATTGTGCTAATTGCTTAAATGATAAGTTTGATGTGATAAATTTGTGACGTACTTTGAGCAGTTGAAAATATTTCTGTTTTAAAAAAAGTGTAAGCATTTTGTTTTAGAGAAAGTCAGTTGATATTCCTACAGCGAAATAAATAGGAAATTAATAACATTATTTTGACTTAATACTAAAATTATCATAAAAATTGCACTGTAAATAATGTAAGTCTTAAAAAAATGTCAAATTAATAAAAATAAATATAAAAAGTATCCGATTTCAGCATGTCAATCATTTAAAAAAAATGTTTTACAAACGTTAACCATAAGTAAATAAATATTGTGTATTTTTGATGTTAAGTTCAATTCAATATAATTCCAAGCGTTTTGGAATACCTCGTACATTAGCTGCCTTGGTTACAGTGCTACACGCATAAGTTGGCAGTGCCGTAAACCAGTGGCGGTTCGTGCGTTTTCAATGAGTTACAGTGTTAAGATTGAAAAAATATTGGTGCTGCTGCAGCTGAAAATGATTTTTTTTTTTCAAAATGAAATTTTTTTTTATGAAGTTTTTCAGGATTACTTCAGTTTGAGGATGCGCCGCATCCACGAACTGAGATATCTTCATACAAAAAATTGAAATTTTGAAAAAAAAAAAGTATTAATTTTCAGCTCGAACAATATCAATAACGTCGTATTTTTCAATATTAGCACTCTAGCACATTGAAAACTCATGGACCGCCACTGACGTAAACATGAACTAAAGCTTTATCTTTATATTGTAATCTGGCAACCACACCTACTATAGTTATGTCATAGACGACAGCTCCCTCTTTTTCGCCAACTTATACGTGTAGTACCGTAACTTGCTTTTTACTTTGCAACAGACAAAACAATTAAAATAATCTATAAATCATAAAACATGATGCAATAAACCATGATTTAAACATCTGTAACTATCAAAATACCTTTTGTAACTTTGTACATTTTATATAATAATATTAATAATATGATTGTTTGAAACTTAAATTAAGGGATACAAAAGTATAGATTAGTGTGCTAGATTTATTTCCTTTTGTGTTTTACATATTTTTAATCAGCTGTCGATTTTTGTGTTACACTCTTTTTGGCTGCATTATAAACTTGGTTCAATAATGATTTCAGATTTTACTTGTTTAATGTTCAATTTTAACAATAATCATAGTAATTTCTATTATAAATAATTATCACATGGGGATTCATATTAATAATAAGTGATTTTATTTTAATTTTTCTCCTGGTATCATTATTTTTATCCAAGTCAACTGCCACTTTTAGTGATAGCTGATAATGATTCCTGAAGAAATATCTTTTTGGTCATTTCAAAATCAATTGAAACTAAAAAGATACAATCGTTTCGATAAATGCAATTCAATAACAAAACCAGTTAAAACATTTTTATACAAATTTGTTACTGTTTGTTGAAAGACTACTAGCAAATCGATTTTGTCTGGTTCACTGTCGCCTAAATACTATTTAATATGAATTAAAGAAACCTTAATAGAATAATAATTTGCCAGAACACCGATTGTTGAAATGACATAAATCATTATTTCTTGGGTATCAGAATAAGATATATTTTACATTGTAAGTGGATTAATTTAAAAATTTAATAAATGCTCCAATAATTCCTTGAATGTTAGGCAGTAATAATCAACAATGAATTCTTGAATAACATGTCTAAATAAAAGTTTATCATATTTTGCTAACTGTAAGCTGTCAGATGTTTTTTCAATATTTCGAATTTCCTCTTAACATTTTTAGTGAGTTTGGCAGAACATATAAACCGAATAACCTATATTTTGAATTGCTATGAAACTGATATATTAAAATGATTATATTTTGGAAACAGTTGAAAACATTGTGCAAGATTATCTTGACAGACAGTTAGTTGCATGATTAGTATAACATTATTTGATTAAGGCTGAAGTTCTCAAATGGATTTCTACCCCAATGTTTTTTCTCATTTTTTCTTCTTACGCATATTTTGCTATAGGACGTCTTTTAGACCTGGCAGTTTTTTCTTAAATAAAAGTTTTAGAAATAAATCGCAATAAAGTTTAAGTCCTCGTCACAGCATTCCCGTAGAAGGCTCTGAAGTAAATTTCAGAGCCTCCTGTGAGGACCAAATTAAAAATTAAAACATTGGCTTCAGAGCGAATCGTAAGAATCTTAGTAGGATTAGATCAAATATGAGAAATAATGATGGAAAAATTAGGAAATTGTTTGAAAATAGCGAGGAAAACATGAGGAAACACGAGGGAAAAATTAGGAAAACATATGAGCACTTGAGAAAAATATGGTATTTTGCTATAAGACGTTTTTCAGACCTGGCAATTTTGTAAAATTTGTAGAAATAAATTGCAATACAGTTTCAAGTTTAAACCCTCGACACAGTATTCCCGCAGATGAAATGGGCCCTGAGGTAAATCTCAGAGCCTCCTGTGAGGAGCAAATTGAAAATTAAAACATTGGCTTAAGAGCGAATCGTAAGAATCTTAGCAGGATTAGATCAAACATGAGAAATAATGATGGAAAAATTAGGAAATCGTTTGAAAAAAGTGAGGAAAACGTGAGAACACACGAGGGAAAAATTAGGAAATCATTCGAAAATAGAGATGAAACATGTGAACACACGAGGAAAGTATGAGGAAAACATGAGAAAAGCATTTGTTTAGAAATCCAGCTAGTACAATAGTAGGTAACTCTCGTCACGGCTTAGCCCTTTAGTTACAATCGGGTACAGTTTATGTTATGTTATATTGTAAGTTACTAACTATGCAATGTGCGAAATAAGATAAGAGTTGGGTTAAGTGGGCTTAATATCAGTCGGATGATTATTACATCTTTAAATGTACATGAGATGATTCCGTGAATAATATTTATCTCTGACAACTGAGAAGGCTTTCAAATGGTTAAAAGATTTATTAGACACAGTAGTTTTAGTTCGATGTTTGAAGATGATTCGACTCTTGAGTGACTCTTTATTTTCATTGATACAACTTTGTATCCTAGAAGATTCTCACGTTACTAACGATAAACAGTAATTTATTACTTTTCTAATGGCAGTGAAGTAGGGTAATTTAAAAAAATATTGTTTTCATTGCATGCTTAAGCTTTGATATTTATGTGTAAATGTTTACATCTAATGAGATAAAAAGTAATTGAAAAAGCTTTGTCGTAAGTTATAAGTAACCAGAAATCTCTTAACTTATTTGAACAGATAGTAAGTTAAGACAATAAATAATGCTTCAATTAATAACTTTTATGTAATTACAAGCAAATGTCACATAAATTTGTTGAGCTTTGTTCTGCAGAACATTTCAATTTGTGAGGCTGGTATGGAACCATTTATTGGATAACCAACACCTCTGCCATAGGTTATCCCAAGTGGTTCGCTACCTTTGGTAACTTAGCAACGATTCTCAAGTTCATGAAGTGAGGTTTGTCTGAGTCTTGGCAGCACTTGCGTTTGCCCACTTACTGCGCGGGGGGCAGGATCGGGAGGAACTGGTTGACGGAGACATTTTACCTCTCGACCCATCGCCTTGCACCGCATGTGGATGGATTCATACGTTCGTCACTCCTGGACACATTGACCCCCAGATTCCTGCCCACCATTCATACCTTTTTCCTTCCCAGAACTTCCTCTCCTTCCTTTCCCTAAAAAGACACAGACCGGAGGGAAATCGTTTTCCTCAGGGCCTCCTATGTAGAGCTAATGTAAAAAAAAAGAACTGTGCCAGTCAACTCCGAAGATCTCAGAAATGTTACCACTTTGTGGAAAATATTTATATACAAATGTTCAAAATACTGTCATAGGACTATTATGACATCCCCTTTTGTTTTTTTTATGAACATTCAGAAGAGAGCTAAAACCAGTGGCATATCAACCACTTGGGCAATTTAAACAACCACCCAGAGTTAAATATATTTCCCATTTGTTGACTGTTTCTTTCTGCTGTAAAGCGCTCAGTTATCGGTAGTTATAGCAACAGAACATTAACAATTTGTTTTTTAAAGTTTGCTAAAGATAAGTTTAGAATTTCATTAAGTACATGGCACCGGTTCATTATAGTTATTTTAACTTTGGATACCAATTGATTTATATCTATAATACCTACACAAATAATACAATAGATGGGTCTAATAGTGAGTAGTGTCCGTGTAATTAAGGCAGAGAGAGAGGGAGAAGCCGCCCAGTTGTCAGAGGAACAGAGAAATGAGATGCATACAAGATCACAAACAGTAACGCGACTTACTTAACAATGTCAAACACGATACTAAAATATTTTTAATCATTTTATAATGTTTTTTCCTCCTTAATATATTATGTTTTCTTCAATGATTCTTACCCGCCTTCCGCAAAAGGTGAACTATATCATCGATAACCTTATGCAATTGTCCATTATAAAGAAATATATGTGAATATGTGTGACACTTTGATTATTATAAGTAATTTATACATTTAATGTGAACTTCAAGGTCAATACTTGCGCCTCAAACTGTCCAAACTGGGGAACTTATGGAGGATTACTACATAACTTATGGAGACCTCGTTAAGTGTTTCCCCTGTAGAGTCACTCGCACTTATGGTAAAGCACTTTGAAGAACAATCATATTGTTTCCAACAAAATAGGGATTTCCTTAACGGTCTTAAAAATATTAAATGTTAAAATATGAATAATATATATACTTTTATAACTATTATAGTGCTGTTGTATATTTAGCTCACTTTCAATAATTTGTCTTTTTTATAAAAAAATATCAAGTGAATCGTATCTTCTCCAAATATTGATATCATTGGCACTATGCAAATTCCCACATTTCACTGTCACTGAGTTAAGTGGTGATCTGTCCATCTGGCGAGCACTGTACGTGTTGTGTATGTTCCCGATCGCTGGTCCTCCTGTTCCTTCAGAACCGTTATCCAATAAGCAAGCTCGACCACTCGAAGTGGAAGTGGCTACCGTCGACTTTACAAGATGTCCTCGCCCCCGGACTTGGGTTCACTAGCGATGGGCACAGGGTGGTGGTCTCTCGTAAGCATTGTCTTGCAGTGGTGAATACGGCTGGTGTGTGCGGCCGTTTACATTTTTGTCATACCACGGGATCCTCGCGTTTGAAGTCAATATTTTGCGAAGAGCAGAAGTCTCTCGTGAAAGGGAGGCACGTGAAGTAAGTACAGAATTCACAATCGTAGACGGGGATAATGTAGAAGAGCGCTATGAGGGCGGCCAGCAGAACCGTCGCACTGACCAGGCACACCCAGATTAACGTCAGCTTCTTCTGTCGGTCGTAAGGGCCGAAAGATACGAAGGGGAGGAGGGCGTAGGAAAGGAGGAATCCGAAGATGAAGCCAAAGAGGTGCGCGTAGTTGTCTATCCAGGGCAACACGCCGAGTATGAGGAAGCCAAAGGCCACGGTGAGCAATTTGAGCAGTGCCCGCCGGGGGTGCTGTAGTAGTGGCCAAGCGCCCAGGACTTCCACCACCAGACACGCCAGCAGTCCAAAGTGCGCTCCTGCTGGACCCACCTGCAAAACAAATAAAAAAAGGCTTAGAAACATCATGCGAAGAAGCATTTTTTTGAATTTTTAAAGACACATGGAGAACATTTTTAACAAAATGAAACTAATAAAATGAACAGTTTTTACTAAAGTCCCTAAAGACATTTTGAATCGAGACTCCTATTGAGACGGATCACATTCAAACACTTGTCATCAGACCAGTTGTAAGCTACTGCTCAGAGTGCTGGACCTTTATGAAGAGTCTTTGAAGCCCTACAAAATGCGAAGCCTGACGGATGACAAACAACCACAATTTATACAAATTGTTTGAATAGCCACCAATAACAATATTAATAAAACTTGGACAACTCTACTGAACGGGATATCTGACCACTGAAGTATAACGTTCTTTATAATGCTGGATTTTGATGTGTTTGACTTAAATGTTGGTTTTTGGCTGGTATGGAGGCAATTACAGCATATTGGTGGGAAACCGACAGAAGTGGAAGTGCTTGGAATACCATTGAATGTGCTTAAAGAAATTGTATTATTTATGAATGGCACACCGTTACCATATGTAAGAAACTATGAGTAAACTTTACCTCTGCTCTATATGGCACGAATATTGCACTGGCCAGATTGCCTGCCATTCCCGATCCTAAGTAGATGATCCCTATCCTCAGGGGTCCGCACAGCTTCTCCAGATCCCTCATGAGCAGCCACTGCAGCACGAGGGTGAACAGGAGATGAATCACTCCGGCGTGCAGGAACAGGGAGGTCCACAGGCGGTAGAATTGGTCGGGCCGACCGGGAGACACGAAGGGAAGCATGCCGCAGATATCGTCTAGGCACGAAACCTGGAATGAGATGAAAGGGTAATTAATGCAAGAGTAATGACAAAATTCTTGTGTCGTAATTGAACAGAATATCTTTAAAGTCACAAATATTTTGATTGGTGAACCTTTTAAAAGGGCAAATGACAGTTTTTCAAATTTCACAAGGACTATGTAGAATAATTGCTCTTTTTAGCAAGTTTTAATTTTAAGGAAAGCTATTTTTTAGTGTAGGTAACATTTTTTTTATGGTTACATAATTTGTGGATTTTTCGACCACATTACATAATTTGTAGTCGAGATTGTTCGATGTTGGCCCCTCATTGTCGAAAAATCCTTTCTCGATTTGAAGTAACATCTCAAAAAAATATACATTGAAAACTGACATTGACCCTTTCATAAATAAGCTACAGAATTTTTGTTATTGTTTTTGGGGTGTTATGCCGTGTTTCGCTACCTCCTTCTTTAGCCAACGTTTCGGATGATGGACACTGTAACGCTGTCCGAAACGTTGGCTAAAGAAGGAGGTAGCGAAACACGGCATAACACCCCAAAAACAATAACAAAAATACTTTTTGGCCGTGAAAACCTAAAAACATACCCAAGCTACAGAATTGTTATAGATTCTTTCATTAAGAGGAAACTGGCGTTTTGTCCGTATTGTATTCCCCAATTTCCTCTCTAGATTTTTACACTAGTGGAAATATATTTTTTACATAATATAGAAATTGACCCCTAGTGTGTCGGTACGTTTTACTTTTTTTGATAAGTTTCTTCTTACACCCTCTTAGGACCCTCCAAAAATCATTAAAATTGCCGGGTTTGAAAGCCATCAACAGACTTTCAGTATACATATACAGTAACTAGACACTGTATTTTTAATAAAAGCAAAACGTACAAACAGAGAATATTTTCTTCTAATACAGCTGGTAAAAAAAATTCTTAAAAATTGGTTCAGTTTTGGAGGAGAAAAACGGGGAATACACAACCTCGATTTTGACAATTTTATTTAGGTATTATCAGTCTGAGGTAAAGTTGTCGCTCTCGCTCCGTACAAGGTAATAAAGCGCCGTACAAGCGTTCAGATAGAAAATGATTACTGAAGACAGCTTTGAAGGGAGATGTGTAAATACGAAAGATAGAGGGAGTGCGCTATAAAAAAATTCCCGATTACAATGAATGAATAAGCGTATATTAAAACAGAAAAATCTCTATTATTTAAAGAAACACTGACAGTGTAAATAATAAATAACAGAAATGTTAAATAACAGAACCCAGGTATCTAGCACAGTTCATCGATAAAGGTTTTGTCAATAATGTTGATAACTTGTCTTTGAAAAGGGGGAATGACTGCAGATCATTGATGTACAAACCACAATTTACGTTGAATAAATTCAAAACTTTAAGTCTGTGTGAACTGTTGTTTGTTCGTTGGTTATTTGCAGTCAGGATTGGGAACGATCATAGTTACCGATATCACCGATCGACCGTGCTAGGTGTGTTTTTTATAATTTTCAGACCATATTTGGGATATTTTTATGTCAAGGGAATCTTATCGTTTAAAAAACGTATATGTTTTTAGGCGTTCAAAAACTTATGTTTAAAGGGAGTATGTATTAAGTCGGTAGAAATTCGGAATGCATACAGTTGAACATTCACGGCCCATATTCTTCTGGTGGATCAGTTCTGGTGGACAGTTTGATAAGAGAGTTCCCAATTCATTACCTGACTACAGAGGCTCGCCTCCTCGTGGAAGTGTCCCCCCACGAAGTCGCAGTACTCCCTGGTGGTGATGCGGCAGGCGGCTTGCACGCCGATGCAACAGGGGTGTCCGATGACCTCGCAGGACATGTGCTCGGCGGTCTTGTCTTGTCGGTGGCGGCGCGGGAAGCCGTGGGGCTTGCGGCAGATGGGCCACTTGGTGATGTCGTCAGGCCACTCGAAGGGGGCCACCGACGCGGGCACGTCGCAGAACCTGGAATTTGTCACAAACGTTTAAGTATCCGATCTAAACCGTGATGGCTCGTGGTTTTATCAAAAGCCTACACCTGAACATGTATTTTTTTCTTGAAAACACAGCTTGATCACAAGATCATTCATCTCGATGTGTACAGTAACATTCGAAATCGAGCTAAATCACAGTGTTAATGTTGAGTTTGTTTCGATTTATACAAAAGAAAAACATCCCCAAAATGAATGTTTTTACTTTATTTTGTGAAGTTTAGGCACAAATAATAAAGACTTAATTTGTCACATTATATAATAAAACTATATCCAAAAAGGGGTTTGTAAGTAGGAGATTTTGCATTTCAAAGTATTTGATACTTTAGTACCCTTCACACGTAGAGTTCGGAGCGGGACGTGCCCCGCGCCACTTCAGGCTGCCGCGCAGAAAAGTCTCACAGTGAATTGCGCTGTGAACCGTTTTCTTACTTTCGGTCTTTACTTTTCTGCGCGGCGGCCTGAAGTGGCGCGGGGCACGTCCCGCTCCGAACTCTGTGTGTAAAGGGTACTTTTTTCTCTTCTTAAAAATTGCTACAAAGCAAAGGCCAATCATTTAATTAAATTATCTATAATTATATTCGCATCGATCAAATTTTCAAACCAAAAATGCATGGTTTTGCGTTATTTCAGCTGCATCGCCTTGAACTTTTTCATGGTGGTTTATCTATACATTCTAAAACCACATTTAGCTAGTTTTCCTCTATGATTTCTTAAAATTTATTTTTAAATTATGATTTTAACGAAACATCAATGAACATCTGAACGATCAAGGGTTTGACATTTTCAATTTCTGGCGCGTTTTGAACATTTCGGTTCCAGTTGTTTCGCAGAAATTCACATGTGACAAAGTCATCAAGAGGTCATTTTTTTTTTGACATTTAAAAGTTCTAGGTGCGTTTCAGGTTTTCTTTATCAAATTGTAATAGGCTGACAAGCTTAACAACATGATTGTCGTCTTCTGCTGATTCAAAAGCTGAAACGAATTTTAGAATCGGCATTTAATGGCGACCTTGTAAAAAAAAAAAACAAAGTGGAAAAAAAAAACAACACAAATAATTTTTTTTATTATTATTATTAAACCTTAAACGAATTTGTCAAAAAAACAAAATGGCGCGTAATGGCCATTTGATGACTGCGTTATATTTGAATTTTTGGGAAACAACCCATCCTAAGAGTTTAAAAAAATCAGAGTGTCCAATTCACACGCGGTAAAGAAAACTAAAGTAGACAAGAGTGGGGACTGCAAAGCACTTTTTTATCAATGCGAAGGATGATTATTTTCCATATTTTAATCGTCAAATTCCAGTCCACCTTTTCCTTTACATTTGGTCATCTTATTAATATTTGTGGTTTCTCCTCCGGAGTCGCTAGATGTCGCTTTCTTTTGCCTGTTCATTTTGGAGTGGTTTAAAGATTAGATATTGATTTTTCAAAAATAAGTGTTTATTTTTTATTTTTATTTTGTAGGATTCGATTCGTGGCCAGGCTGAATGTCTGCAAAGGTTCGTCAGGCGCTTTTATACCACTACTAAAGGGGACTCGCGTGGGATCGTAGATTTATCGTATTATATTGGAACCGAGTATCCGTGAATAAAATAAATATTTTATTGCTATCTCATTCTCTCGCAGGCTGAATTCTACAGATGTATGTGTTTGTCTCTTTTTAGTGTTGCTCGCTTCCATCTAATCGAGTTTCAAATCACAACGGTGCCAAAGAAGTTTTCACTTCAAAAAATTGTTGTTGTTGTTGTCGTTCTTGTTGTTTTTTTTTTAATTTTAAGAGAAAGTTACATTGTTACTCACTTGGGATCGAGACCACAAACAGAACCCGATATCCTCCCTCCTGGTCCCGAGTCTCCAGCGGACCATTTCTTCCACGTGGATATTGTATTCTGAAACACAATTCAAGAAAATTTCAATAAATTGCATATACCTATTTACATTATGCAAAAATACACATTCTGCTATCAAAGACATAATTATTATTATTACTACAAAAAGCGTGAAAAAAGTATTTTTGGACGGGAATATGCTTCGGTAACAAACTAATTAAAAAACGAGAAGAAACAAAATTAAAGAAATGGATTTTTGTAAAAATAGTATGAAAGCCCCGGACATCAAATACTTACCGTCATCGTTGGTCTCAACCCCCGTACCTTCAGTAAGCATGGCAAGAAGAAAACACGGTTATAGAAACAGGATTGTACAAAGATTCACAAATCACGGTTATACCCGTAGACACAACGTTGCGGAAAACACAACAATAGAAACAGAATTTAACAAAGATTCAAGAATTACTGTTAAACATAGTATCTCAAAGTTATTGGCACAAGCGGGAAACTGAGGAATCAATATAACATATTTATTTTTGAAGATTTGAATTTTACTTCATATTTATTTATTTTATACGCCTACATGGTCTTCTACAAATAACAGTGACAATATCATTTATAAAAAATAAGAAAAGTATTGGGCCTAAATGCGACCCTTGAGGTACACCGCTAGTAAAGAATTGGCGTGACCGGTTAGAATTATTTTTTACTTAAAGAATTTTATCCATTCAATAGTTTACCCTCATTTAAGTTTATTGAGAAGAAAATTGTGGTTTGTTTTTTTGTCAAACGCTTTTGCAAAGTCAGTATAATATAAATTTTCTTCATTTTGTAATTTTTTCGG
Organism: Glyphotaelius pellucidus; assembly: GCA_936435175.1. Lineage (NCBI taxonomy): Eukaryota > Metazoa > Arthropoda > Insecta > Trichoptera > Limnephilidae > Glyphotaelius > Glyphotaelius pellucidus. The sequence continues at coordinate 7,249,510 of OW386549.1, forward strand.
AAAATTTAGACGCATTTAAAAATAGTTGATAGTAAAGGAGTCGCGACCGATGTTTTTCAAATTTGACCTAAAAAGGTTTAACTTTGGACTCGATTTACTCGTTAACGAAAGTCCAAATCAAAAAAGCTATACCACAAAATCGACTTCAAATATGATGTAGATTCACCAGTTTTCGTTTTATGTGTTAAGTTTCCGACCACCTCGTAGAAACAGTTTTACAAAAGTTCAAGTATTCAAACAGTATCACGATTATAGAAATAAGTTTCACCGAAAGATTCAGAGCACCATTTTAGGAACACTGCCAAAGAAACAACTACCAGTAAACAAGAAACAAATCTATGAATGAAAGAGACAAATTATGCAATCATCCATACATTTAAAACAATTAATAGACAAAAACACACAATAATGGCTAAAATAACAAATGAACAATAAAATAAAAGCAGACATTAGAGATAGCCCAAAATCAAGAGTGAATAAATTTTTTTATGCACCATCTAACAGAGATTTCGTCTGAATAATATATTCGGTGGCAATCATTTGAAAAAATATCATACAGGTGACATTCTCTCATTCGAATGCAAGATCAATCAATTAAAAACCTTCTCATAATCGTTGGTAAGGTGGTCTTATTCATAATTTTACCTATCTTCTATCACTTGTAGACGATGACTTTTGTCATGACAATAGTTTTGTCACTGTTCCAAATCCATTGTAGTATAACGTGGTGACGACGTGGCACGTGATATTACGGTGAATTTTACGGATTTAGGTATACAGTCGATTCCGATTCAATTTTGAAAATGACAAATTCAAAACAAATTCGAGTTCAATGAACCAGAGTTACTAATTCACTTATGCCGGAATGAGACGCTTCGCTCGGGTAAATGTTCACTCGAGTGAATGTTCATCTTTGTTTCATATTCACTTTCTTTCCGTGTTCAGACGGCGAATGAACGTTCACTCGACCATTCCCGCTACGGTCGTCGAATGAAGTCATGCGCATTGGAATTAGTTTGACGGTGGTGGGTCCGGCTATGAATTTTAAGGCGAAACGTGTCGGGGATGCATTGATTTTTAGGCAAATTTTCTGACACAATTAAAAAAAAAAACAGTGCTGTTTCGTCTTATAAACCTTTTTTGTATGTCACAATAACATGATTTTATTTAACTTTTTTTTTATTAGGAACATTTACCTACACATTAACAGTCTTACATGTATCTTAAAAATATATTTATAAAAATTATGTTAGAACTATCAGGTTCACATCACGCATCGTCAGTAGATCAGAATATTTCCGCTTTGCAATAAAATCCAAATAAATGAAATATTTGTGAACGTATCCGAAAACTAAAAACCGAAATATGCTTTAAAATTTTATTAATAGAAATAATTATGCAATTTTTTAATTTAATTTTTTTTAATGCAAACTTAAAAGTGGCTCACCTTACGTTTTTTCTAACTAAAATTATTGCTAAAAAAACACGCACAAGTATTTTATTAGACAAATGAATTACAAACGTTGTCATCACCATAACTTTTTGTCGTTTCATGTAAAAATAATTAAAAAAAAATTCACAACATTTCGAAATTTTTTTTCAAATTGTAGCCGGAAACTTTGCTTTCTTAAAGTGTACATTTTAATTAGTTAAATTTTAGATTTGAATATATAGCGTGGTTGTTTTTTCCTTCTAAATACCGTTTAGAAAGTTTAGATCATATTTCTCACTATGATAGTAAGAGAGATAACGATTTCTAGGATACCTATGTGAGCTGGGACAAATACGGCCTCCTGTGATTAAACGGATTTAAGTATAAGAATATTCCAAAACTCTGAAATCCTTACAAATTGAATAAAATTCTTGATATCTAAAAGTACCTAAATTTATATTACCAAATAGCCATTCTTGGAAACCATTTTGTAAACAGAATTCTCAGAAATTTGAAGAACATTTGAAAGTCAACCAATAACGTGAATTCGAGGGAACTAAATATATTTTCCTCTTGAATATTAGATACAAATGATTCAAATATATTTTTTGTAATGGATTTATACTGTCACAAGATAATTTCTTCGAAGGTGAAAAGAGGTATCATCAGTTTATTTGTGGATATTTTTGATTTGAAGTGGTCTGAGAATTTGTCTATTCTTGGATTTTTGTTCAATGATTTTTTTTTGATAATATTATATTACGAACGTTGTAATGCACCGATGTCAAACACCGAGAGAAGGGTTTTTTGGGTATCTGATGTTCCCGATGTAATGTAATTTTTGCCTTAATCGGATGACATTTATTTTGACACATTTCAAGTAGTTTTTTGTTCATTGTTGTAACAGAATTCGGGTAGGTAGGTAGGTACCCAATATTGATTAGCAAAAAAATTCACGGAAAATAATTCCTCTCAGAGCAAATGGAATGTTTGGCGATGCTGTGTGGAGGGTCTTTTTAAGGAGAGGAAGTTCTGGGGAAGAAATGCGTATGGGTATGAGGGGTGGATAGGAATCTGGGGGTCAGTGTTTCCAGGAGTGACGGCCGTATGAATCATCCCTCCAACTGCGTTGAAAGAAGGTGGGCAAACGCCAAGACCTAGACAAACTCACCCACATGAACCCGGGCACCCCTGCTAAGTCATCAAACGTAGCGAACCAATTGGGGTGACCTACGCCAGAGGTGTTGTTATCTAACAAATAGTTCCCGGAGCAGTGCTACCCATATTCGCCTTCCTAATTGAACAACAATACAGTTTGTTTGAGATTTTCACGGCCAAAAGTATTAAAGTGATTCATTTTTGAGGTATTACGACGTGTTTCACTATCTTTTCCTTTAACCAATGTTTCAGTGTCCATCATCAGGATCATCGATTACATATCGGTTATCATGGAGAGTTTCTATGTTCCCGATGGTTATCTCCGTCACCGACAGCATAGTCTGTTTTATCTCCCGGCTTGCAGAACTAACTTGCCAATGGTTATGCCAGTCGGGAGAGCAGTTTTGTTGTTAAATAGAATCACTTTGAATATCGCATCAATGAAGCACAATTAAGACAGCAAGCTTTATTGCTGTTAGTCTGATTGTGCTTCATTGATGTTATATATTTTCTCTACTTTAAAAACGATTTTAAATTTTAATTTTGTTATGTTTTTAAAATGAATAAATTGAATTGAATTGAATATCTGCCTTGATAATGGACACTGTAATGCTGTCCAAAGAAAGAAAGGAGGTAGCGCAACACGGCATAATTTTTTTTTTTTTTTAAAAGAAAGACAAACATTCCCGGGTTACGAATAACCCAACAATGTTTGAAAATCTCCTACTACCACCACAGAAAGCCGAAAATGTTGCTTGTGTTGTGATGGAGGACTTAGCCAGCCGAGGAATCGAACATGGGACGCCCGGATGGGACCCAAACGCGATGCCCACTCAACCACTGACCGGTCAAATAATACCTCAAAATAAATCATATAACAATATTGTAGCTACCTATTCTTGCATGTTTATATAATGAAGATTATAAAACGATGCGACTCCCCAGATTCTATCTGCCCTAAGTTAGTTTACAAGATAAACCGCAAGGAGCGACATTGCAAACAAATAACCGCCTCAGTGACGTATGTTTACACTTAGCACTTATCGCTCAACACTTATCACTTAACACTTGCCACATACCACTTAGTACACTGAAACACTGCACATGTTGTCCCAAGTTCTAAGTTCGAAGGCGAGACCTTCGAGGAAACCGATAGAATCTGGAGTAGACTTGAATCTAGACTAAAGTTTATTGAATTATGTTGCGGCTGACGAATAATACGCGTTTTTCTTATAAATTATAACATTGGGTACCTCTTGAAGGGTGACCCGACAGTTGTTCCGCCGACAGTTTGCCCCCCGAAATTGTATTAACTATAAAATTATAATTTTTTTGCATTATTTACCAACTTCAAACGTAAAATACCTTCAAAAATACTAATGAGTTGGTATGAATATCAAAGGAATTGTCGATTTTTAAGTATTGTCGATAAGTTGGTATGAATATCAACAGTGTCGATTTTTTTGTACTTATGCGTTGTTATACACAGTAGGTATACAGAGAAGCAGATTTTTCCTTGATCCATTTGAATGAAAATATGTTTGAAAGCTTGTTCATACACAGCTATAAAACTGCGAGCAGATATCTGTTGAACCGCGAGCACTTATCTTTTGTACTTTCACACGACGTTATCAAATATTTCTTCCTGTGGTAGGAGAGGGGGTCAGTTGAATTAGGGAGCGGTAACCGAATGCACATTTTTTGTACTGAAATCTGTCAACTTGACGTCTGTCATCCACCCGTCTAGGCAGCTCCGTAATTACAATGACCCCCTTCCTGTTTTCGTCGGAGAGGGGGAGGCTTATCTTTTGGCATACCGCCTCTGGAGCGGTTCCGTCGTAAGATGTGCATTGTCTATGACTGATCTGCGTTTAAAACCGCTAGGTGTGAACGGTCTGAAGGGATTGTATGGAGAGCGTTATTTGGCGTGCTATGATCTTTTATATTTGATAGCTGTGTGAGAACCAACTCAATGATCGATGTCAATATTAGATTAAAAATATTTGCAGTAGTGTCAAAATACAGAGAAGAAATTGGGAAATCATTGTATGGACAAAACGCCGCCCGGTTTCCTCTGAAGAGTGGTTGATTTTTAATATTTTTTTATATGAATACCGCACTAGTCTCAACTACTCCCGTCTGGAGCCAGTGAGACTATGGCATCCCCAATTGGGGTATGTTGTGAGGCTGAAGGTAGTGGGGAGGGGAAGAAGATGGGGAAGAGGAAGGTGGGAAAGTACCTGGCTATTCAGATCTGGTCACCAAACACGGCTAAAGCCATTTCAAGCAACGTTTCAATTCTGAATGGTGGTCTTACACCAGGGCGATACTGAGAGTATCTTCCACTCTGAAACGTGCCGCAAATATATTATTTTAAATTAATTAATTGTGAAATAACACAAATTAATCAAATAAAATTTTGTGCCACCCGGGATTCGATCCCGCGCCTTTCGGGATTGGGAGTCAAGAGCCTTACTGCTCGACCACGCCGGCCATCAAATAAATATATTGATGGACTGATAATAAATTCTCCGACATTATTACAATTTATAAGCTTCAATAAGTTAATTCTAATAAATTAAAGCATTATTATATGCTTAGGTCCTCTGTAACCCAGTGCGTCTCTATCCTAGATCTAGATTTACACTATCCAGAGCCGGTGTGTCTCTATTTTCTATCCAATGGTTATAGAACCCAGTGTGTCTAATCTAGGAGCCAGTGTGTTTCCATTCCTCCTAGTGCGAGTGCCTCTCGAGTTCCCGGAATCTGCGGAGTTTACCTATTATAATACTGTGGAGTACAATTTGCAAAACCCGTTTATTATGCAAAGCGGATCAGCATTCATCGTTACCTTCATTAGTACTAATTCTAGCAGTGAAAACACACGCTTGCACCCCAGTCTCCCAGTTAAGTAGGTAGATATTTTTCCTACTATGCGGATTGGAAATCGTTTAAGGCACCGTATCTCCGCTCAAAAAGAAGAAGATGGAGAGATATGTAATTATGAATGTTGGAGAGAGCGCGCTCATATATAAAACGATAAAATTGAAGCGAAAATTGTGAAAATGTTTAATAAAACACGACTTTTTTTTTTTTTTTTTTTTTTTACATGAAATACCGCACAAGAGTCCCAACTGCTCCCGTCTGGAGCCAGTGAGACTATGGCATCCCCAATTGGGGTACGTTGTGAGGCTGAAGGTAGTGGACGACTTGTTTAAAATAGAGCGAAACTCTCGTGGGGATCATCTAAAATAGCTTTTAAAGAAACAGTGTGAATATAAGTGAAATGAACATGTTTATAATAATTTTCGGAGCATACTTAGCGATTTTTTTCTATAGAGGGAATTTTATTAAATTTGCGTTTCGGCGTGTAACGCGATATTATCTTAAAAAATAACATATATTTTTAAGGAGCTTAAAAAATGAAAACTTCAAATGTTTAAGGGAGATATGCAAAAAATCGGTAGAAATTTGGGTAGCGGCGGCTTAGCCCCTCAGGCTAATTTGTTGGCTTTTCGGAATAAATCGTACAGTGTACAGGTCTCATGGAAATCGTTGTGCCTCCTTTACTAACATAATTAGAAAAATGATCTAAACTTAAACTTAAGAGAAAAAAGTTAACAACAAAATAATTAAAATGTTCACCTTTATGAAACCAAAGTTTTGGATCGCAATTGTATTATTAATAATAATCGATAAAAAAATAATAATTTGCGCGATTTTACAAATTAAATGATATTTCTAGGCTTTTATTAATGTTTGCCGAGTAATGACAACGTTTTCTCATCACATACGAGGGCATTTTGGCACATTTTTAATGCAATTTACTTAGAGGTAGCAGATAAACTTACGCGACGCGTTTCGGTTTAGTGCTAAAACTACAAAATTGAAAAAATTACACGTTAAAGAACGACAATGACAACGTTTTCTCATCACATACGAGGGCATTTTGGCACTTTTTTAATGCAATTTACTTAGAGGTAGCACATAAACTTACGCGACGCGTTTCGGTTTAGTGCTAAAACTACAAAATTGAAAACATTACATGTTAAAGAACGACAATGACAACGTTTTCTCATCACATACGAGGGCATTTTGGCACTTTTTAATGCAATTTACTTAGAGGTAGCACATAAACTTACGCGACGCGTTTCGGTTTAGTGCTAAAACTACAAAATTGAAAACATTACATGTTAAAGAAGTTCTAGATTCACTTCACCAGCGATTTCTGGGCATTATTTGGAGGGAAAACTGTAAATGAAATTTTGGTCTCCGGTGACATTTTTAAAAATATTTTTTTCTTCTCCAAAACAGAAAAAAAAGAGTAGGTATTGAATGGAAGCGGGCGAGGTGGGGGGTTTGCTAGGCTTGCTCGGCTCAGTGACCAGTGACGACATGTGATTTTTTTTGGTTTGGTTTTGAAGACAAAAACTTAAAAAAAAAAAGTCAAAAAATTCACCGGAGACCAAAATTTCGTTTCCATTTTTTACTCCAAATAATGCCCAGGAATCGCCGGTTAAGTGAATCAAGTACGTTCCTTAACATCCTATAGACGCGCTGTAGATATCTCAAAGTAGAAAGTCAATTGTAATGTTTTCAATTTTGTGGTTTTAGCACTAAACCGAAACTTTTCGCGTAAGTTTATGTGCTACCTCTAAGTAAACTGCATTAAAAAGTGCCAAAATGCCCTCGTGTTTGATGAGAAAATGTTTTTACCACTCGGCAAACACTAGTAATTAGGGCATTTTTACTCAAAGTAATCACTGGAATCACTGGTCAGTCAAGTATGCCCCTTAGCACCCTGTGAATGTATATTGTAACGTCGAGGACGTGTTATTTTACTCAGATAACCTTTCCTTCATATTAAATAAAATGTAATCTTACATTATTTTGCATAGAAAGAGTTTGAAGCTTAATGGTGTGGCCTCGAGCAGCAATTTTTTTAGAGGTTTTTTTGATAGGCCGAATTCTTTGGCCCAATCCATCCCTGCCCTATTTGTGAAATTTATCATCGTGTTCACAGTCACACGCGCTAAGCAATATGCCGGCGCCGCTGTATCGAGATACCATTATTATATTATGCTGTTATTATTATATGCAGTGTACACAATTAGAGCCTGGGAGCCATTATTTATTCGATATGTTAACTGCGATTATTTACTTAGCTAATGATTTATTAACTCGTAATCTTAATATGTTTGTCCCTAATATGTCCTATATATCCCTTGTTTGTCACTAATAAACCTCCTAAACCGTTCATCCGATTGCAATGAAACTTAGGTAATTTGTTGTGCGCATGTCCGTGAAGGTTTCTATATATTCTGATGAGCTCTGGCTTTATGAAATTTGCATGAAAAAAATACAATAGGTGGCGCGCGAGTTGTTTGAAAAATATGTGTATTTCACATAGTTTAGTAGCAGGAAGGGAAGGAGAGAGGGGAATCCAGGAGGGGGAGAGAAATGAAGGAGGGCGGTTCGCGGGAGGGGAGATAAGGGAGGGGAAGGCAGGGAATGTGGAAGAGGAACTCGGGAGGGAAACGTGGGAGAGAGGGGGGGTTTACGGGAAGACGGGGAAGTTAGAGGGGGAACGCGGGAGGAAAAGGGGACGCGGAAGGGTAACGGGGCGGGAACAGGGACGCACGGGAAAGGACTTTTATGTTTTAAAATTTTGGTAGTAATATTTTTTTGTTCTTTAATCCATTTTTTTTAATGTTCTGAATTTATTTTTTTCCTCATTTTTTAATCAAGTGAAAAACTGTTGAATGCTTTTATAGCATGGTATTTATGGTGTCTTCGTCTAAAGCTTGTGTTTAATGTTTTTTATGATTTCTTTGTAAGCTTGTCTAACTGGTCGGTAAGGAATATTTTGTAATTGTTGAAATTTGTTTTTTTGCTAAAAAATGTGGTTTAGTAGTGTCTTAATAATTTTTATAATGGGCGTTATATAATTGTAGTTTCACAATCATCAGTTTAATTTGCATCCTGATGATGAATGTGTTAATCGAAACCTTAATAAATTAAATAAATTTTGCAGTAATAGTAGTTTCACAATCATCAGTTTAATTTGCATCCTGATGATGAATGTGTTAATCGAAACCTTAATAAATTAAATAAATTTTGCAGTAATAGTAGTTTCACAATCATCAGTTTAATTTGCATCCTGATGATGAATGTGTTAATCGAAACCTTAATAAATTAAATAAATTTTGCAGTAATAGTAGTTTCACAATCATCAGTTTAATTTGCATCCTGATGATGAATGTGTTAATCGAAACCTTAATAAATTAAATAAATTTTGCAGTAATAGTTTTAAGTAAGAAAGTAATTGTTTTATTTCATCGGCTTAAATTTTCCTCTTCAATAATCGAAAATTCACTTTGAGGGATCATTTTAATTAAATGTAAGTAATAAATCTTTGGTACTGAAACACGTAAATGATTTTATCATTAAATAGTGGTTTAAACGAAATTCATTATTTTCGTTTACTTAAAATTAAAGTCAATGAAACAAAGTGTTCGCTTCGTTTAGTCAAGCTATTGTGTATTATTATATCAGTGAGTCTATTATTTGGGAGGCGGGTATGGGTACCGCATCTCCGGGAACCATTTATTGGAAAACAAACACCTCTCCCACATGTCACCCCAAGTGGTTCGCTATGTTTGGTGACTTAGCAAGAGTGCCCAGGTTCATGGGGTGAGGTTTTCATGATGGATGTGTCTGCCCACCTGCAGCGTGGCAGGTCGGATCGAAAGAGGCTGGTTGAGAGAGGCCTTCTGACCTCTCCAGCCGGACTCTCTTACACATCGCCTTGCACCGCAGTCAGAGGGATGGATTCATACATCCTTCGTTTCTGAACACACTGACCCCCAGATTCATACCCACTCCTCATTCCTTTTTTATTTTCAGAACTTCCCCTCCTTTCTTCCCTAAACATATCACGGCTCATTCCAGCACGCCACAAACTCCTGGGTTTTATCATCAGAACATGTTAACAATTTGATTACCCAAGATGCAATGATAGCCATATTTGATGGCGTCATAAGAAGAAAGCTGGAGTATGACAGTGGTATGTGGACTCCGCACCAAACTAAATATATTAATGTGCTAGAACAAATCTAGAAAAAAATCTTTAGGTATGTCTATATGTGGATGCGTGGAACTTATCTGAGGTTCATGAACGATATAGAATTACTTGAGGCAACAAATAGATTTAGCTTAGAAACTAGACGTTATGCAAATCTTGCAATTCTTAGTTTTAACACACAAGACACAGCATCTCCAATGATTACATATGCCTTCAAGCCTTTGTGTGGAGATAATGTAAAAAAAAGCTACAAAGTAAATTCTATAGACAAAAAAAAAACAGAGCGTGCATTTCACACGCGGTAGAAGTGAAACCTTCAGAAAACTAAAGTAAATAAGAGTGGGAAGGCTACTAAGCACCGCACAGAGAGGAGACCGATTATACTATCCCATTAACTATTTTAGTAAGTTTTCACTTCAAAAACTAAGTTGTATTAGAAAATAAACACAAAATTTTTCAACATTTTATAAAATATTTATATTTCCAATAAATAAACGATTTAAGCCGACACCTACCACAAGCGTAAAAAAGCTCTCTCTCTGCCTACCCTTTTAGACAGTTCGCGTGTCATACCACGCAGCGCTAATCAATACAATCGGCACGGAGCGCAGAATAAAGAGGGGGTGAGAGAGCATGCAAATGATAAAATATGGGGCATTTTAAAACGAAGCGGGCATGCTGAAACACATAAATTACATTTAATGTGTCGCGGGGTAAAATCTATCGAGAGGACGGCACGGAAGGAGTAAGGATTAGAAGGGTTAAAAAAATTGACGATATTTTGCCCTACGAAACAATTAAAAAAATCATTTCATTATAAAACTATAAATAAAACGGTGACCGAACAACTTATATTAATGCAACTTCAAAGATATAAAGTAGCCTATGTCTTTCCCAGTCATTTTCAATGATGCAAAGTAGCCTACGTCTTTCCCAGTTATTTTCAATGACTTAAATGTCTATGTCTTTCCCAGTCATTTTCCAGGCGCAATGAAATTATGCTTTGCTAACCATTCATCCGATTGCGATGAAACTTTGGTAATTTAATGTTTGGTGGGGAGGGGGGGGGGGGGGGGGTTCCGCGGGACGGGAGAATTGAATGATTGACTGAATGAATGAATTAATTAATGAATGAAAGATTGAATGAATGAATGAATGAATGAATGAATGAATGAATGAATGAATGTAAGGACTGGAAAATGACTGGGAAAGATATTAAATACTTTTAATGGTATTTCAACACATTTGAAAAACCATTAAAAGCGTTTTTAAAATTTTTATTTATATTTCAGAACATAAGACAGGCATATATTATCCCCAAATATTTTCATTTTTTTTTTGGGTAGGGGAAGGAGATGGGGACGGGGAAGGAGATGGGGACGGGGAAGGTGGGAAGTACCTGACTATTAATATCTGGTCACCAAACACGGCTAGAGCTATTTCAAGCAACGTTTCAATTCTGGATGGTGTTCTTACATCAGGGCAATACTGAGAGTATCTTCCACTCTGGAACGTGTCGGAAATATATTATATTTTATTTTTAAATTAATTAATTGTGAAATAACCAAATTAATCAGATAAATAAATTAATATTTTATTTGTGCACGCCGGGATTCGATCCTGCAATGTTGGGATTGTGAGTCAAGGGATTAACCCCTCGACCACGGCGGCCGTCAGTCATGAAATTTTTTTTATTAAATAAGTTACGTTCGGTTAGGTTATGGGCTATTTTTCATAACTTTTAATGATTTTTCAAAGGGGTGTTGAAGATGCATGATTCTGAGTTAGCATGGAACCGAATAAAACACGGATAAAAATATGTTTTTTATGGTGACCGGCCAACTCGGAATGAAACCAACTCAGAACCATCTCAGATAAGTCATTTAGAGTGATAAAAAAATAAATATAAAAAATTGGTTAAATAGGTTATGTTAGGTTAGGGTTATCGGCTAATTTGAAATTATTTTTTTCATAGATTTTAATGACTTTTCAAGGAGGTGTTGAGTTGACATTATTCCCAGTTGGCATGGAACCGTTTTTTATCTAGTAGAAATCAGATTTTAAAATACACAAAATTCCCAACTTCTCCCGTCTGGAGCCAGTGAGACTATGGCATCCCCAGTGGGATATCCTATGGGGCTGAAGGTAGTGAAAAGAGGAAGGAGATAGGGAGGATGAAGGTGAGGAAGTACTTGGCTATTCAGATCTGATCAGCAAACGCAGCTAAAGCCATTTCAAGCAACTTTTCAATTCTGAATGGCGGTCTCCACCAGGGCGATACTGATAGTGTCTTCCACTCTCGAAAGTGTCGCAAATATGATATATACTATTTTAAAAGAATAATATTGTTAAATAATACAAATTAATCAAATAAAATTTATTTGCGCATTTATTTTTTTCGCACTTCCTCGCAAATTTATTTGGGATTTGAACCCGCGTCCACCGGATTGTTAGTCAAGAGGCCAAAGAAATTGATTTTCTTTCATAGAAAGACTATCGATATTTGATCCAAACCAGTTCGAACCATTATCGAACCGTTATTTATTTTTGGGGTATTCCTTGGTATTCAGTGATTAACATCTACATCAAAACTAATCGCAGAAAACTGTTTAAAATTACCGAGGGCGCACCGGTTTCGCATCTGCATATTAACTATACACTTCACCACAATCTTGAATGACAAAATACACAGTTACACAGCTGCCCTGATGATCGACACTGGAACGTTGTTCGAAGCGTTGGCCAAAGAAAGAGGTAGCATAACAAGTCATAATACCCCAAAAAGTCACGATAATAATTTGGCCGTAAATATCTTAAATCATATCTAATTAGAACCACTAACGGTGTACACAAATACATTCAAACTGGTGCTCTAAAACGATTTGCCTGAAGGTACCTATTTACTTTGCACGTACGCTTGTGCGAATTCGTTCAAAATAGGCACTTCTCATTTTAATAACTTAATATAGACCCAGTAAAAGCTCGCTATATAAATAACATTTCCACAGAATTATTTGCGAGAGATATTCATAGAAGTCGTGAGGGAATATCAGCCTCTAAAAGGGGGCCATACGTCACCGAATTCAATTTTAAAAGGGCACGTAAAATGTTTCCAGCAGAAATAGTATAATTCACCATTTAACCGGAGTACGCTTCGATATTGAATACATGAGATGGGAGTGTTAGCAAGTAAAACTACAAATAATGTTGATATATCAACTTGTTATGATAGATTTATTAGGTTAGTAGTTTAGTTGACAAATGCGTCGAGTTTCTAGTGTTCCCACCCAATCGTCGTATATTCAATTCTTCTCTTAGCTAAGTCCTCCTTCGTTCGCCGTGTATTCAATAATCGTCGTGTATTCAATTCTTCTCTTAGCATCGTTGTAAAAGAAACATTTTCCTCTTATAATAATGATCAGTGGCGTAACTATAGAGTAGCAGGGCTGGCAAAATGCCACGGGCCCCGCGAAGGCTGGGGCCCCGGCACGAGAGGCCGCGAGCTTAGAAGTAACCTAACATTAAAAAAAAAAATTATAACTTTTATATAAGTACCTATATAAAATCAATTAAAGTTAGACACCAAATACCGTGTACAAATTCAAATAAATTATTCAGATTTAAACGCATTCATAAGAAAAAGATGTCGATCAATTTTAGAACGCATCCATCGGTTGCTTAATTTTTAAAATTTAACACGGGCGAGCTAGTGACGCTCGGGGTATTCCCGCATTTTAAGCAAGAAAATTCTTTTTTCATAGCGCTGGCGGATTAGCGACGCATGTCGTTAGGGGAATCCCGGATTTCTATATTTTAAGTACGGAGGGCTCTACTACGCATTCTTCGTTTGATAGTTATGACATTTGTATTTTTGAATTTTGTTGGTCATTTGTATTTTTGAATTTTCGTAGTTTTTGTTTTATCGAACCTGCAATTAGAAGCAAAGTAAAGTTAATTATGGAAGTTAGATATTAAAATTCACCATGCTTTTGAAAAAAAAAAAAATTAGATATTTAAGAAACATACACCCAATATTAGTAATACTGTTGGGTAATTTCTTAAGTAATTTATTAAAATTCAATTACAACGTGACGATTTTAACTGGCGGGGCCCCATCCAATGAATTTGCCACGGGCCTCAGATGGTATAGTTACGCCCCTGATAATGATAGTAGGAGCTGTCAAATATTGAAAGATTGTTCGTAGCCCGAGAATGTTTGACATTAATGTTGAAAGTTTAGGAAAAAGTCATTGAATTCTGATTAGGATGTCTGGAGCTTTTTAGATCTGAGCTAAAGGTTCAAAACCCATTAAAAATTTTCTATGGAATTTTCATAAAGAATAAAATTATTACTTATTTATTGATTTGGTATCAACGGTTAAAATATAGCATAAACAATAATTATTGCATAGTTTAAAAAAAAAAAAATTATTGATTTTTTTTTTATACAATACGCAGGTACATTAAATAATGAAAAGTACATAAAAAACTTAATATAATAAATGTATGAACAAAAAAATTCCACAAAGGCGCTGCTTGTGCGTTGGTATTATACTATTATATTGATTTTTATTGTATTTCTATCATTAAAGAGTAGATTTAAGTATCAAATTTAAATTAAGGTATTTAAAAAGAGTAATTGAATAAATGCAATAAAAATTACAACCTAATAACAGTTTGCACTGTATGAAGCAATGCACAGTTATGAAAGTTTTAATGTTATGAATGCAATTAAAGGACAAAAACATAATAAACAATATAATATATCTATTCTAAAAGCTGTCTAATGATAAATATAATGAATGCTTTATTAAAACTTATAAGAAAAAAACATCTTTTTCAGTGTTTTTTAGCCAAATTTTTAATACTTTTTGACAATAAATTTTGTTAATTGTGTATAGTATAAAATATGTTAAAAGAGAAACATTTGAAAGTGGCATTAGTAAAATGACTTTAGAAATAATATGAAGAACACAAGCTGTTGAAGGATATATAAGTAAAAGATATGCGTACATACAAAACATGTAAGTAGACTTAGATTAAATTAATATTGATAGAAAATATATGATTCTTGTTCCTACTGCGTTTCTATTAGCAACTTTATGTAATCTAGGTGCAAACGAATAATGGTTCAGTCCTGGTATTGTTACATTTAAACAGGATTTTGGAATGAGTAGCTTTCATAGGAATTTGAAATTCAATGAGGTTAATTAAATTAGGACTATCTTCTATACTATCATTTACAATTTTGAACCTAACCATTTAGTCCAGTGATTCCCAAAGTGGTCCAGGTGAACCCCCAGGGGTCCACGGGAGACTCGATGGGGGTCTACGTAGGCGTGATAAAAAAATGGGGGTTCACGAAAATTTATCTGGTTTCGATAGTAAAGAACAAAAATGTTGGCTCGGCTTTACCTGTCAATGTGGGCAGATAATACACTACACAAAAAAAATTTAAGGGAGCAAAAATAGACTTTTGACTGGCTGTATTTCGGCGAAAATTGTCATATTGAAACCCATCCTGTGCCCATATCCCATCCCGCCCCCAGTCCCGTTACGCCCCCACCGTTGTACCACTTGCACGAGCAATGTATTTTAATAAGGTCAGGGGCTTACTTGTAAAATCTTACATATTCAATATTCAGTACAACGCGTGTCGAATTTTGGGAATATTGTAGGAATGTGACAGCAGGGGGTCCACCGAAGCCAATGAAATTTTGAAAGTGGTCTGCGAGAAAAAAAGTTTGGGAACCTCTGATTTAGTCGGATATAATTCTTTGCTCTGAGAGTTTTAGTAGGCTTATGAAGTAGACTTCCTTACTTTGAATTGTTTCGATTTAATTTGAATATATTTGAAAATAGGAGGACCAGATCGAAGAGTTATATTCGATATCACCTTTACTCTAAGGAAGAAAATCAGTTTCGTTAAATAAATTTTTTGTTAAAAAACTGTCGAAGGGTTCTGACGTCGTTCTCTTAACTTTTCTCTCGGGAATTTCAATCAAGAATGTTTAACTTAATTTAACTAAAGTTTTAAGAGTGTCGGGACGAAATTTCACTGGCGTGAATTTCACAAACCAATATTAATTACACTACCAGAATTACTCACGGGTGGAATTGCACTCGAAGAGAATAACACCTACTTTTAATTACGTCTACGGCAATAAATTACACAACAAAATCTTTATTTTATTAGGTTTAAATTTATGAGTGATTAAGGCTCCGCAACTCCATAGTAAGCGTTTAAAAGGTAGAAGAGGTTTTTCAAAGAGATATGTAAGATATGTAAAAGTGTCAAAGAGAGAATGTTAGAGAGAGCACGCCAATATAAAGAAAAGTTATTATAATTAAAGGATCCATCGAAAATATACAATAAATATTTTTTTATGTGATTACCGAACAAGACTGCTCCCAACCATCAACTGCTTTCAACCATCAACTGCTCCCAACCTTCTGGAACTAGTGAGACTATGGCATCCCCAATCGTGGTATTTTGTGAGGCTGAAGGTAGTGGGGAGGGGAATGAGATGGAGTAGAGAAAGGCGAGGAAATAAATGGCTATTCACATCTGGTCACCAAACACGGCTAAAGCCATTTCAAACAAAGTTTCAATTCTGATAACCTGATTCCTACACCAGGGCAATAATAAGAGTATCTTCCACTTTAAAACGTGTCAAATATAATGTATTATTTTTAATTAATACATTGTGAAATAACACATCTGATCAAATGAAATTTCCTAGCGCACGCCGGGATTTGAACTCGCAGCCTTCGGATAGCTAGTCGAGAGCCTTACGTCTCGACCACGGGGGTCGTCTGGGCATCTCAAGAAATCTGTCAAAAAGTAGCATTTAATGATAGTAGGTCAATGATTTAATGAAACATTACGAATTTTTCAATTTGCTTTTAATATGTATAACAGAGCCAGATGTGTCTGGAATATATCTGTCCTTTCTCAAAATTCCTATCTATCTACCTCTACCTACACATGCAAATGAGTGCAGTGTCAATCTTCAACAAGAAAGCAGTGTATTATTATGAAGTTCTATTATGTTCGTATTTTCGAAGTACAAATTACCTGTGTACGCAAAGACTTCAAATTATAACTTATGGTGATCATACAATCTATGCACAGTTTGGAACATTTTATGTGGAATGTGAATTCTTATGTGGACACCATCAATCCAGCTTGCTACATTAGCAGTACAGTGAGTTTTACGCTTCCTATTTCCCACCTTCTAGAAAGTTCCTAACAAGACGGTTTTTTTTTAAAATTATTTTCGAAGCCTACTTTGATTTTTTTTTCATCGAGAGAATTTCACATAATTACTTTATAGCTCTTTATAGAGATTATCTTCGAAAATAACATATGTTTTATTAAGAACTAAAGAATTTAAAGTGTACAAGGGAAATATGTTACAGTTCGGTAAAAAAATCGTAATGCTGGGTCTTAATATGGCCGTGAAAGAGATCAAGTCTTACTTAGCGCCACATAATCGTAAACAACCTACTTTTATATATAAAAAAAGATGTTATTGGGTTCATTTCATTCGTTCCACTCACATTGAGGGATCCCTCCTAGTGAATTATATATCGCGTATTATTATTAATGTCCGGAGTTATCAGCCGACGTGAGCGGAATGGCCGAGGATGGATGCTGAAAATATTTTTGCATAACCCATAAAGATAAATCTGTACACGACAAATGGCGGCGCAGTAGGCGCTGGGTCCAATACCATTCATAGAATTCCATAGATTTATGTAAATGTAATAGGTTATATTCTAAATATGAAATGTGCCGTAGAAAACTTAATGAAATGTGGGATTTGACCAAGGTTTGTTGAATTTTTTTTATTTTATATTAGTTTTAAACAGGAGACCCTGAGAATCCTGAGACAGGGGGCCTTTGGAGATGCTAAGTGGTGGGTCTTTTCTTACAAAAATAAAGGATAGGAAGTTCTGAGAAGGAATCATGTATGAGGGGCGGGTAGGAATTTCGAAACTTGGTTAAAATTTGTCTTATTTCGGTATAATTATGATGTATTCACTATAAATAAATTGTATCATTCTTATGAATGAAGAGGGTTTGGGCTATTACCGTATGTGGAGGGGAAGGAAATGGGGGAGAGGAAGGTGGGGAAGTACTGACTATTCTCATATGGTCATCAAATACGGCTAATCCATTTCAAGCAACGTTATAACGACGGCGTAATTCAGGATTTAACTTTAAGAACTAAAATAATACGATTGTAGTTTTTACTTTCGTAACTATTGTTGTTAACTTTGTTGAAAATATACGAAACGTTCTAAAATGTTTCAAATTTGTTTGTGGTTTTTACATCTCTAACTATTGTGGGTTTTAAAGTTTGTTGAAAATACACGATATCGTTCTAAAATTAGGTGATTCTAAAATGTTTCAAATTCAAATAAATACAATAATATAACTTTGTTTTTACTTCCCTAATTATTGTGGGTTTTAAAGTTTTTGAAAATTATGAAATCGTCCTAAAATGTTTCAAATTAAACATTAATTATAATTAAAACAACAACATAACTTTGTTTTTACTTCCCTAATTATTGTGGGTTTCAAACTTTTAGAAAATGTATGAAACCGTCCTAAAATGTTTTAAATTCGATTGCAGTTTTTATGGGTTTTAAACTTAACTCCCTAACTATTGTGGGTTTTAAACTTTGTTGAAAATGTACGACATCGTTCTAAAACATTTCGAATTCGATTGTTGTTTTTACTTCATTAATTATTGTGGGTTTTAAAGTTTTTGAAAATTAGATTGTTGTTTTTATTTCCCTAACTATTGTGGGTTTTAGACTTTGAAAATGTTCGAAATAGTCCCAAAATATTTAAAAAATCTTAAGCTTAGTCCGTAGTTGGGATGAGAATGGATTAAAAGCAATGAAAATTTGCTATGTTGACACACCCCATTGTTAAACAGATATGGTCACATCTCTGTTTGTTCTAGAGATTTTCTTTAGTAAAAACACAACGAAAATTAACACAGAATTGAAATGTTTAAAACGGTTTTTTAGATGTACAGAATTTTATGTCCTAGCGCTTATTGGTAGATATTTACAGATTAAAAAAAATAAATCATTTCACTGAAAATAGAAATGGGTCAGAAGACAGAAACAATTATAGTATTATTCTACATGAATTACTACGCGTGGGAGTAAAGTGATAAGATTATTTCACCCATTAAGGAATTCGTGAACCGATTGATAGCCATTAGAAATAAGCAAATCTATTTTTAAAACGATTCGTGTAATTCTTTCAGTTTCAAATGCCAAACCTTTTATATAAATAACTATTATTGTGGACATAAAAATTAGTCTAGTTTATGAGTATTTTGATATCTATTTGATACCATTAATAATTTTGTAATGTGCCTGACATTACAAAATGTTACGAAATAATTAATGTTCTCAGCCCGAATAACTTGAAGTAACATTTTTTATCAAATTCTGTAAGTACGTCAACAAATAAAAATTTCCAATATCAACAATTTGTCGTTCCCTAAAATTCAAAAATTTGTTTGGATTTCTCAGAAAATACCTGCAAAGATTTTGTTTGAATTATTTTACATAGAAAAAGGAAAAGAGCAAGAATGTTGCGTTTTTAATTAATATAATATTTTTTCAAATAAGTTTCAAACTCCAAACCTTTTATTATTGGGGGCTTAAAAAGTATTATTGGGGGCATAAAAAGTATTCTAGTTTATAAGTATTTTGATGTCTGTTTGATACCATGTCTAAGCAGGTACATTACAAAATGTTACGAAATAATTAATGTTGTCAGCCCGAATAACTTGAAGTAACATTTTTTTTATCAAATTCTGTAATTATGTCGATAAATAAACATTTACATTATTAACAAATTGTCGTTCCCTGAAATTCAAATATTTGTTTGGGTTTCTCATAAAATACCTTTTAAATAAAGATTTTTATTTGAATTATTTTACATCGAAAAATAAAAATATGCAATAATGTTGCGTTTTTAATTAATTTCCAAATAAGTGTCCAGAATGTATAAAAATGCTGTTTTGTCAATATGTAATTGTCATTAGGTAATCAAACAATTTAATTGAGAATCACTAACCACCATAATATTTTAGATTTTCCTAGTTCTCGTTCATCTCTCATTCTTCCAATTCCTTTCACTTCACAACATTACGTAAATGGGAACGCTATAATTCCCCTGCTACCAGGCAAAAGGATTCTTATGCAGCGTTAACACGAACACGAAAAATACTTCTTTGACAATTCAACGAGAAATCCTAACACGTGAAATTTCATATCTTTCATAGCTGGTCGTGAATCCAGCTTAATTTCTTGTACAATATACACGACTGAAATAATTCCTTTGTTTGTACAGTTAAATAAACAAAGAATTGCACAACCGAGCTCCACCCCTGACCTTGTTCAAATCGCGGCTTAAGATTTCATCAGGGCATAAGCCAAGATGATCCCTTATCCGGTCCCGCAAATATCACAACCAGCCCTAAGCCCATGGGTGTAGCTAGACAAGAAAATCCCCCCAGCAACCACACTACACCCCTGTCGGATATTATTTCTTTCAGTAAAGTAAATTAATGTCAAACAGACGGGGAAAATGCTGCTTTTAATATGGAGGATTTTACACGGGTTCCCAGAATTGGGGTTTTAGAGGTATTTTAACTATAATTGAAAATAAAATTATTTATTATTTCATTATATAAATATATATAACGCCTCCGTGGTCGAGGGGATTATTTATATTTCCCGAATAGATCGCTCAACTTGCAATCCGAAGGTCGCAGATTACAAAACCCGGCGTGCGCAAGTAAATTTTTTTAATTGATTTGTGTTGTTTCATGAATTAATCGTTTAAAATAACATAAGGCATTTTTGCGGCACGTTCCAGAGTGGAAGATACTCTCAGTATCACCCTGGTGTAATACCACCATTCAGAATTGAAATGGCTCTAGTCGTACTTGGTGACCAGATCTGAATAGCCTGCTTCACAACCTTCCTCTTCATCGTATCCTTCCCCTGTCCACCACCCTCAGCTTCACAATAAACCCCACCCAATTGGGGATTCCATAGTCTCAATGGCTCCAGACGGTATGTAAATTGTTTTTTTCTAATTCATTTCACAGTGAAACTCTCGGTATCGAATCGGTAAAAAATCAAAAACAAAACGTTACTTGAAATGGATTTAGCCATTTTTGATGACCAGATCTAAATCTCGTCTCCTTCCCCTCTCTGCTACCTTCAGTCCCAAAAAGGCTCCCAATTGGTGATGCCATATTCACGCTGGCTTCGAACAGTTGGTACGCTGTGCGGTATTTACATAAAAGTAAATGTACTATCTAATAATTAGTTAAAACCCGTTTCGCCCAATTTAATATGGTGATAATCAATTATCACCATATTATTTACGATACTTTTTTTGGCATGAACTATTGTAAATATTGGGCTTTAACGATGAGATTATAGCATCGAAACAAAATAACGAAAAAAATAGTATTAGAAAAATATTGTAGGCGTATCAGTCTGCCAAATGAAGCTAATTTTTCCTTACTACTGCTGAAATTGATAAAAAATTTTAAAATATCGAAATTTAGACAATGGCCTGTCAGTGGCCTAGAATTCGAAAGATCGTATGTAAATTGTTAACATAAGTTTTCTTTTAGGTCGGTATGGTTCACGCTTTTCGATATTAGGTGTTCAGTGTGTGAAGCATACAATAGATTCTAGAGTAAAAGGTTTTTTTAACAGCGACTATCAATTTGAAAATGAATTGTACTTGGTGAACAGATAAAAGTAGTGTTTATTATTTTTTCTATTATGTTCACAGTTTCCCATTGTAATGACGCTCTAAACACGTCAGATAATGTGCTAAAAATAGCGAAACAGGCTTTCACGGCAAATATAAAGCCTCAGACGAGCGGAGGGTTCATAGAAAATTTATCGATTCATAAAATAAATAATCAAAAGAACGTTTTGTCCATCGCGACTAAAAAATAAGTAATTTCCCTCGAGTTTATTTCTGATATAATGAGGGTCGCGTCAAAGGTTATGGGCAATATTGTTTTATTACTTTTTTTGCGCGAATGTAACTTTACGAGGGGTGATAGGATAGCTGATAAATAGTATAGAAAATGTTTTGGGTCGCTAAGGGATGTTCCAAGTTAGGTATAAGGATATCCTATCGGGGTTTGAACCCTGACTAATTTTATCAGTGGTTAAGTCAAGGTGTGTAATGACTGTGTAATGTGTGCAATGCGAATTAATATGAAATATTAACTTTGTGATATTAAATATCACGAAATACGTCTTAAAATTATTACGACATTATTCCGAATTTATCACGAAATTATTCAAAATTTATCACGAAATTATTCAAAATTTATCACGAAATTATTCAAAATTTATCACGAAATTTTTTCGAATTTATGACAAATTTATTTCGAATTAATCACGAAATTGAACCGTGACTAATTTTATCAGTGATTAAGGGTCCACTATTCGTATTTCGACCGATTTCTTACATATCTCCCTTAAACATTTGAAGTTTTTAAGCTCTTAAAAAAATATATGTTATTTTTGAAGATAATATCTAGATACGTTCCACGCCGAAACGCAAATTATATGAAATTCCCTCGATAGAAAAAAATCGCAAAGTATGCTCCGAAAATTATTTTAAACAAGTCTATTTCTTTTATTTTACAAGTTATATTTGTGAAAAAAATCACAGTGTTTCTTTAAATGATACTTAAGATACTTTCTACGAGATTTTTGCTCTATTTTAAACAAGTCATGTTTTATTAAGCTTTTTCGCCATTTTCGCTGCGATTTCATCACTTAAAATATTAGCGCGCTCTGTCCAACATTCGTAATTACACATCTCTCCATCTTTTTCTTTTTCTTGCCTTAAGCTGAGTTTTAAAACCTACTTTCGTGCCACAATTTTTGCTTCGCATACCCTAAGGCAGGGGTTCCCAACCCCGTGCCCGCGGGCACCATGGCGCCCGCGGAACGATTCGTATGTACCCGCCACTATCCGACAGAGAGAGAATTTTTTCATAAACATTATTTAAAAATGTGAATTATTTTTATTTATTTGTTAGAGTTTTATTATTTTTTAAACGAGTCGTGTTTTATTAAGCTTTTTCGCAATTTTCGCTGCTATTCTACGACTCAACATGTTAGCGCGCTCTGTCCAACACTCGTAATTACATATCTCTCCATCTTCTTCTTTTTCAGCGCCGTGCGTTTCAAGAGTGCGGCCTTAAGTCAAGGTGTGTAGCGATGCGAATCAATATGAAATGTTAACTTTGTGATATCAAATATCACAAAATACGTCTTAAAATTATCACGAAATTGTTTCGAATTTATCACGAAATTATTTCAACTTTATCACGAATTTTTTTCGAATTTATCACAAATTTATTTAGAATTAATCTTAAGTTATCTTATTTATAATTAGTTACAGAGAATTTTTGGACCCTCATGATGTTAGTAATTCAGGGAATGTAATATTGCTGTAACAGCTACTACAAACGCATCAAATGACTATCGACATTTGAACATAAAATCATGACCTTTTTGCTTGACGATTGATAACAGTATGATCAAACGCTGTAATGGGCCGAGAATCGGCGTTTAACGGAGACCGTTCAACTATCAAATATCCAAAATGGCACTGATCGTTAATCAAATGTGAAGGAGATTGAAACAACCCAACCATATGTAGGTACTTCAGAAATTGTTTAATGCTTCGATTTTCCCAATTTCTTTCTTTTTGCTTTAGAAATTCATCGATATAAAAGTTCTCAAGAAGCAATAAACCGTAGTGAGAGTTTGATATTACACCGTATAAATTTTGAAAGGGTGTTCCTCCTTCTTAATATAACATGAAGGACACATAAATACGCATTTTGGAGGACCTCAACATACAATATAATATTTTTTATCCCCAGTAAGGTGCAAATTTATGTTTATTATCCCATAACGTTGCCTGTTTCGTAGGGGAGGTGGTATGAACACCCCGATTCATATACATTGTGTATATACGTATCCATTGTACCGACAATTGAGCATCCGATACTTTGCAATCGAGATAAATGTTCGCTAATGGGTTTTTACACATTTTTTAATCATACACATAATTTAATACTCTTAGCAAACTAGATATTAAGCCCCTTTAGGGTTTTAAACAAAGAAATAAAAAAAATGATAGATATTTTAACATCTGCTTATTTACGCGGGGATGATGTAATGGAGCAAGAAAATCCTCACGTCAAGCAGTAATAACTAAGGACGGGTTGTTTCAAAAAATTTGATGGATTCATCAAATATTTGAAGTTAATTTTCACGTTCTGCGTAAGTTCTATTCAAGTTCTGTGATGATTTCAGTTTTGTGAATCAACTGGTCTATAATGATGTAATAATAGAACTTGAATAGAACTTACGCAGAACGTGAAAATTAACTTCAAATATTTGATGAATCCATCAAATTTTTTGAAACAACCCGTCCTAAGTAAGAACTTTAAAATATTCAAATGTAACATCATTTACAATTTTTTAGAGTTTCAAAGTCAGTAAGAGAGCAGTAAATCCCAGCGCTGTACGTGTCGTAAACACGATGCTGCCGAGGTTTACTGAACAGCCGCCGCGTCGGTGACGGACGGCGACCACCAACAAGCCCAGATTCAATTAATAGACAATTAGAGTTGGTCGCGTGACCCAAGAGTATAATAATATATTGTTAACACGTGAAAACAAATGATAAACCAGATTGTAACAAGAACCTTATTATTCTTGAAGAGCCCCAACACAATAATTAATGTATGAATGTGGATAAGGCAGGCAAAACAAAGTTATTGTTTTCAATAATTTAGTTTACAATGATCCATCATGGGCTGTTTGCGCCAATCAATGTTCTTTTGTTTGATTTAGTACCTACTGGAAAACTGCTTACCCCTTTGCTCATTCCTTTACCCAAGAACCTGCCCAGTTCCTTTATCCAAGTACCTACCCATCCCACGCCAAGACAAAACCCAATAAAACTTTCGATTTCCGCATTCACTTGTTTTTTATTTGACTTGTTGAAAAACGCACCCGCTTCGAGTTCGGAGAAAATTTGTGCATTTTACTTAATTGAAAAGTAACGCCCTAAGTTCAATTTGGGAAATTATTGGATCACCGCCGCGGCTGCAGAAGTAACCGTGTTTACGTATATAAGTGTACACGTGAACTATTATAAAGACAAAGGGAGAATTGTTAAAGGACCACAGAACCAGCGGCAAATGTCGAGTGAACTCGGTGAGTTTTGGCAATACCTATACTTTTCCTTTTCCTTTGAGTAGTTTTCCAATGATTGTTTTTTTGAATCACACCGCACCCGCCTGCGAACGAATTGATTTGCGCAACCACGGGCTATAAAACTAATTTCAAATATCGATTTTGTGTTAAAAATATATATAAAACGAGACGCAAAATTATTTTATTTTTCAATATGATCTCGGGCAAAGCTGGGTCTTAAATACTTTAACCATATTATAATGTAATATCAGGGAGTACAGGAATTGGTAGATTTTCGTGACTCAATAACAATAATTCATAAATATAGATATATTGAGGTGAGTTATCAATATTTTGTAAAGAAATGAACATTCCTACGAATAATTGGGGCATCCATATCTAGTTGATATTATTTTGTATATTCATCGAGCACCGTCCTAATGGCCGTGGCTTATTTATTTTCGTAAAACTCTCGTTTTTTTTTTACGTTTTTTTGTTATTTTACAATGCAAGCGGATGAAAATATTCCATTCGCCAATCCGAGCGGAGGAAAAATATTCCGTTCGGCATTTGTTTGCGGAAGACAAAATGTTGAACAAGACCCGCCGGAGAATACATATTTGCAGTTGCATAATTATTATTGTAAGGAGGGTCTGAATGCTACCGTTTTCTATCAGAACCAGAACTATTCAGAATATTTTCTCTTCATTTTAAAATCAAAATGAAATATTTACGTCTTACGTAGCTTTAATGGTTGTGTTTGCAATGAATTTGTTTTTGTTTTATCGTTGAATTTTAATATAAATATTTTTCTCTAAAAATGAATTGATGTTTATGAAGGGTTTTTCCTTTATTTTTATGAATTTCGTGAAAACGTACTAGGCTTTGGGGTTGACAGATTCTCTTCCTCGCCCCCCAGCATAGTCGTTCGATAAGTATTGATAGGATAACTTTCGATAACTTCTCATCGTTCCCTAGGACAATTGCAGATTGCTAACGTACAAACAGCAGTTGACGTCGAATATATTAATAATATTTAGTCAGTTTGAACTGTTATTTATTCGTTGTCGATCTGCATTTATGTTAGAGAAGGATGAGAAGTTACCGAAACAATCTTTATCGATCGACCGTGTTTGGGGTCGTCTTTAGCACAAGCACATCGATAAAGCTTTTTTTTATTGTCATCGTTCCCGGTGCAATCAACTGCAATTTATTAAATATATTATGTAGTCGTCGTGAAATGCTGTTTGTTAATTTGCGATCTTTATTATGTTTGTTTTCTGAAGTTATAATACGTAATTTCCACATTAATTCACTCTTACATTTAGAGTTTTACTTGTTTGGCTTTAAATAAACAACATTCGAATTTTTCGATTTGAATGAAGAATGAGAATCGTATCATCAGCAAAACTTACAATTTTGGCGTCTGTAAATTATTTAGATAAATTAAGAATAAAGTGGGACCAAAAACGCTCCCTTGAGGCACGTCAATACTAATTGACAATTTAGCTGAAACCGTTATTGCTTTTTACATTTTGTTTTGGCACTTAGTCATTACCATGTATTAAAATGTTTGAAAATTTTGTAATAGTTTGGAATATATGGTATCAAATGCTTTACATAAGAATATAGGTCTAAGAATATTGACAAATGGATATAGGATACATAGGCTTAAAATACTATGGACTAATTTAGTTCTTCATCAATTTCGGAAAAGACCGTTCGGATTATGTAAAATGTTTTACATAATAATATAAAGGTCTAAAAATATTGATAAATGAATATAAGATAAAAGTGTATAAACATATATGGGTATTACGTCTAATTTTAATTTTCGACCTAGTTGCACCATCTCTTGGCCCGAGTATTCAGAGCCCCAATTTCAGAGAGCAGGTGCATTGTCATCAACAACGAGTTTATCTGTTTCGGATGTCGGGAATTAGGTTAATTTCCACTTCCAAGATTTGCATTCTTAAATCATTCACGAAAACAAAATAAAAACTCAAGTAGACTAAAAAAAATTAACCATTATCACGGTCAACAAATTTCTATTCTACAAGTAATAAAGGCAGAATGTATTTAAGTACCTATCCACTGGTACATAAAACGAGCAAATATTTGCTCGGTTGGTACTTAGAAATAATTGGAAAAAAGTTTTTCATGTGGCTATTTACAATCTTCTAATGGTAGGTACTTACGTCGATGGTAAATACGATATAAATTGCTAACTTTCTATCAAAATTACCTCGGCTTGAAAGCTATTTTATAAAGCTCATCAAACATATAAAAAACAAAGCACACAGAAAAGTAGCACTAATTGCTATCATTGAAATAAAAATTCCATTATTACATATTTTTCTCCCATCCCAAGAAAAATACCTAGACTTTTTTGCTACGAAAGCTTTTATGCTTTTATTCAATGTAAGTTTTTACATAACTAACTAACAAATTTAATAATCACCCTATTTCACCACGACCAAGCACATCAGACGGAATGCCTCTCAATTCTGTCTTGGCATACACGCCTTATTTCATGAACATTCACGGACACTATAAAATTGTTTTTACCCTTAAAATCATCATCATTATTTTGTTAAAACAATATACTTCTTAAGGGATTACAGTTAGAATTTTCCAGAAATCGTTTTTTTTTAATTCATTTTCATAATTTACATATATTTACGTATACACACAGAAAATTTCAAGTCAATCCGGCGATTATTTTCGAAGTTACACGCATATTTGTAAAGACGTGTCAGAGCATTTGAAAGTAGGAGGCAAACTTTAAACGCGTTTTTCTCAAAACTGTGTTTTCAAAGTCGGTGACCAAGATGTCTCGGAAACGTCTGAATCAATCAGTCTCAAATTTTAACATAAGCTTACTTACCAATTCATTGTTACGCGGATGGCAGTACAGTCCACGATGGCTTTTTGTTTGACAAGCCCCCAAAGGGCACACAAACTTCAACGTCTCGTAATCAGACATGATTGGGCCTTTGAAATATTGAATTCGACGAGGTTATTTTTAACCCAAGAGAAAACACTCTGGAGGTAACCGTCCATTCTTTGCTTCAAAGCCCTCCGAGCAGTTGAAGTTTGTGTGCCCTTTGGGGGCTTGTCAAACAAAAAGCCATCATGGACTGTACTGTCTTCAGCGTAACAATGGATTGGTGCACGCGACAAAAGGTCGTTGATGTGCAACAAAAATAAAGTCGGAGACAGAACCGATCCCTGTGGGACGCCAGCATTTATTGGATGCGAGGAATAGGTGAAACCATCAGCAACCGTCTGAATTGAGCTCTCACTCAAAAAGTCGGCGATCCACCTACTTAAGGATACGGGAAGTCCGTAAGATGGTAGTTTGTTGACAAGTCCTCAAGCTCGTATGTAGAAGTGAGTTATTGAGAATCTTGCGTTAGTTACTAAAAAAAAAAAAAAACTGATAATTTTTTTTTTAATACCATAAAAAATGCTTACATTACCAACTCACTCTGTTGATTTAGCTGATGCTAAGTGGTTGCATCCTTACATAAAAACCGTTCTACTTATGGCCCTCTTGGCGTTGTTGAGAGTTCTGCTGTCATATGTTTCTGTTAAGTGCAGCGTTCATGAGAAAGAGGGAGACATTCGTTACTTATTAGTGGTACGTATTGAAGACAAAAAAGACTCACCGAACAATCCGCCTTACTGCTCTGCACGCATCCCGAATCGTCGTTCCTGATGCAGCACGCTGTGTCCCTTTCCCTCTGCTGGCCCTGGGACACCTCCCTGACGATGGTTGCATCTCTTCTCATGCAGGGCGCGAACTTGGCGCCTAGGTGGATCAGGTCAGCTGCACGGGGGCCGAACCAGAAGTTGGCCGGTTCTTGGTACTCGACCTGCAAGTTTGACCCTTTTGTTAAGTGGACGAATTTTGTTTGAATGCAGTTGGAGATCAAAAAAAAATTTTAGATTCTGAGCAGGATAAGAAATAGGGGATGAGTTAAACGTTTACACTTAGTTTTATCTTTGCAAGAAAAATATAGATTTGTCAAAAATATGAATAAAATTTTCATGGAAGAAAGGGTTATAAAATGATGTGTTCATTATGTTTTAGAATAATTTTTAATAGACAATAAGTGTTAATTTCAAGCGACCTCCCAGGTAAGTATGGACCTGTATACATTTTTAAGAAGCATCGCGTTCATTGGTCGAGACATTGTACATATATTTTCTTATGAACCGGTGGATGCAATTTTTAGCCATTAGTTTTTTTTTTTTTTTTTTTTTTTTTTTTTTTATTTAATATAGATATATAAGTTTACAGTGGGTTAATATAAATTACATATTGGTTCAGAGATTCTTTAAAATTGCAGTCTCACCAAAGAAGAAGCTAGTTCTTGTGCTTGATGAGCGAGTTACACTAATTATGACAGAAATAGAATGACATTATGCAATAGGTAAGTATATAAGGGAACAATTGAAACTTCTGGATCATCTATATGTGAAGATGTACATACAATGGGATATAGTTACATACTAAAATATTGTGCACTTTAGAGAAATTAGAAAAATCTAAATTAAATAGAAATAAATATAGATTGCCAATAAATAGAAAGAAAGAGAAAAACAGGTAATTATTTAATTAATTATTCCTGATGAAGTGTTGCTTCAGTTTGAGTTTCAGTTTATTGATGTCTTTGATTTTTTTTATTTCAATCGGAAGATTGTTGAAATACTTTATTCCTAAATAGATGTAATTGTTTTGCATTAGTTTGGTATTAAATTTTGGTATTTTGATGTTGTCTTGATATCTTTTTGATTGGTGGGTTTCAAATTTTTTGACGATATTATCTTTGTAAATTTGGATAATTGCATTTTTCTTGAAGATATTCTCCACTCGAGGCACCGTGAAATCTGCGAAAAGCGTTTCTGTTGGATATGTGGAGGGTTTCTTTAGGATTACTTTAATGATTAGCTTCTGGATCACTTTGATCGGGGTAAGAATATTGTTGTATGAACCCCCCCATCCAATAATTCCATATTGAATTAATGACTGGATTAGTGCATAGTATACTCTTTTTAGATTGTTGGGTTTTAAAATATTTCTTAATCTTATGAATATATATATACACTTTCTGATACGCTTAACCAATTCATAGATATGGCTCTTCCACTTCATATGTTGTTCTATTATCACTCCGAGATATTTAATTTCTGATACTGATTTCAACGTTGAACAGCCTTGGATACATGTGATTTTATTGCATTTGTTATTGTGGATAATTATTTTAGTGTTGGGGAGTGTTTTTAGTTTGTTAATTGAGAAGTGTATGTAGTATGTTTTGTTAGTGTTCAATGAAAGGAGATTTGTATCAAACCAATGTTTTAAGGTGTTCATGCTATTATTTGCTTGTTCGTTTACTATATTCCAGTCGATCCCATTCACTATGATAGCTGTGTCGTCGGCATATGATATTATGTCTGCGTTAAGTGGTAGTTTGAAAATATCATTGACATAAATTATAAATAGTAGGGGACCTAGCACAGTGCCTTGAGGTATCCCGAAATTGCTTGTTAGTGGTAGACTTAGGGAGTTATTTATCTTGACCACTTGGTATCGTTCAAATAGATAGCTTTTTATCCATTTTAGAGCTTTATCGTTTATCCCAACACAGTTTAATTTTTCAATAAGTTTATCATGAGAAATACTATCGAAAGCTTTTTTAAGATCTATGAAGATTCCAAGGCATTTCAAAGATTTGTCTAATGTGTTCTGAATAATGTTCGATAATTTGGCAATCGCATCTTGGGTACTTCTATTTTTCATAAATCCATATTGGTTGTCGTGAATTATGTTATTTTTGTTAATAAATTCAGTCAATCTTTTTTTGATAATTTTTTCAAAGATTTTGGCAATGTTTGAAATCAGCGATATTGGACGATAATTTGTCACTTCTTCTGGGTTGCCAGATTTATGAATTGGAGTGATGATGGTTTGTTTATATATCGTTGGGAATATTCCGCTTTGAAGACTAATGTTGATTAAATGTGTCAATGGTTTTGAAATATGTTTTTTGATAGCTTTCAGTGTTTCGACAGTAACTCCATCGAAACCTGGTGCTGATCTTCCCTTCATGCTTGAAATGATTTGTTCGATTTCCTGGGCTGAAGTAAGGGAAAACATGTCAATTTTGTTTGAGATATTGAAGTTAATGTTCTGTTCGTCATTGGACGGTAATTTTTCTATTTGATTTGCAAGGTTTTTGCCCACGTTTGCAAAAAAGTTGTTAAATATATTAGCGGCAGCTGAAGGGTTTTCTTCGCATCGTATTTTGATATTGTTATGAGTAATACTATGTATTTCATTTTTTTTATGTTTTTTCTTATCTATGATTTCATTTATAACATGCCAGACTTTTTTTGCATCGTTCTCCGTTGCTTCTAGTTTTCGCCGATAATAGTTTTCCTTTGTGTTTTTTATTAAATACGTAAGTTTGTTTTTGTATGCTTTTAGGTATTTTTTTAGGGTTTCGTTTGTAGGTTGTCGGATTAATTGTTTGTATATTGCTTCTTTGTGTCTGATTGACACAATTAATCCAAAAGTTATCCATGGTTTAACCGGTTTAAATTTTGATGATTGTTTTCTGGAATCAATAGAATGTGCAGTACTTACATGCATTGATAATTTTTTTTCGAATAGTTCAAAGCATTCGTTCGTATCATTACAATTAAAAATATCGTGCCATTTCTCTTTATCTAGATTATGTAGTAGGGCATAGTTGTTTTAATTGTTTGTCTAGTTTGTAGTTTTTCTAGATTTTAGGAATGTATTGTAAGTTTGTGCAGCGCCCTTGAGATAAATTTTCACAAAAACGGCGCTATATAAATCATCCAATTATTATTATTATTATTTAGAAAACACCGCGTGGTTAAAGGATTAAGAGGAAACCCGGTCGCTAAGAAAAAAGAACAATAGGTATTTTACTATTGTTCATTATGGTATATCTATATTATATTAAAAAATATTTGCGATAGTGTCAAAATCCAGATAAGAAAATGGGGATTACGTTTGTATGGACAAAACGCCGCCCGGATTCCTCTTAAGGGCAGTCATTTCATTAGTCATTTTTTAATAATTTCCCTAAAACGATTTTCTTTTCTGATTTATTTATCCATGATTCGAAATAGATTTCTCTTTATACAGCAGCAACATATCTACAATATGCACGATTGACACGAGAACTGGTTGATTTTATGTTCAGTTCGAATTTGCCAGCTTTTCTAATTTTTCCCTCCCACAACATGGGTATTTTGGAGACCCAAGAATAATTTCGACTAATACATACGGGATACGGGCATATGCTTAGTGGGGCAGTCGAAAAGTCCGTAAAAAACCTGTACACAAAAAATATTTTATAAATAGCGTGGTCGCGCGGTAGGATTTTTGACTCCCAACCCGAAGGTCGCGGGATCGAATCCCGGCCTGGCAAATAAATTTTATACCACAATTAATTCATTTAAAATAATAAATCGTATATTTACGGCACGTTCCAGAGTGGAAGATACTCTCAGTATCACCCTGGTGTATCACCATTCAGAATTGAAACGTTGCTTGAAATGGCTTTAGCCGTGTTTCGTGACCAGATCTGAATAGCCAGATACTTCCCCACCTTTCTCTTCCCCGTATCCTTCCCCACCCCACTACCTTCAGCCTCACAACATACCCCAATTGGGGATGCCATAGTCTCACTGGCTCCAGACGGGAGCAGTTGGGACTCTTGGGCGGTGTTCGTATAAAAATATATATATTTCCATCCATAGATATTCCCACAGCACTCCTAAATATCACAGAAGCGTATGCAGAGTTACTTCAAATGAAAAAAAACGATCTTAAAAAATCTCCCCCGACATTATGAACGCCCCTCATTTATATTAAAAATAGTCTTAAATAATTAGGCTTGAAAAAAGGCTGTTTTGCCTCTGAAAACACTTAAAAGAACAATTCCCACTTTATTATATTTATGTATTTACTAAGAACACGTTTCCAAGTGTATAATTAAGAATTAAGGCTTATCTGAACCATTAAAGCCCCTGGCCTTCCAGTGGCCTGATTTATTACAGCAAAAAGGATATTTGAACCCATTTAACCTTTTTTAAATGTTAATTGATGAAAAAAATATGCAGAAGCACTCTTAGTTTCAATTAGTAATTCCCTATGGCTGGAATTCGTTAAAAATAAATACACCAAATAAATACATTTACGATATTATTTATCCAATAATTCCGAATGAAAAAGATATTTTTTACAGACATTTATTTCCATAGCAACCACGAAAAGTGTTTTTGGAGACTTTCGAAAGTTTAATTTACTTCGAGACAAGTTCCAATCAGTGGCGGTCCGTGAGTTTTCAGTGATCTACAGTGTTATGATTGAAACATACGACATTATTGATGTTGTTGTACCTGAAAATGATTTTTTTTTTTCATAAATTCAACATTTTTGTATGAAGATTTTCAGGATTCTTTCAGTTTGGGAATGCGTCGCATTCACATTATGAAAAATCTTCAGAGAAAATTTTCAGCTGCAACAACATCAATAACGTTATATTTTTCAATCTCAGCACTTAGCTCAGCGGTTTTCAACCTGTGGTACGCGTACCCCCTAGGGTACCCCTTAAAAATTGTGGCACGAATGTAGGTGTTAAAACACAGCTTAACAATTTTCAAATTTCGGTGGTTTACGCTCGGTGGTTTGGTAGCCTGCCGCGTCGCCATACGAGTCAGTCAGTCAGCCCAGATCAGCCAATAGCCAGCCATGCATATGCAGTTAGTGAGGGAGTGTGTATGTGTGTATTTTGCTGTTTGATTCACTGTTACAACGACGCTTGGTTTGATTGTATTTGTGTGACGTGATTGTTAAATTCATGCAATAATGAGAGTATTAAAAATTTACAAATGAAACATGTCTTTCATTTCACAAGTACACACGATAGATTTTATTTATTTATTTATTAGTTTTATTTTAGTAAATTGTACATTTAAGTTTACAATTTCCTAATTAATTATATCATTTCATATTTCAAACTATATTTTTTTTATTGCTTTATGAATCTCCTACAATACGTTTTGAACTTTTCAATTGGTGCGGCCTTTAAAGTTTCTGGTAGAGTGTTGTATAACTTCATCCCTTTGTATAGTAAACTATTCTGCGTTTTCGTTTTGTCCTTTTTTTGTAGCCTGATTTCCTTGCAAGTCCTTGTGTTATGTCCGTGAATGTCCTTGTTGTATATAATTTTGTTTAAGAAGTATTTTGGTAACATGTTGTTCACTATTTTATGAATAAATATCATCGTGTGCAGGGTCAACATCTGTTTCACGGTTAGCCAATTTAGTTCCTTCAACATTTTATTTACTTTTGAGAATTTATTTCGCCGAAGTATTATTCTCATTGCCCTGTTTTGGAGAATTTGAAACTTATTTTGTTCTCGTTCATTACACAGGAAAAGGATAGTTGAGCAGTAGTTAAAGTGTGGAGCAATAATTGAATTATAAATAGTGACTGCAGTTTTTCTAGAAAGTTTTTGCCGAATTCTTCCCAAAAAAGATACTTTTTAGTTAGATGAGGATACGAGGTACAACAATTTTGTAGTAAGAGTCAAGGGGTACGCAGGTTCATAAAGGTTGACAACCGCTGCTCTAGCTGACTGAAAACTCACTGACTGCCACTGGTTCCAATACACACTGAATGGAAAATTGGTATAAAAATTGATTTCATTTGTGACTTAAGCAATGTGGGAGTAACGTTTCGACTCAAATGTTTATTTCACGAGAAACTTAATTTAAAATGATTTATTGAGTTAATCCAACAAAATTAGCCAAGAAATTCCAGAAATTTTTGAAGCTCCAGCTTTAAAATTAAATTAAATTGTGTAAGGCATAATTTTATATTACAATATCACAACATTTTACGTCTTTTGGATGCTGAATTTATTAAGTCATTCTGTATAAAATGAAATTATGGTTTTTACATTTCAGTCAATCGCTTTGATAAAACGACTACCTAAGTATTCATGCTCATGTCGAAGTGCAGCTTTCAGGTAATAAAGAAATATGTCTGATATATGGTTTCTAAACTGCATTTACCCTTCTGCAATGGCGCCCGCGCAACGCACTGAGACGCTCTCAACTAGGAAATAATTAAATTAAATAATGTGTTCGGGCCTTCCCATCAAAGGGTTAGCCCGTTTCTCACTCAGTTTCCATTAATGATATTGTTATTTATTATCAACCTGGGAGGCGGGTGTGGGTAACGCCACCACGGGCACCAATCATTGGATAAAAAACGCCTCTGCCGTGATATGGTTCGCTACGTTTGATAACTTAGCAGGGATGCCCGGGTTCAAAGGGAAAGAATTTTCTAGGTCTTGGAAACGACTAATATGTCTGTCACTCCTGGACACATTGACCTCCGAATTCCTAAGCACCCCTCATATCTTTTTCCTTCCCAGTTCGTCCTCTCTTTTCTTTCCTTAAAAATAAATCCTCCACACAGCATACCTAAAGATGACATAGACTCTGAAGGAAATTATTCTCCTCCGGGCCTCTTGTGTGCAGCTAATGTAAAAAAATATTTCCGTTCGATATACCGCAGCTGCAAGTTAAATCAAAAAATATTTTAATTTTATTAATTAATAAAAAAAATATTCGTACTTATAAAAAAGCCAAATCATTTCATATATTGTTTTGAACTTTCGCTGCAAAGTATGTGAAAACTCCGAGGTCAAAAAAACTTTCCGGACTTTATTTGTATAGATAATGAGCTACGATGGCTTATTTAGCAGGCGGTAGGAATTATTCTGGACCCCGACCTTGAGGTTGCGATAGTATTTATTAAAGTCTCAATCCCTGAATTATCGACAGCTAAGTGCAATCTATGGGTAAGCTCTTAAAGTAATATCTAGGATATCACAACACTTAGATATCTTATATAAAGTATGTAGCAGCGAGCGGTCTCCACCTGGCATTCTAGCATTCTGGATTGGGCCAAATGTTGGTATCTTCCTCCACACTATAAATTCATAAATTCACAAAAAATCAATCAGAATCAATGATCTCACCTGCTGCAAACTCAAGCTAGTGACCAGGACTTGGCCAGATCTCTTAACCCTGTCGATGCCAACGGGTCCGAAGCCGTAGCAGAACAAGGCTGCAAGCAGGACCAGCAGCTGCGCTATGGACACCCAGTAGGTGAAGTAAGGCCTGTAGTCACGCATGTCGTCCAACTGCTTCTTCACGGGGTCTTGCAGCACCATGGATTTGCGGACGGAACGACTGGAATAAGAAGACAATGGTAAAGATATATTTTTTATATATATTCTGGAAGAGCTAGGCATCCACAATAGGCATTCATCTATCTGCCTACTTTCAACTATCTGATACTTTAAATAAGTTGCTCGCCAAACTGAGGATTTTAACTTTGAGAAACTCATAGTTACTGGCAAAACGTTTGGCAGGAGAAGCCGTAGAAGTTCACCAATGCGCTGGAGTCACCAAGTCTCACTGGCGTCCAGTTCGGCAGTGTGATTGACACTCCATGCAGTTCTGAACCGCATGGAGTGGAGGAGCCTTGTCCACCATAGAAATTGTAGTAAGGGTCTTGATTTTCAGCAATGAGGAACCGATTAAAAAAGAAGGTGAAGATATTTACAGAGATATTTATTAGGAAAACAAGGCTGGGATGAGGTCCATCAGACTGCAGTAAGATTAGAAAATAATCAGAAGGTCTTAACTCCAGAATCTAGAATTTTAAAGAGACATTTGTGTTTGCTGTTCGAGAATCAGCTTTCCTAGTACAGATGTTTTTTGAAATATCCAATGTTCATTATTTGTTCCAAAAACAGTAAGATTCAATCCAAGCAGATTATACAATACACCCCACACTTTTATAAAAGTACTTGTTTAAAACCCTCATCAACAAATGTCACTTATTTACAAAACATTATTAAGTATCTGACGGCCGGCGTAGTGCAGCGGTAAGCCTCTTGACTCGCATTCCGAAGGTCGCGGGATCGAATCCCGGCGTGGCAAATAAATTTTATTTGATTAATTTGTGTTATTTCACAATTTATTCATTTAAAATAATATAAAGTATATTTGCGGCACGTTCCAGAGTGGAAGATACTACCAGTAACGCCCTGGTGTAAGAACACCGTTCAGAAATTGAAAAGTTGCTTGAAATGGATTTAGCCGTGTTTGGTGACCAGATCTGAACAGCCAGGTAACCTCTTCCCCATCTCCTCCCCCTCCTTACTACCTTCAGCCTCACAACATACCCCAATTAGGGATGCCATAGTCTCACTGGCTCCAGACGGAAGCAGTTGGGACTCTTGTGAGGTACTCATATATATTAAAAAAAAAAATGTAATTACTTTTTCGATGGTCTACTTTTTTACAATAAGGAACTCCAGTCCATTTAATATTTTTTTAATCAATAGTGACTTTCTAACTTAAATAAAGTTTATAAGCTAAAATAATTTTTAAAGATTTAATGTTTCAAGGACCGCTAAAACGCATCAAATCTATGGCATGTCGGAAGTGACGTCATAGTGAGCTTACTTTTTATTTCGACATAATGTTACTCTACTAGTTACTGAACTACACTCTGTCAGAGTTGGCCACCCCTATAGGACTAAACTAGTGACTGGCCATTCTATTCGTACAGTGGACACTGGATAACTCCTCGCAATATGTTACCATACTCATCCGCACAAACTGTCTCCAATGTCCATCCCAAACTGTCTTCTTCCGAGTTCGCCATCCCCCTGTAGAATTTAACTACTGACTGGCGATTCTACTCGTGTATTGGATACTAGACATCACCAGTTAATAAGTTACCCCACTTATTCCCACAAACTCCTTGCGATGCCCAACTGCCTTTTATCTGAGTATTGTCTTGTCTATAGTCATACCAACACTTACTGTATCTTGTATTTCCCGCTTAGCACTTGCATACTGCTTACTAACAACGTATGCAGGGACATTATTCGTTCAAAATTAATGCAGATTCATTCATTCAAAAAAATTAGAGTCCTTGCGAGAGTCTTGAAGGAGTAACCATCAGTTACTTATACCATGGCGGGTAAGTGGCGGATAACCTCCAATGCCTTTTTTATGAATTGGCCATTCTTTCCGTAGGACTTAACTAGTGACTGGCTATCCTACTCGTATGGTGATATATCCTGGATATCCCCTCTCAATATGTTACCCCACTCACCCGCACAAGCTCCCTACGATGCCCATCCCGAACTGTCTCCTGTCCGAGTTGTCCGCCAGCCTGTTCATGAGCGGCGCCGACACCCGCTGTCCGTCTCCTACGGGGGGCGCCGCAGGTACCTGCTGCTCCTGAGGACGCCTCACCCAGGCGCCTGGCCTTCTTTCTACCACCTCTTCGTCAGCCCGGTCTTCGATTCGAAATGTTCTGCAAAAAAAACATATATGATTTAATTTTTTTCTAGGGCAGAAATGAAAAATTGCAAGTCATCACGTAAATGTTTTGTTTGGTTTAAATGTATGTTTGCTTGTTCGCTTGCTCATTTGTTTATTGTTTATGTATTACTAAATTAAGCACAGGAAATGTTTGAAACTTTCAAATTATCTTCTTTCCACCTGAAGGTTTCTGGATTTTTAAAACCATATGACAACTTTTTTTTTTTTTTAGCACGGTATCGCTTCGACACACATAAGTAAACACTCTCACCAATATCATTTGCTCATCTGCCCTGATGATGGACACTGTAACGCTGTCCGAAACGTTGGCTAAAGAAGGAGTTAGCGAAACACGGCATAACACCCCAAAAACAATAACAAAAATACTTTTTGGCCGTGAAAACCTAAAAACATACCATATGACAATTTATCTGAAAAGTTTTTTTAATCATTACAAAAACTCTTACGCAACGGTAAACTATGTCTCACTTTGAGTATGACATTTTGAAAACTATCGATTTTTGAATCAAAATTCAACTTTCGAATAAACTCTTTAAATCATTGAATTTAATTGACGTACTTATCTATGATACTCAATCAAATCGAATACTTTGATCTAACCATCTAATCAAGAATTTTAAATAGGTACCTATGTTAGGAACCAAATTATATTGATTTATGTAAAATTGCATGTTTGTAATAAATGCAAAATAAAAATTTGTTTAAAAAAATTGCAATAGGTGGCAAGCGAGCTGTTTGAAAACTGATGGGACTGAATATATGGAACGGTTCCATGCCAACTGAGGATAAAGTCAACTCAACACCTCTTTGGAAAGTCATTAAAAGCTATGAAAAAAATATTGTAAATTAGCCCAGAACCCTACCCTAACGTAACCTATTTAACCATTTTTTTTTATACATTTTTTTCATCACCCTTAATGACTTTTCTAAGCTGGTTCTGAGTTGGTTTCATTCTGAGTTGTCCAGTCACCATATGAAACACGGGAGAGGGGAGGGAAAAGCGGGATGGTGGTTCGCTGGATGGGAGAGCGGGAGAGGGAAGAGGGAAGGCGGGGAAGGTGGAGGGGGAACGCAAGAAGGGAAGGAGATATAGGAGGGGATTAAGAGGTGGAAGGGGAACGGGACGAATGGGAAAGGACACGCAGGGAACAAACATTTCTTTATTAAGTGGCATTGCAACCCATGCCAGGAACTCGCTAGTTGTGAATAAATTTAAAGTACTCAAAATTCGGGTAATAATAATCCAAATATCTATTAATCTACGAGACAGTCACTACCCGGATTCACCAGAATAAAAGCACCCAATGAAACAAAAAAAAAAATTTTTCTACTGAAGATGCCTGAAAATTTAACACCCATCGTGGAATATATACCGGAAATTTTAAGTTATTTTATGTTTCAAGTAAATGCGTATTTAGAACAAGGTATTATACGAAATATATGTATTCTATCTCTAAGGCACGTAATTCATTAATCATTACATTTATTTAATGGCAAAGCACTTGTAACTTAATTAAAAATTGATGTTTCGGCAACGAATGCCAATTTTCGGAAGATGAATAATTGAAAATCATCGTCCGACCATTCGACAAATTGTTTTAAAATAATTTTAATTGGATTTCAAAAGTTTCCTTCAAGTATTATGAGCATCAAATTTCAATTAGCACTTTGGAATTGTTGAATAAATAAGGTCAATACTTTGTAAGCAAAGTATATACCTCCAACAAACACATTTTCTGACGTTTATTTTCTAGAAGTAAGATGGAACGGCTGTTAGAATCATTATTTTGTACTGTAAACAAAATTAATTTATAATTGATTTTCACGGTAAACAGAAAAGCTTGTTTCTTGTTAGTATTTATTAATAAAGTAAGTTCATGTTACAACAGCGCCCTTGAGGTGATTTTTCACAAAAACTATATAAATCATCCAAATATTTTTTTATTTTTATTTATTTATTTTTTATTATTGTACAACAGATTAATAATCCAATTAACGTACAATTTTCTCATTTTGAGAAACTTAACACCTAAGAAGATGATCATTATACAAAAAAATCTTAAGGCTATCTAAAGAAGAGTTGTATATATCTAGTGTTTTCGATATTTCGTTCAACAGTACCATTCCTCTTGTCATGCTATGCTCTGCTAGAACATCTGTTCTGCCGTACGGTATTTATTATTATAACAATATTCTTTTAGTAAAGTAACTTACCTGAAATAAGTTTGCTAAATTTTGCACAATTGTAAAATGAATTTAATATGAATTAAGAAACATGCTTTCAAAATAAATTTATTTTTACACTATTCGAAAAAAAAAAATCTAAATTATATTTCACCGAAACAATGTGGTATGTTTGACTAGTAATTTCTTTACCGAGTTGCAATACTCGTTTTACAAATAATAATCCTTTTTCATGCTTTTACGGAACAAATTATATGGATTCTTGCCTTTTTTTACTGTTTATTAAATATTTCAAAGATCCTTATACATTGAAAAAATGCGTTGAAAATAATGTGTTAAAGACCTGTTGTAAGCGTTCAAAAATAGAAGAAGAAGATGATTTAAAAGGGGGATATGTAAATTAAAATTTTTGAGGAATAATATTAAAATCATAAATCTAAAAATTTAATGAATCGGAAGAAATTCCAAAAAGTAAAAGTCCAAAAAAGGAGGTTCTATTATCTAACCAATTCTCAATCAACATTTTCTATGAATTCAGAAAACTTTTTTTTACATGAACACCACACAGAAGGCCCTGAGAAAAATAATTTCCCTCAGGGCCTATGTCATTTTTGGGGATACTGTGTGGAGGGTTTTTTTAGGAAAGGAAGGAGAGGAGAGTTCTGGGAAGGAAAAGGGTTTAAGGCGACGCTTCCTGGCTCAAAAAGAAGAAGATGGAGAGATATGTAATTACGAATGTTGGGCAGAGCGCGCTAATATTTTCAATGATAAAATCGTTGTTAAAATTATGAAAATGCTTAATAAAACATGACTCGTTTAAAATAGAGCAAAAATCTCGTGGAAGGTATCTTAAGTATTCTTTAAAGGAACATTGTGAATTTTTCCACAAATGTAAAATAATAGAAATAGACTTGTTTTAAATAACTTTCGGAGCACACTTTGCGATTTTTTTCTATCGAGGGAATTTCATATAATTTGCGTTTCGGCGTGGAACTTATCTAGATATTATCTTCAAAAATAACTTTTTTTTAAGAGCTTAAAAACTTCAAATGTTTAAGGGAGATATGTAAGAAATCGGTAGAAATTCGGATAGCGGCGGCTTAAGGGGTGGGCAGGAATCTGGGGTTCAGTGTGTCCTGGTCATCTGCTTCCAAGACCTAGACAAACCTCACTCCATGAACCCGGGAGATACTTAAATACCTTCTACATAATTATGAACTTAAAAAAATTGATGGCTGAACAACCTTAAGACTAAAGTTAAATTTTACCGACTGGTATCCCTGAGAGTCGCTCTCCGGTCCAGTGCATGATATTGCAAATTTATTCCGGTTCCCCCGTCCACTCAGTTCAGCTGATTTACATTCCCTCTCGTGTCACCCTTTAGTTGTTACGATTTTAATTTTGCATCAAGTTTATTATAAAATATAATGTTACTTGTTAATATATTTGACCCGCATAATCAAGTGTTCTTATTGGCGAATTTCCCCTACACACGCATCTCAGTTTACAGTGCTCAGAAAGGCTGTAAGCTGCAAATCCAAATCAGGATAAAAATACGTAATTTCCCACCTTTCCTAAAATTAAAATAAGGAATTATCCAATTTATCCAAAGAAATATTACTATCTCAATGACAATTCTCATTTCAAACTCTATTCAGGTAGATAGGTACTAAAATATTGAAAAAAATGCTGTTGGGAAAGTTCAAATAAAGTCAAATAATAAGCCTTTGAACAAACTTATCTTTACTGAACCCAACACAGTCGAAGATAGCAACCTAGTCAAAGTAAGACTTGCTTGAATAATAAAGTCGATGCAACAAATTTACAGAAAGGTAAATAATATTTCATTTTCGATGTATTTTATTCTTACTTTAAATAAATCAGCATTTTATTTTTAAACAATCTAATCATGATATTTGAAGTAAATTACACAATAATAAATGAAAAGCTGTCGAAAAAAGTTGCGATGGTCTAAAAATTCTAGACGCAAAAGTTTAACATCGACGTATGAAATCTTGAAAAATATTCGTTTAGTTGTCAAATAAAAAGAAAGTCAACAAGATAGTATATTGTTTGTTTAATTTTTTTTCACTGAGAAAAGAGATCTCAAAAAGAGAGAAAGAGAACTTCGACGAAACCGTAATAAAGATATTTAAAATAAAACATTATGTAAGTAGAGAAGAAGCTTAGAAGGATATTATAAGAATTTGTTTGAAGGAGAACAGAGTTATTTAATTTTGAAAGCCTGATAGACAACATAAAGCAACGCGAGACTTGAAATCTGAAATCTAAAGAAAACCTAACAACGTTCAGTCGGGGTGCCTTTCAGAAACATGTAATGGGTTTTGATCAGAAATATTTAAGAAAAATCTACGCATAGCCTAGAAAACATGAAACTTCGTTTTAATGTAAACACTTTTTCTTTCAGTCTAGACTCTAGACTACAAAGCATTTCAAATGGATTTTCATACGAATATGCTATTGTTTTTCTGGCAATTCTTACAATGCTCCAAATTTTATTTTCACATTAGCGCAAGAAATATCCAATTTAATCCAATTTTTCAGCAAATATACAGTACAGACACACTTCCTGTTATCCTGTAATTTCATAAATCAGCGAATATACTTACATTTTAATGTTTTTTCGCTCGAAAAATCTAGGCCTTAAATGACATAGGAAGGTATTACTACACATTTTTAATGATATTTCGAAATTACACTAATAAATTTAAGAATTTAAAAAAGATTTTAGTGCCATTTTCGTTGTGAATGAGTGAAATCTAATACATGGTAGCCTCGTAAAAACACGTCAGAGAAGATAAAAGGTGATATTTAATAGCAAAGATCTACCCACCCATTATTAGAAAAGGTGTAAAAATTACTCCCTTTGTTTGACGGTATTTTATGAATAGGAAACGCGAAGCTCTTTGCAGAGAAATGATAAAAACTGCCATCGGTTCCGTCCACAGGAACAACTTACGACACGCTGAGCCACTCCCACATAGCAATAGGGCAAAATAAAGCGTATGGGCTTTCCCATAAAGTATTTATCGAGTTAATAATTATTACTAGTTATCGGTGCTCAGCGTATTGTGAAGTGTTCCTGTGGACGAAACCTTCTGTGAACATCAATCATAGGTATGTGTCGTTAATGGGATTCAATTTGGAGGCGGTTATGGGTACCTACGGATAGTTACTGGATAACCAATACTCCTACCGTAGGTCGCCCCAAGTGTTTTGCTACAGGGGTGCCCGGGTTCACGGAGTGAGGCTTGTCTAGGCCTTTGGGGCAGAAGCATTGCCGCCCTGCGTCGCGGGCCAGATCGGGACTGGTTGAGGGAGCCGAACTCTCTCGACCCGTCGCTTTGCAGTGAAGGGGTGAATTCATACATTTGTCACTCCTGGACACATTGACCCACACTTTCCTACTGCCCCTCAGATCTTTTTTCTTCCTTCCTTTACCTAAAAAGACACTCCTCACATTTTTTTCTGTGTGGAGCTAAC
Organism: Glyphotaelius pellucidus; assembly: GCA_936435175.1. Classification (NCBI taxonomy): domain Eukaryota; kingdom Metazoa; phylum Arthropoda; class Insecta; order Trichoptera; family Limnephilidae; genus Glyphotaelius; species Glyphotaelius pellucidus. The sequence continues at coordinate 7,293,660 of OW386549.1, forward strand.
ATAAAAAAGGGATATTTGTTTGGAGAATTTCAAAAGCGATGAAGTACCTACTTTTAATATTATGTTTTCAACAAAAAATATTTTTCTGCTGAAAACGTAATATAAAATTCAAATTCTGTGTTTTTTCACGGGTTTAAGCTAGCTTATATAAAATTTTGCTTATGAAAAATAATAGTTATATCTAATCTACTATTAAGTGAAAAAAACTGTTTTATCCTCAGAATTTAAAGCACAGTGTAAACTCAATAGTCCAACCTTTCTGCCACAGAGGTCGTCATACAAATGAAACTTTTTGAAAAACCACAATGTTTGTGAAAATTTAGACAAAGTGACGGAACGGTTTTCTAGCATCAAACTTAGAAAGATTATAGAAGCTTTTAGTAACCAAAGTGACGGTTTTCTCAAGGCAAATATCACGAAATTTCCTTGGCAGCAAATTTATTTTATTTCTTTGAAACCTGAAGAGCCTAAAAATTTTCTGCGAACATTGTCAAGTATTCTTTGGGGATGGAAAGTTTTGTTTTTCCGGGGTAAATAATGTACGCGATGTGAATTGGTGGAATTTTTAACGTCACAGGACTTGAGTACCTACACTTTAGCAGGCGAGGAATATATTTATTTGTACTTCAATGCGAACTCAACCGTTCGGAACAAAGTATTACCAACAAATAGTTATACTTGAAAAAGTTTGTTACATTATTGAAGACGACATAATCATTTAATGTACTTGTTACGTATTCGTTCTAGTTACATTTGTATTGTCGTTTCTCTGTACTATTATATGTATTTATCTTTGTAAGGTTCTCGGAGGACCAACGTAAAATTAATAATCGAGTTAATGATATTCTTGGAGCAATTGGATAGTTGTACTTTGATATTATATTATATGATAGTTGTACTTTCAAAGAATTTTGAATTACATTGGAGGGGACCCCACCACTTTCCCAACGGCGTTATAAGGAAACATATGGTTTCCTCCTTCACCGCACACGTCAAGACTCTATTTTTTATTGAACGAAGCTACATTTATTTGAACGATTCTAGACCCTCCAATGTCCATGCATACGGGGTTAGTAAGCAGCATGCAAGTACTTACATTAAGAGGAATATAAACGCTGGAAATATTTCAATTCTCATGCCTTCAAAATTTAAAATCTAGCATCTTATTTGCACGAGGCAAGTTAGCGAAAAGTGGTTTTTATTTATTTTGTGCATAATTTTATAAGAATGAAAAAAAAGTTAGAACATACAAAACCTCAAAAATAGTTAGCCGTAAAGGGGTATTTAAAAAAAATTGTTTCTTATAATTACTTCACCGTTAAGTTATGCAAAAATATTTTTTTTAGTGGTTCACGCTTATATTTTTTGTCATGTAATTAATAATTTTATTCTAATTCCAATACATAAAAAAGCTAGTAAAAGCTTCAATTTATCCGTAGCATATTTTTTGATGTTCATTATGTAAACCAATTTGTCGTAAAGATTAATCTAAATAGTATCTAAATAGGATTTCACATATAACTTCATCTTAACATAAAACAAAAGAGAAGTTGGAATAATCCCTCTGAAATTAGAAACACAAAAAAAACAGAGAAAATTTTTTAAAAGTACATTAAAATCAGGGTGTTCGTAGAATATGCGATGGATAACTGAATCCAGAATTTGCTACCAAAGTTTAGGAGGTGGGTATGGGTACCCCCTCTCTGGGAATCATTGATTGGATAACCAATACCTCTGCTTTAGGTTACCTACGTTTGGTGACTTGATCACAGGTGCCCGAGTTCAAAAGGTGAAGATTGTCTAGGTCTTGGCGGCGGATGGATCTGCCCACCGTGTAGCGGGCCGGATTTGGACAGACTGGTTTAGGGAGACCTTTCTACCTCTCCAGCAGGTCTCTCTCGACTCACCGCCTTGCACCACAGTGGGAGATAGGAATTTAAACGTCCGTCACTCCTGGATACACTGATAAATGCCCTGGTGGGCTTTTATATAATTGTGTATTTCGCATTATTTAATGCATGATCAGACAATAAGAGTTTTTAATGTTTAGATAACAGAACATTAATATATAAAGTTGCATTTAAATGTATCATTTTTTAAATTATAGATGGCATTACAAAAATAATGATAATGGTTCACAACACATAATTTACAATATAATGATGAAGAAATTGACTAAGCGCCTCCGTTCATGGAGCTACTTACAAGCTATTCGAGCCCGATGCGCGTAGCACGCACACCGCTCGTGGGTACCCGCCATACAATTTTGCTGGTGTTCGTACACGGCGCTACGCGACGGATGTCAGGTTGAAGTCGGTAGCGCGCTAACGACGGTGCTGGTAGCGCGCTACGCGTTGCAGCTTTCGGGTCTACTACTTTCGTTTGACGTTTGACAGAAATGGCGTCTGAACATGAAAGAAATGTTAGATTTGTTCTGGAAGTCAAAAAAAATGCGTGTTTACATAACTTTACATTACCAGAATACGCAAGAAAGGATTTAGTGAAAAAGGCATAGATTAATGTTGGAAAAAAGTCATTTGACATCGTTCGACATCGTGTTAACTCCACGGCTGCACGTGAAAAATTATCAAGTTCAGTATAATTCGTGTAGTGCCGTGTACGGAAACCAGCTTTAAAAAGTAGTACATCTGCAGGGTACTTGTGGTTGTGTCACAATCACGTAGTTTGTAAGTATCTCCATGAACGGAGGGCCTAAGATGTGGATGAAGAAGGTGATGTATATAATGCAGATGATTGATAATGGTGTATGAGGATGAAGATGATGATGATGTTGATGCTTCTTTAAAAATAATAAGAGCTATTCAAAATACTCACATCATCGGTGAACTCTGGCGGCCATCCACCTCCTCGACCTCGGGTTCAGGTGCAAAATAGCGATCGTCAACGGGGCTGGGGTGCTTGGGAGGGATGGGCCCCGCGGCTCCGGAGGCTGCGGCCGCCCCTGTCCCATCGGGAGCGTCCTCCGCCGCCCGAGGCTGAAAGGAGCGCGACTTGGGGCGCGGGTCGCTGAGATGCGAGCGCGGCTTGTGCTTTGAAAGGCTCTGGAAAGAAAAGAAAGAAGATGGTTGTTAATGTCAATACGTTATTTTTATGAGTCTTAGTGCAAAGCAATTTTATCGCAATGGGATCTGACCCATGCCAACGACTGAGCATCCACAGATCAGCTATTTTACCGAGCGTTTTTGGTGTAAACGATCTAGTGATGGAATTTTCTGAATTCAGATTATCTTCCTTCTTCTTCGTGTGCTCTATCAGGTCCCCCCGACGTTTGCAATCACTCTGGTAAATGTACTTCTATCTTGCGCTGCGCAGAATAGCTCCACAACACTTCTAATACCGGTCCACTCTAGTACATTCGTTTCATTGATCGATTATCTTCCTAAAAAACTTAATTATGCTTGAAAAGATCGCCCTTATAATAATTTTTCATTGTTTGACACTTTTTTCTTTATAAATTTACCTGATTTTAATTTTCTTTCCTCTATTCATGTGGCATAAAAAATATGATTTTTTTCGGCTTATTTTCAACCAATCAAAAATCTTGTTACATTCATAAGTACAGTTTTTCTGCCCCTCTTATTCACATTTGAATCACAAAGTTTTAGAGCCTCCACGCACTACGCGATCCTGCTATTTTTCAAGCAATGTTTTGAAACTTGATCTCCAAAAAAATTGTAAGAAAATTCTTTCTCTTTGTAACGAGGTGCAACTCACAAATTTTTAATTCTGTGCTTAAAATTATTATCTTTTCAAAAAATCATTTTTACTTAAATGTCTTCTTCAGAGTTTGAACCCGTAACCTCTGCATACAAAGCCACGGAGCTCACCACTGTGCCACAAATTTATTTGAATATTAAAAAAAAATCCTAATCAATTTTAATGAGTTTTTGCAATCATATATTGAATAGATTGAAACATTTATTCAAGAAATACAATAAAACCTACAAATGACTTGTTAATTTTATACAAAAGACGCACATTGTCAGATCTGATGTTTCTACACAATCTGCTTAATAATAAAATAGACCGTCCCGAATTGTTATCTGCAATTGGTTTAAATGTTCTTTTTCATGTAGAAGCCAACAAAACTAATGCAGCAAAAAACTTACCAATCACTCGCGTAATCACAACTTATACCCACTGTAAAAATTACTCACTTAGAAATTTTGCGCGATTCCTTGCAAAAATACAAAACTGATTTACAACATTTCTTGGCGTGATATGACTTATTTTAAAACTTCTTACACCTATCTTTTCATTAAATTTTTATTACAATTCGTGAGCGTGTAATTCTAGATCTAAAAATGTCGCTTTATCTCCAAACACAATCTTCTTTTTTATTACTTTACTCATTCATTCATTAGTTAAGTTTTAAGAAAGGTTCAAATCCCAGGCGAGATTTTTTTTTATTTATTTTATTTTTCATTTTTTTTATTTTATTTTATTTATATATTTTTTTTTATTAGTTAAAAGAAATATAATATTTCGCTTTATTAACTTAAGTGTATATAGTAAAGTATTTTTCAATTTTGTTCCAACGTCTTAAGTTTAAATAGTTTTTTTTTAAATGTTTTTATATTCTTTTCCGTTTTTAGATTATCTGGAAGGAGATTGTATATTTGAACTCCCTCGTGGCCAATACTTTTCTTGCCACTTTCAGTCTTGACTGTATTTGTGTACAATTTATTGTGTTGTCTAGTATAATGTTCGTGTACTTGTGATGTTTTTATAAATGTTGTGTTTGTGTGTATAAGTCCATTTTGTATTTTGTAGATTAAAAGACATATGTTATATTCGTTTTTGCAGATTACATAATGATATTCTACGGACTTACATAATAGGTACTACAACCATGTAATAATTTTATTTAATAAACGTTTTAACTTGAATAACAACTGTGTATGTCTTAATAAACAAATAAACAAATATATTATATGGTCAGAATAATCTTGAGGTTTTGATCAGCACTAAGATTTTTTTTATATTTAATTAAAATTAAATTTGATAGTTTTATTATTAAGTTCTGCAAGTATTTTAGTATGAATCTTTGTTATAGCTGTTTCTATTTACAAGACCATTTTCAAACTGTGGTTAAATCCACTGTTAGGCGACTTATTCATAAGATTTTAAATAACGATTTTCGAAGGTGCCTATATTGATTTATTACCGGTTAAACCAATTTGCTGATACACTAATTGAGAGTGTATTATGTGGGGTTCGGAATCTGTTTCCCCAACTAAGTGTTAAGGTTTTCTTATTTTTTTAACAGTGGATTTAACCACAGTAAATTGGTCTTGTAAACCGAAACAGCTGTAACAAAAATACATACTAAAATACCTGCAGAATTTGATAATAAAACTATCAAATTTAATTTTAATTAAATATGAAAAAAATTAAATTGAGTTCTACAAATAAAACACAAAAACAATTAATACGAGGACTAAGATATTTTCTGTCGGCAAATACAGTCAGATGAGCAGTCACTTGCGTTCAGCAATCAGAACAAGATTGATCAGCAAATAATGTTTATTATTATTTATTATTTTAACTTTATGAGTAAAAACTCAAACTGTAATATTTAATTAAATGAAGACATTATGAGCGAAACTCAATCGAAAATCTGGAAACAGAAAAATCAGAAAAAGATATTGGCACCTCTGGGACTCGAACCCAGGACCTCCCTACTTTCCTGGGTTCGAGTCCCAGAGGTGCCAATATCTTTTTCTGATTTTTCTGTTTCCAGATTTTCGATTGAGTTTCGCTCATAATGTCTTCATTTAATTAAATATTACAGTTTGAGTTTTTACTCATAAAGTTAAAATAATAAATAATAATATTCATACCAGACTTGCAGAAGAGTCAATAGATGTCGCACATTAAAAATAAAATGGATAATAATTTATCCAGACACCATCTAGATTGCATTTAGTTCGAGTTGAATCTTGCAATCATTCATAAAGATGGCAGCCAATAAAAATATGCGTTAAGAAAAATGAAGATAATATGGGTGGTTCTTAGTCGAAGTATGGTACAGTTAAAAGTGACCGAATTGGATATCGACACCTTAGCTCAGTGGATAAGAGCGCCCAACCCGGAAAGTAGGGAGGTCCTGGGTTCGAGTCCCAGAGGTGCCAATATCTTTTTCTGATTTTTCTGTTTCCAGATTTTCGATTGAGTTTCGCTCATAATGTCTTCATTTAATTAAATAAAAAAAAAAAATAATGTTTACCTCTAACCTAACCTAACTGTATTAGATCTGATATTTTTTCACTGCAGACAAAACAAAATATTATATCACGATGTCCAAATGATTTAACAAATGTTTTTACTTGCTAATCCAATATTTCAAAGTCGAACCATTAAATTACTTCTCGCTAGTTTTTCTCATCAATTATTTTACGGGGGATTACTTATATCAATTGATTGTTCCGAAAATAGTTTTTGCGATCGTGCTAGATCTAAATTTATCTCAATACAGAGTCATTAGTTAAATTCTAGTAGAACATAATCCGAACAAACAAAGTGACTGTCCATTCGCGATAATCTGCTACTGAGCCAAACGTAAATTATTCCCGGGCCGATCATTTATTTCATCTCGCAAAATGAAATCAGAAGTTTCACAAATGGCGAGGATTTATTTTAGGATTCTTTGACTCTTTCAAAAGGCCGTTCATATCGAGAAACGATTTTATCACGGTTCAGACTTTGAGGCGAAAGATATAATCAGGAAAGAACAATGAAATCAAATATACGAGATGGAGCCGTTGTGTTAGTAAAAATCAATTTTTTACTGTACGGTAGAAAACCCTCAAATAGTGAGTGTTTTGTTTTGGAAGAAGGAACTTCATAAAATAATAAGGCCGCTTCAGGAAACTTTCAAAGGACTCGTGACATTTTATTTTGCTTTATTCCCAATTACATTGTGAATAATTTCGGACACACAAACTACCCAAGACAGACCAAGGATTTTACTATTACTTATTTAAGAAGGGCTGGCTGTTGAGAAGAGAAGAGAAAAATAAACCTAAACTTAGGTCCTTTATAGCGGTCTTGTCTGAAGGGAGTTTGCGTCTCCTGACATCTATTGATAATTTCATTTGTTAATTAATTGACTTTAAACAAACCAACAAATCGAAATGTCTGGAGAGGTGTGAGCCTTAGCTAATTTAAATTAAACAGTGAGCTCTGACTTCGGTTAATTTAGCAATAAAAGCGTTCAACGATGCAAAACAAAAAATTTCAGATAATTAAAAGATGAATTAAAGAATAAAAAATTAAATATTACAATACCATTATAAATATATACACATTTTTTTTTCAGAACAAATTTTTGGCATTTTCACGAGCATTTGGTTCCTTGGAACAGGCAATCTGCTTACCTTAAGACAAGCAAAAGACAATGACAAAAGACCTGAGTGGTTAAATATTATTCTCGTTCATTTCGTTATCGTTGGGGTGGGTAGGAATCTGGGGGTCAATGTATCCAGGGAACCGGACGTAAGAATCCAACCATCCCACTGCTGCGCAAGGTGATTCTCCGACACTCTTGCTGGAGAGGTAAAAAGGTCTCCCTAAACCAGTCCCTCCAAACCCGGCCCGCCACATGGTGGGCAGATCCATCCGCCAATCGACAATCCTCACCCTATGAACCCGGGCATCTCTGCTCAAGTCACAAAACGTAACGAACCTATGGCAGAGGTGTTGGTTATCCAATGAATCATTCCCGGAGGGCTGCCTTCTAAATTTTGGTGGCAAATTCTAGATTCAGTCATCAAAAGGTGTCCCTCAACCGATCCGACCTGACACGCAGTTAGTAGGCAGACGCATCCGCTGCCAAGACCCGGACAAATATCACCAAACGTAGCAAACTAGGGGTGATCTATGATAGAGGTGATTTTTATCTAATAAAAGGTTCCTGGGATGGTGGTACCCATTCCCGACTCCCAAATTAATAACCTTCCAACTGTAAAAACGGTCTTCTGATGTTGCATTTGATTTTCTATGAAAAAACCCGTCCTCAGAGAAACACTAAATCCTCGTTAATATAAAACTAAACTTTCCTTACGCCTTTTGCATTATTTCGGAGAGCATAGGCCATCCTTGTATGTTCTATCCCAGGTGGCCAAACAAGTTTTTGGCTCTTGAGCCCGAATGAAAGTTTTACCAAACTATCAGGGTTAATGTTATCCGAACTAATTTGGGGAATAGGACAGGCCTTAATAAAATATGTGCCATAAAGATTAGATGACGACCTAAAAAAAGATATCTAATGCCCTGTTCCAGTATTTATGTGCTTAGTTGATCTTTTACAGTGATTGGGAGATCTCGTCGATAAATTGATGTTTCAATATTATTTATTTATTTAATGTAATCGGTATATATACACCATAAACACGGATTACCTATCACAACATCATAGTTAAATAAGAAATAATAAAAAAGAGTACAACAGTTGATTGTGGCTTTTGATTAATATTAAGAAATGACAACAGAGATATAATTACATATAAAATTCCATAGTGCAAATAAAGTTAATACTGATTGAAAATACTTGGTAGTGTAGCCTTCTTGAACCTAGCTTCTGTGCAGCTAAATAGATCTGCCACATTAGAGAATCTATTAGTAACTTCATGTAATCTAGGTACAAGCGAGTGTTTCGTATACTCAGATTACTCAGTCCTGTTATTGTAGCATTGAACTTAAATTAGCATTAACTTAGCATTTGAACACAATTTCAAATAATTTATTTTATTTTATTTATTTTATTTATTCATACACGCCTTGAAGGCTTTTACAGAATCACATTATTCAAGTTACACATGTTATTCAGGAGTATAATTGTAAGCATGAAGTATATAACATTATAAACTGTACTTTAAGGATACAAACAGGTTTAATATGTACATAGGTATGTAGTTTCGTTATCATTAAAATTGTACAAAGGAGTTAAAAAGTTTACATAGTGTAATAATGGTAAAACAGAAGAGTGCTTAAGATACTTAAAAGTAGTTATTGAGGAACGTGTAGGTATTTACTATGTTGATTTTATTATTAACTTGATCATGAATAAATTGTTCGAAAGCAAGTTTTTCAAGAAATTAGCAAAATTAACGCAGCGATAAATAGTACGTAGAAGAAAATAAATAAAAAATACATGAGTTGTAATATCTTGAAAAGTTATACAGATGAGTTCAACAAGTGTATAGTGTGATAGTAAAAAAGTAAAAAATAGTACAAATTATGGTACAAAAAGTACAAGATAATATTAATACAAAAGAGAGAGGATAAAAAGGTAAGTACTAAGGTAATCTTTGTATACAAAAGTATTAAATTTTGTTTTTATTGTGAACATGAAGAGACCATCGATTTTAATTTAATCATTAATATATTATTATTGCTAGGGCACCAAGATTTAAATAGAAATTTAAGTCAATGTGAGTTAGTTATTATATTTATAACAATAAATACGAGAGGATTGTTGTTAATTGCGTTCTTATTTGGCTACCTTTATTATTCACATATTTCATGTTTTGCGATAATTAATAATTTGATAAAGGTGCAATTGATTGATATTTATGGCTTTATTTTAAATATTCTAATATACTGAGTTTGAATTTAGACACAGATTGGATGCAAGGATGTCATTTAAAATTAAATCATCACTTGTTATAAGATCTATTTGGGCAAATAAAACGAACTAATGGTGAAGAGTTCCCGCTAATGTTCGAGCAACACACCCTCGGAGCGCAGAAGAGGCCAGGGGTAAGCATAAAATATTGTGAGTATCATTAACAAGATTTACACTCCCGAGTATAATGCGGGCTGTGTGTACAGTCTTGACTTAGAGCAAATATAAATGCAATTTACATACACATTTGTAACTGCTAAGCACGAGTGTCTGCTACAGGAAACTTGGTAATTTAGTATTTGGAAGCTTGCAAAGAGAAATACGTTTTAGTTTTCAAAGAGAATTAGCACCATTTTAAGTAGTCTACAGTATTATTACGGTGTGAGTTATTGAAGTTGTACATAATGCATTTTGTAAGTGTTATATTGTACCTATATATTAAAATTATGTCACCAAGTGACTAGGATCACGCGTAATCTTGTACAACAGCTGATTATACAAGTAGTTTATACGAGGGTCGGTCAAAAAGGAATGCATTTTTTTGCCAAAATATTTTTTTCTACTTAAATAAAGTTGTTAAGTGAAAATTTTGATATTGGTGCTATTCCTCAAACCTTCTTCTACAATCTACTGTAATAAATGGTAACTTTTTGCGTCAGCAGGTGGAAGCACTCAGTCGCTTGAAAAATGGCCGACATCGATGTTTGTAATAGACAGCGTTCTGTGATTGATTCTTGACTGTAGAAGGTGAAACGCCCATTCGCATTCATGAAAGTCTGAAAAATGTGTACCATGATGCAGCAATGAATGTCAGCACTCCGATCAAAAATTTGGGTTCTTTATGTTGATATTTATATGATATTATTTTATATGATATATATTTCCAGCTTTTTCTACAAGTTTCCGGACAAAGTGAATGAATCCAATCCATGTAAAATTAGGTAAATAGTCATTACATTAACACCGCCATCACACACGTGATCACAAAAACGAACCGAAATAATAATCCGATCACTTTCAGCTTGCACACATACATGTTATAAATTTTTTTCACAGCTTTCTTTACGATAGAGGACGAATCGTTGCAACTACTTATTAAATAGAGGAATGTTATAATTAGATCTTTGTGACGTGACAAATCTGCCACTGCGTTGGCCAACATATGTCAAGAATGGAGCTTTTGAACTAATTGAAATCTTTTTCAGTTCAAAAAGGCTTTTGGAGTAAGAAGCCGAGCTCAGGTTTATTATCCATGCCAATCCGCAGCAGAATCTCATAACATAATGGTTGTAATAATATAATGAATAGTCATCGATATGAACATCATCCCTTGTCTTAAGCCACTCCACAGCCACCCTGATACGATTTGTGAAATATCACCGATCGTAGCGAATATTAATCTTCATAATACGAAGAAATCCACAGGGTCTTGTGAAATACAATACAAAGTTTAGTCGGGAGCTAACGACGCAAAAGCGCACCGAAACTTTCGCGGGACGAATAATTAACGTGATTATAATCCCGAGAATTTAGTACGTGGTAGATGAAGTAGGATTTCAGTAAGTATTTAGATGAATATTTCGCCCTGGATAGCGCAAACTAGTTGCTCCGGTAATGTAACCAACTTCTGACCTCCGCGCGGGGTAAAGTAATTTATCGATAGTTTCAAAATACTGTGAACCAAGAGTATACAACTCAAGCCAGGAGTGCTACAGGCCAAGGGTGTGCAACTTGTGGCAATAGTGCCGTCTATAAACGATGAATAACTTGTATCAAGAGTACCGGGTTGCTGACTGCTTAATGTTTGGGAGGTACAAGTAGTGAACACTTGATAAACATTGATAGATAGAATCTTCTAATATTATTTCTAAAGTCCTTCAATTTTTGCACTCTCCATCTACGGCTAAGAAGTGTAGAAGCTAGATGCAATTCTCATTCTCAAAGCAGTCTCTGGCTTGTTGAGAATACACAAGTGCTTGTTGTGTAACATTGTGGCAATAATCATTCTCTCGAATATTATAGCAATATTACACGGTTGAAACAAATTGATTCACTTTTGTTTAATGGCGTAGAAGTGAAAAGGTATACTGTATGCTGTATACATTTATCCTGAAGAAGTGAACTATTCAATTCACGTTGCTGTTCATGTCTTCAAATCAGGTCGTACGTTTGAGAATTACTTTAATTTGTAATAATTTAATTAATGAGATAACGATAAAGATAACGATCTACAGGCTAGGATACTTCTTGAAATGTTCCAAGAACAGAGGCATTCCTTTTTCCATGTATAAACCATTTTGACAACGTGAGCTTTCGCGTAACTGCGGCGTGCATGAATGAAGACCGAGTGAATCATTCCATACTTTTGTTTACACGTTCATTTCTCATTCAACCGCTTTGAAAGTTGAAAGTGAAAATATTGAGCAAGCTCAATATTTTTAACGCGATTAAATAATGACATTGAATCATTCACTTTTATATTTATATGGTTCTGTTTATTTGTTTCTTCCAAATTGAAATGCAGAAGTGAACCGTGTAATTTTACCATTATTAGCCGGAGTTCATATATGAATTTACTCGTATAAAAATTACTGAAAAGTAATTTATTTATTTACTTATTTTTAAGAGACAAACAGCTAATACATAAAATACAGAGATAAACACATAAACTAAGTTAAATGAAGTCAAGCCAAAAAAGTCTCTTATATTTAAGTTGTTTAGAGATGGAGTTTTATTGTATCTTAAAATTAATTTTAGGTAAGGGGAAGAGGAAGAGGAATATATGATAGGGAGAGTTACTCTCGATACATTCCACTCTCTTGAATTAAGGCGGCGCTTCTCGGCTCAAAAAGAAGAAGATGGAGAGATATGTAATTACGAATGTCGGACAGAGCGCGCTAATATTTTAAGTGATAAAAATGAAGCGAAAATTGCGAAAATGCTTAATAAAACATGACTCGTTCAAAATAGAGCAAAAATCTCGTGAAATGTATCTTAAGTATCATTTAAAGAAACATTGTGAATTTTTTCACAAATATAACTTGTAAAGTAATAGAAATAGACTTGTTTTTAATAATTTTCGGAGCATACTTTGCGTTTTTTTTCTATCGAGGGAATTTCATATAATTTGCGTTTCGGCGTGGAACGTATCTAGATATTATCTTCTAAAATAACATATATTTTTTTAAGAGCTTTAAAACTTCAAATGTTCAAGGGAGATATGTAAGAAATCGGTCGAAATTTGGATAGCGGCGGCTTAATTTTCGATCGTACGTGTTACTTCTATTCGATATTTCTGAACGGTATTGCTGTCCCTACCTATTACCAGTAACTCACTCATGCGAAATATTATCAATATATATATTTTTTCTTATTGGCTTACTTTGTAGTACTTATTTTGAATTTATCTATATTTAAATTCTATACTTCTTATATTTCGCTTGTATTGTATAGGATGCGGCAGCAAAACTTCCCTTTTTCAAAACTTAATAAAACCCATTGTATGAATCTGAAATTTTTATACTTTTTGTTATGTAGGCACATACCTAAAGTTTTGTTTTACTTAGTTTTTGAAGATCAAATCAGGTCCCTCATTCTCCATACACTGAGTAAACCGACTTCTGGCGTTTGTCATGACACTTGCCAGCATATTAGGCGTTATCCTGGCAATTTCTCCCTGGATGTTGGTCTTCAAATCTTGTAGGGTCCTTGGACGGTTCACATAAACACGGGAGCTCAAAAAACCCCACAGAAAAAAATCACAAGGGGACAAATCGGGAGAGCGGGCCGGCCACTCCAAATCACCCCCTAATTGAGATGAGGCGCTTTGGGAACAAAACATGATCGTAGAAAATCCGTTCGAAAAGTAGGCCTCAACGGCAAATGCACGCTCCTCATTGTTCCAACGCATGATGGTGACTAAACTATGTCGGGACAAAACTTTATAGTGCCGCCTCTCGAACGAGATCACTAGCGCTCCGCTACGACATCAACCGACTGAAAGGCGCGCATTTAAAAAAAGGAAGTTAAGCTACCGCATCCTGTATACTATTATTTTATGGTGATCGAAAAAATCTCAAATAATATAATGAACAAAGCAAAGAACAACGAAAGGGCGTTAATTAAACATTTGTATTTGAATTAAGTGAGTACGGGTAGACAAAGATGAAAGCACACTATAAAATGCTGACATGGTTTCCGAATTGGCGAGACAAGCCATCTTTCATTCTCTTACACACTCTTGACATGACCCGACTTGCCGTGTCTGACACGTCTTTTTTCGTCCATCAGATCATTGTGCTCAAACAATCCATGTGTTCAAATTTATATCTGATTCATTATCTTATATTGGCGACGCTTTCTTATTCATACTAAGTATAACTCACATGGATTCTCATTTTTACAACATTCAGTTTTCTTTCATCCTTCCCTGTCAGTTCCTCGCTTCACTATCAAACTACGGGGTGACTATCAAAACTCCACCATCCATGACAAGCCTCGTATGTATCTAAGGCAATCCCTGGATTCAGACCATCAATCATTCAATTCCTGAATTTCAACCTTTTATCTATATCAATGATTCCCAAAGTGGTCTAGGTGGACCCCTAGGGGTCCACGGGAGACCCGATGGGGGTCCACGTAGGCGCAATAAAGAAATGGGGGTTCACAAGTTTAATTGGGGGTCCACGAACTGGTTTCGATTGAGACCCATCCCGTGCCCCATATCCCATCCCATCCCCCGTCTCATATCCCATTACGCCCCCTCCATAACAGAGCAACTGGCGTACAGCGCACGTTTTTGTACCGGTTATGCATGAGATCTTAAAACGCCCAGCTAGACAAGGGGGGGGGGGGGGGGGGGGTAACGGGATATGGGTGTACTGTACTGGGATGGGAACATACCCCCTCCGTCCTATATCCCATTACGACCCCTCCGTCATGGCAAATATAATCTTGAATACTGGTCCATTTTGCCCCCGTTTGAAAAAGTCGTAGATCCGGTACTGGTCCGTTCTGACAGACCACACCTCGCCATTCAATATTCAGTACAACGCGTGTCGAGTTTTGGGAATATGGTAGAAATGTACCATCAGGGGGTCCACCGTGACCAGTAAAATTTTGAAAGTGGTCAACGAGAAAAAAAAGTTAGGGAACCTCTGGTTTATATCCTTATTTTAATATTTTATATAAAGACTTCCTGCGAACGAAATTCACAACCATCTTCAAGGATTCAACGCTCCACAATAATTCAATAAAGCTCTAGAAATAAAGGAAACGTAAACCTAAATGCTTGTATATCAGAGGATTTGATAAACTCATTATTAGATAAAACTGAAAATTATCATGAAGCACTTTTTGTGCAAAAGTTTCGCAGCCCCTAGATTAGGGGATGGCGCTTATGATCTACTCCGCACCCACTATTTGTGAAGTTAAAGTAGATTATAGTGGTGGTGAGAAGTATAAAACAACCCTTAACCAGTCGCCGCGTGGTGAGGGAGTTAACTGAACACTTCGCAAGATTACTTGGAATTGTAATTAAACACAGCCTCAATCACATTAGGTCAAATAATTGTTGAATAATGTGACCCAAATACGCGTAACACGTGATTAAATTACTTCATAAATTGACAATCCGTCTCTGAGGACTAATGGGACGTTGAGCTTTATGGGTCAAATGTAATATGTAGCGAAATTTGGTCCTTCAAACCAGATATATTGCTAACAGAGAAAAAATATAAGGCTTAAAGCTTAAAGGAACACATAGAAACGATTAAATTATATATGGGTCAAAAGAATCAAATAATTTTTTTATTTTTTACGGCAGAATTAATATTTAAAGAGTTATTTCTGGAGTTAGATGAACTACGAGTATTTTTTTACAATGGCTTCACACAGGATGCCCTGAGGAAAATAATTTCGTTCAAAGCCTGTGTCATTTTAGGGGATGCTGTGTGGAGGGTATTTTTAGGGAGAGAAGGGAGAAGAAGTTCTGGGAAAGGTAAAGATATGAAAGGTGGGTAGGAATTTGGGGATCAGTGGGTCCAGGAGTGACGGATGTATGAATCCATCCTTCCAACTGCGGTGCAAGGCGATGGGTCGAGACAGTTCGGCTGGAGAGGTTAAAAGGCTTCGCAAAAGGATTCGCGAAAACCAGACGCATCCGCCGCGCCGCCAGACCCGGTTAAACCTCACCTCATGAACCCGGGCACTAGTGCTAAGTCACCAAACGTAGCCAACCACTTTGGGTCTATGGCAGAGGTGTTGGTACGGCAGAGATCTTTTTTTGTGTTACCGCGGCATAAACTGAGAATATCTTTGGTTGTGTTACCAGGGCATAGCTGAGAATATCTTTTGTTATGTTTCCAAGGCATGACTGATAATATCTTTTTTTTGTTTTATTGGAGCATAACTGAAAATATCATTTATTATGTTACCAGGGCGTAACTGAGAATATCTTTTAAGAATTGTGTTCCCAGGACAAAACTGAGAACATCTTTTATTGGCTACCAAGGAAAAACTGAGAATATCTTTTATTATGTTCCCCCAACCTCCGCAAAAAAACCTCCCACAAAATCATCCCCCCCACTACCCCCACCTAATTAATCTTTGGTACTTGCATTTAATTATTAAGTTAGTTTTAATCCTGCTAGTGAATGATACGGTTGTATCTAAACCGGTCGCGGAAAAAATTTAATTAAATTTAAGTAACAAATGTACATTGGAAAATAAAACTCTTCAAAAACAAAATAACTTTTATTGTGTTACCAGGGCATAACTGGGAATATATTTTATTGTAATACCAGGTCTTAAAATCCAGAATATCTATCAACTGTAAAACGAGGCGTTACAAATTAAACTATGTATTCGGTAATTTAAAAATATTTATTATAATAACAAATAACCAATAGAAAACTCAAATAATTTCACTTTTCCCTACCAGGTTCAGATCCAAAGTGTGTAATAATGCTATGGAAGTGTTTGGTTAGTACTTTAATTTAAAATTAATTACATATTTTTATAATCGTATCGATATACTACCCAACGATCAGAGGTAAATATTTGATCAAAATATTTGGATAAATTCTTTGTCGATCCCAGAAACCATATTTTCCAAACCGTGTGCATGTTTGAACACAAATTCACTTCCATATTATGTAAGGCTTAACTCAAAACTTTGATCAGAATATGAAAATACCAAAATTTAAATTGCAAGTTAAAGTTTACCTCAAATACCAGACTGAATCTAATAATATGCCATTAACGAGGGCCTGAAAACGTGAACATTAATCCGGTGCACGAAATTGAAAACAAAATAACCGGATTTTATTATTTACAGAAGCAATTTTCACGGTTCTTAATCATTTTTGATGCTTTTGTTTTGCTTTTTTATTTTTTTTTTATTAACAGGCAGATGAAAACATTTATCAGAAGCTGTGAACGCATTTCCTGCAGCTGGCGCCAACTTATGGCGGCGAGTAATGGAACTCGCTCTGGTAATTAAAAGCTTCACAATCTGATTCAGGGACTCCCAACCTTTTTAATACCAAGGGCCGCAAAAATATTATGTAGATGTGGGTTCCATGCACGCCAACTGAGAATAAAGTCAACTCAACACCGCATTGAAAAGTCATTCAAAGCTATGAAAAAAATAATTTTAAAATAGCCGATAACCTTACTTAACCTATTTAATTTTTTATATATTTTTTTTTATCCCTCTAAATGACTTACCTGAGATGGTTCTGAGTTGGTTTCATTCCAAGTTGTCCGATCATCGTAGATGTGTAGAGTAATTTGTACTTGTAATAGAAAAGCAATCGGTAGGTAAAAAGAAAAAAGGTAAATAAGGTAAATGATGTAGAATATATCGAATTTATTTATTTTACTGGTTTTTCTAGCAAGAATGTGGTCGGGACGTATAAATACATTTGGAACGTGGGTGAAAATGTGACATTCTAAGAAACAGTAATTTGGGAAGCGGGTATGGGTACCGCCGTCTCTTGAACTATTTATTGAATAGCCAACATCTCTGCCGTAGGTCACCCCAAAGAATTTAAAATATAAGAGATGAGCTATCCGCAGTTTTTACTGGGTGGGACTCTGTTTTCTGGTGTCGTCGATATTGTTAACAAATATTAATGCACGCCTTAAAAAAAATCAACTAAATGTACGAATTATTTCCGTATTTAAATTATATTGTTAACCAATGCTACTGCACACTTAAAAAAATCAACTACTTTCAGTATTCAAAGTATTACCATTAGGAAGTAATCCGCCGACGGCGGACACCATAGCATATCTCATGTATTTGAATATCTTTGGGTCACTCAAGTGATTTGCTACGTTAAATGACTTAGTAGGGATGCCCGGGCTCGTCGGGTGATATGTATCCAGGTCTTGGCAGCGGATGCGCCTGTTCACCAGCTGCGTACTGGATCGGAAATGGCAAGTTTGGGGAGACCCCTTGACTCTCTAGCTGGTCTCGTTTGCATCGCAGTGGGAGGGATGGAATCGTACGTCCGTCATTCATGGACACACTGACCCCTAGATTCCTACCCATCCCTCATACCTTTTTACTTCACAGAACTTTCTTTCCTTAAAAATACCCTCCACACAGCATCTTTAAAGATGACACAGACCTTGAGGAAAATTGTTTTTCTCAGGGCCTCTTAGATCGGAATTAATGAAAAAAAAAATGTTTTAAGTACTAAAAATAAAAATCCAGGATTCAATTCCTGGACACGACTGAATCTTTTCGGTTTCACATTTCTCGTTTGAGAGTCGTTAAATTGTATTTTACAAGTTATTCCAAAAATAAATATATTCCTTACATTTTATTAACAGAAAATAAATTTAATCGTTATGTCAAAATTGGAACCATTTTGACAAGAATTCAGACCATCCCTTGATTTTGCTCGGATCTGCGCTAGTAATATCTATTTATATAAAGGAGAGTGTCTGTGGCGGGCGGACGGAGTGCGAATTGATATTAGGAATAAATCTACAGATATCTAAAAACTATCTCATCTCCTTTTTTTGAATTTTGATACTTCTTGATGAAATTTTGCACACTTGATGTTCAAAATAAGGCGAAAATTAATCTCTATATCCAATTTAGAAAAGTTCTGCGTAAAGTCCGAGAGACGCCGGGGATTTCAAATAGTAATAAATTGAGTTTTATGTTATACAAAGAAAGTAGCCCAATCTTTGTGCGGAAAAGGGACGAATAGAAATGAAACTCTTTAACATTCCCACCAAGGACTAAGAGAACTACAGGACACGGTACGCCTGAACGATTAGAAGCTGGACTGAACTTTAATTGAATGTAAGAAAACATGTAATTGGTTTTAAACCTCCTTTTTAAAGTGCCCGACTACTCCAGTGGCGTGCGAGGACTTTCAATTTTAGCAATTACCCAGGACAAAGTTTTTGTTTAGTAGTTTTAAACACAATGGTTCTTTTTTAATTCCCAACTATTGATTTGGAGCAATCGAGAAAATACTATTCTTGTTGTTCTCGATGAAATACGGTCTGATAAATCAGTATGTAAGTAACTTGCTAATAGTGCGATTGAAATATCTTTAAAAAGGAAATTATTTAAATTTTGGAGGTGGGCGTCTCATAAATCGAAAAATTGTACATTTTTTTTCAGAGATACCTATAGCGGTTTTAATAAGATAAATGATCGATAAATTTTTATCCGTTGGATAACAAACATTTTTTTATTCTTTTGTATATTTAAAGTAGTGTCAAATTACCGGTTAAGGTTGAGATATTTAAATGAATCAAAATGTGGAATGTTTCGTGGTACAAATTTAAAGCGTTTAAGCTAGTTTATATAACTTATTATATATTACCGCAAATGTTGTTTTTTAAGGTTTAATAATACGTATTTTTAATATTTAAGCTTTACTTAATAGTGTTTATATATATCTTATATATAATATCTTCTCCCATAGAAGAAAGCGTGTTTCATTTGATATTTTTTCGTAATTGTAAGAAAACTGTGAGAATCTTTTACATATGAATATTATTATTCTTGTTCTTGTTAAACATGAATAAAGAATATACATAATTTTAAGAAATTTTATGATACACTAAATACCTTTCTTTTACACAATGCACCAATTAGTGCTTGCTGTCTATTACGTAAAACTTATATTTCGGTGATAAAATGTTATTTTTCTCTAGGCTAACCACGATGAACAGGTATGAGGAGCGGAAAGAAATCGGGTGGTCAATGTGTCAAGAGTGTCGGACGTATGAATCCATGCCTCTCACCGTGGTGCAAGATAGAGTCCTGCTGGATAAGTCAAAAGTTCTCACTCATCCAGTCTCTCCCGATCCGGCCTGCCACGCAGTTGATGGACAAACACATTTGCCGCCAAGAGCCGGTCAAAACTCACCCCATGAACCCGGGCACTTCTGCTTAGTCACCAGACGTAGCAAACCATTTGGTGACCCGTGGCAGAGGTGTTGGATATCCAATAAATGATCCCGAGGCGGCGGTACCCATACCCACCTCCCAAATTAATCTTTATGGAATGTCACATTTCCACCCACTTTTCAAATGTATTTAATACCACATTCTTGGAAACTAGAAAATCCAATAAAATAAATTCGATATTATTAGTTCACTGAATGTGTCTAGAAAAAAATATTGCTGAATTTATGACAGCCTTATGAAATTTATTTGATAGAAATTTGAAACTAATCATTCGTAAGAATATCATTTTATATTTTGGCAGATATTACGATAATCTCGTTTGCACGCTTGAATTCATCTTTGTCATTGAGACAACATTTTGCTGAGAAGAATTTCTTGTAAATTGAATGATCTTTTACGGTGTCTGACTCAATAAACTGATAAGTATATACGATAATCAAAAACAGTTTATTTTGAGAACATTCTATTGAATTTTACGGAGTGGAATCTGGATGATTAATTTGTGAGGCGGGTATGGGTACCACCACTACGGGAACAATTTATTGGGCAACCAACACCTCTGCCATAGGTCACTCCAAGTGGTTCGCTACGTTTGGTGACTTGACAGGGGTGCCCAGGTTCATGGGGTGAGGTTTGTCCGGATCTTGGCGGCGGATACGTCTGCCCAAAAGCTCCGCGTGGACGACTGTATCGGGAGAGACAGACTAAGGAGGACCTTTTGACATCTCCAGCAGTACTCTCTCGGAACATCGCCTCGCACAACGTTTGGAGGGATGGATTCATACGTCCGTCACTCATAGACACACTGAACCCCGGATTCCTAACCACCCCATACCTTTTTCCTTCCCAGTGTTCCCTGGGTCTGGTCTCCAGATAATCTGCTGTCAGTTGTAAGGTGAGCAGCTTCGTAGACTTCTTCGTTTCCATACCAAGGGATTCCATACAGAGAGAGGTTATGATTTGGTTTGAGGTGTTATCCTTTGTTATTAAAACACTTGTTGTTTTTTAACTGGATATTGTTATAAAACTTTGAATTTATTCACATGAACAGTAATTTTACAGAGATTTGATTCTAATATAAGCACTAGGGTTTTAATTTACAGAATGAGTTGCGAGAAATTTGCTCAGCTATTTAATAACACAAAAGTGAAAGTTGAAAGAATAAACACAGACAAATGAGAGAATAGACAAAAAATGCATCGAAATATTTAGCAAAAGGTTATGAGTAAGATGGGCTATACATGGAAATATTTAGCAAAAGGTTATGAGTAAGATGGGCTACACATGGAAGTTAACCAAAACTATAAAATGTGAAATACTCTACACAATACCCACTACACAGCATCCACAAAGATGACATGGGTCCTGAGGGGAATTAGGGCCTCGTGTGTGGAGCTAATGTAAAAAAGTTAAAATTTTAATTTTGGAAAGAATGGAATATTAATTTATTTATTTTTACATCATGCAAAAGATTCCGTTTTATTTGAACGCATTATAAGAGTCCCAACTGCCTGGTGACAGTGGGACTACGACAAAATACCCTGATTGGGGTATTTTGTGAAGGCGAAGGATCTGGATAGGGAAAGAAAATGGAGTACAGGAAGGTTGAGAAATACTTGGCTATTGAAATTTAGTCTTCAAACATGGTAAATGCCATTTCAAGGAAATTGTTTTTAATCTGAATGGTTGTCTTTCTCAAGGGCGCACACAAGATCGGCCAAAGGGAATTACGACCCCAAAAATAGGAAAAAAACATGGTTTTCAAACTAATCAAAAATATTTTAAAATTTAAACCAGTTCAAAATGAACCGCAAAAATTTATTTTGTGAACGCAACCCAACAATGCGCGCAAAGTTAAGATATGTTATATATTTATCATTTGCGCCTGATTCGTCGACAGAGTTGCTACGCTCGTCCCGTTTTCCCTATTTAAAAATTAGAAAGTTTTCAACGTGAATATTAAAGCTACAAGCATGTACTTTAATCTGTTATTATTTTTAATATAACATGATATAATACATGTATGGATATAATATGTATGGATATAATATATAATACGTAATATGGATATAATACATGTTTTACGAAATACTATTTTTGTTAAAAGAAATAATTGAAATGTATGCTTCAACTAGAATTTAGAAAAGAGTTCTACCGAATTCCACGACGTTTTTTTATAAGTTCAAAAATACACATTAAAAGTTATGCGAAAACGTAAAATGTTTGTCCCCCTTTTCTCCTCTTTTCTTAAACCAAGCGTATTATTTTCAGGTAGTCTTGGCGATCCCGTTCTAAAGAAAATGACGATTAAGAGAAAAAAATTCTAATAAATATGTTATTTTACAGTAATCATATTTATAATATGCTTTATCTACCTGTATCATTAATTCAAAATACAGAAATAATACATATTTTTTAATTAGAATACTTCGACCACCATAAGGCATTTTTAAAAATATTTTCTTAGGTAATCTTCCCGTACGCCTTTCTGATCAGAATTTAAAATAAAAATATTTTTGGCATCGTAAATTGATAATTCTACCTCGTGTGGGGCGACCAGATTTGAATAGCGCGGTACTCAGTACCTAACCTTGCTCTTTCCCATTTTATTGGCCTCTCCGCTCCCTTCAGCTTTACAATATTCTTCAATTAGATAAGTTACAATCCCACAAACAAATCACCATTCAAAAGTTTTTGTGGCTCCTTAAAATTTTCCGCTTAGAGCTAAGATTGGAGAATCGAAATTTCTGCCCCATATAATTTACTGCCGCATTCGGAGTACCTACAGAATTTCTCCAATATATTTCCCAGCTTCAGTTCAACAAACCCCGGCCTGATCCCAGCAGTGGTAAAACCTTATAAGCGTCAGGAGTAACTCTTCAATCGGGCGGGAGAATAAAGGCCATTGCAATGAAAGTTTAAAACTCCCCCAGGACGGGAGGCTGCGCGGACAGAGATCTTGCATCGGACGGAATCTGGAGTTATACGACAACGTATTTCAACGCCAAAATAAATAACATAGAGCATATTGTTATTCTTCTATTGGGTTTGAGAGTTGATTTATATTTGTGTGGAAAGTTTACTTTGCCCCTAGTGCAGCTTAGCACAAATAATGTTTAAGATTGTAAAACTTTCTGGATGCGGGAGATTTTTAAGTTTGTAATGTAAATGGGCTGGGTATGTAGGTTTAAGATATATGTAATCTATACTAATATTATAAATGCGAAACTGCGTGTGTTTGTTTGTTACGCTTTCACGCATAAACCAATAAATCGATTTAATTTTTTTTTCACCTGTAGAAAGCTACATTATATGCGAGTAATATAGGCTGTATATAATGGTAAGCTCTGGCGTTATGAAATTAAAAATATTAATATATTATATTTATCATACGTTTTCTGTCGCTAACAAGAGCGATTTATTGCTAACGTCAGAAAACAAATCGTTGTCGTGGAAACGATGTTCATATATTTGCGTAGTTAATATCTGTCTATCTATATCAGGTATGGGCAACCTTTCCGAGGTCTGGGGCCAAATTATCATTCTGTCTCCGAGTCAAGGGCCGGACCAAATTATTAAACATAGTAAAGTAATATTAAATTATATAAAACACGTTGCTACTGCTATTATATATTTTTATTTATATAATGAACGACAAAATATGAATATTATATATAGATTACAAAATTTAGAAACTCAAAAACCTTACATATAAACAAAAAAATATAAAACAAAATAATAGCATCCTGTAATTGTTGAACATGTTTTCTTGTTATTTTGACTCCTCCTACCGTTCCCCCCCAAATTACCACTCCCACTATCCTCAACCAATATTATCTAATCGATTCTGTACTTGTATAACTTTTAATGTTAATTTTAAGAACGCTAGTGAATGATACGGATGTGTCGAAACAAGTAACAAATAAATAAAATTAATTACAAATACCCGGTGAATAAAGTTCTTCAAAACAACATGTCTAGACATTGTTACATAGTTAATGCCCAACAAATACAAAAAATTCCAATATTTTGTCTCAAAGAAGAGAGTATGTAGTATGTTTAATATGTATCTTTTTAATTAACAATATTTTCCCCAAGAAAGAGAATGTACTTCGTACATTTAATCAAAAGTTTACTCATTAAAGAGAATATGTATCTACGTAGATTCTAGATACTCTCTTTATTCTAGAATATACTAATTTCTTCTCACAGAAGGGAGCATGACATATATTGTATTGTGCACACTTATTGTGTATTATTTCAATGAATGCGTATATATAGTCCGTTTACTTACTACGATAGCGCAGAGAACTCTATAGAGAGGCAGTCAACCAAATTGAATATCGACAAATAATTAAAATTGAAACAGATAATACCAATAAATCTGTGATTGTGACACAACCACAAGTACCCTGCAGCTCTACTACTGTTTAATACTGGTTTACGTTCACGGCGCTACCCGAAATATACTGAACTTGATCATTTTTCACGTGTAGCTGTGGAGTTAACACGATGTCAAGCGATGTCAAATGACTTTTTTTCCAAGATCAATCCATGCCTTCTTCACTAAATCGAAAAGTAGCAGACACGAATGCTGCAACGCGTAACGTGCGATCAGCACCATCAGTGGCATGACACTGACTTCAAACCGACAGCTGCCGCATAGCGCCGTGTACGAACACTAGCAAAATCGTAAGGGGGGGTACTCTTGAGCGGCGCGCATGAGGCTCGAGTAGCTTTTAAGTAGCTTCGTGTACGGAGGCACTTATTTCGAATTCAGAAAAAACAATGTTATCTTCGACTAATTTTTTACATATTTTTGGCTGCTACCTTTTGAAATGATCAAAATTTTTAAAAAATTGGTTTGTAACCTAGACAGTGTCTCAGATAACCATATCCGATTTATATGAAACACTAATTTATTGACCTTTTCTAAAAGTGTAAGTAATAACAGGAGATCCTGGGTTCTCGTCCCAGTTGCGATCGATACCGTCTTCATCGATGTCATATTATTGATTATATTGTTGATATGTAAAACCTTCATAAGTTATTACAACAAGAGTCATTTAAAAAAAATTAAATAATTAAAACTTCAGGTTGTCAATTTTGTGATTTGCATGCTTGCATACTGTTCAATTGTCTGTGTGTGTAATGTACGTATTCAGAAAATCGTATAAAATAAGCGAATATAAAATTAGCAGAGTCTTCCACGTTTGCCTTTCATATTTTCGTCCTTATTTTGTGCCGAGCCTCTTCTAAATTTTGAGATGAATGATGATGCGAATGTAAACAGATAACAGTCTCTAGTTGGAGTGTAATCCTTCTTAAATATTTGCTCTCCACTCGGCTATCGAAACGCCCAAATATAAGAAAAAGGATATTCATAATACAGGGTGTTAAGGGACGTACTAACCAGTGATTCTTGACATTGTTTGGAGTTAAAAATGTAAATGAAATTTTGGTCTTCGGTGACATTTTTTTTCTTCAAAACCAAACAAAAAATGTTTCTTCCACATGTCTTCACTTGTCACTCAGTCGAATAACTGCCCAAACCACCTCTCCGACCCTCACTTTCCAATATTTATGTATTTTTTTATGATTTATGTTGAAAAAAAACATCAAAAATGTCACCGGAGACCAAAATCTCATAATCTTTTTTACTCCAAATAATGTCAGGAATCACTGGTGTTACGTACCTTAAACCGCGGCAATCCGAATTTCTACCATATTTTTCTTGAACACGTATAATTTCTAACATATTTTTCTTGAACACGTATAATTTCTAACATATTTTTCTTGAACACGTATAATTTCTAACATATTTTTCTTGAACACGTATAATTTCTAACATATTTTTCTTGAACACGTATAATTTCTAACATATTTTTCTTGAACACGTATAATTTCTAACATATTTTTCTTGAACACGTATAATTTCTAACATATTTTTCTTGAACACGTATAATTTCTAACATATTTTTCTTGAACACGTATAATTTCTAACATATTTTTCTTGAACACGTATAATTTCTAACATATTTTTCTTACACACATATAATTTATAACATATTTTATAATACATTTTTCTGTAACACTAAGTTTCTAAAAAAATATATACGTTATTTTAATTATTTTAATATCTATACTTTTGCCAAGCCGAAACGGTAATTATATAAAATTCCCCCGATAGAAAAAATCGCAAAGTATGATAAAAAATTATTTAAAACACGTTTTTTCTGTTATTTTAAAAGTTACATGTATGAAAAAATTTCACAGTGTTTCTTTAAATACTATTTAAGACACTTCCCATGATATTTTTGCTCTACTTTAAGCGAATCGTGTTTTATTAAATATTTTCAGAATTTTTGCTTAAACATTATTGTTTTTAATATTAGCGCGCTCCCTCTAACGTTTCTTACACTTATTTTTGAACGCTTACTACCGGGCTTTAACACCCTATATATTTAGGATATGCGCAGGTACAAAGCGATCTGTTATAGTCACTTTGTATGCAGAGTAAAATGGATTGTTTAATCAACTACAGCGCCCTTGAGGTGATTTTCCACGAAAATAGCGCTTTATAAATCAGCCAAATATTATAATTATAACTTTATATTTTGAAAGAAACTTTATTAAAAAAGTAGAGATGTACGAAAAACAGAGAACCTCTACGAGTAAACAGATAAAATTATAAGTAAACAGTAATAGTAATAGTAAGTGCTATTATTCTCTAGTTTTATTACACCACATTTGAGTGGTTAATCAATTTTAGATACAATTAGGAGATTCACCCAGTTTCGATCTGGTGAAAGACCACCATTCAGAATTAAAACGTTGGTTGAAATAGTTTTTGGTGACCAGATTTGAATAGCCAGGTTCTTCTCCACCTTCTTCACCCCATTTCCTTCCACCCTCAACATTTAGCCATACAACATACACCAATTGGGGATGCCATAGTCATTAGGAGAGGGGTAGAAAAGAATTACATCTCCAAGTATACAATGCACCTTGATTATGATTTTGGGTTGTAGCCAAATATATTGAAAAACAAGAGATATGCTATGACGGCCGCCCGACCGTCGGCGGACTACTACCTAATGGGCATAGTTTGAATACGGAAAGAATTTGGTTGATTTTTTAAGGTGTGCAGTAGTATTGATTAACAATATCGGTGACGCTAGGAAAAATAGTCCCACCCAGTAAAATCTGCCGAAAGCACATTTCTTATATTTCAATATCTTTGGTTGTAGCTATTTCACCGTTCAAATAACCATCATTTGGAAAAAAAATTAAAATTTAAAAAAATTTTGCTACCACCATGGTAATAAAGTTTTTATTTTTATTTATTTGGAAAAAAAATTTAAATAAAAAAAAAATGTTACCACCATGGTAACAAATTTTTTATTTATGGTACCAAAATGACGAACTTTTTAACGAGGGTTGTAGAATCCGCTTTCGAAAGTTAAATTCCATGTAAAAAATTACATGACGTAATTAAAATTTTAAGATCTACTTGTTTCGCAGAAATTCAAATGAAACATTGTCATCAAATGGCCATTCATCGACAGTTTTTTTTTTTTTTTTTTTAAATTGAAATTTTTTGGTACAATACATATAATAGATACTTAAAATAATGAAAAGTAAATAAAAAAGCTTAATACAATAAATGTTTGAACAAAAAAATCCCTGTGCTTGTGTATAATGTTGATTTTTTATTTTTATTTTTATTTCTATGGTTAAAGTGCAGATTTTAAGTGTATATACATGAGAGATTTAAAAAACTGAAAAAACACATTTAAAAACTACAACATAATAACAGTCTGCACTATTATTATTGCATTTGTGAAAGATTTATAAGAATGAATGTTACAAATGCAATTAAAAGACAAAAAAAAAAGATATAGCACACCATAACATATTTCTACTTTAAATGCTGTCTAATGATACTTAAAATTAATGGCTTAGTTAAAACTTAAAAGAAAAAAATATCTGTTTCCGTGTTTTTTAGCCAAGTTTTGGTAGATTTTTTAAAAGATTGGAGATTTTGACACGTGTTCTCTTTAAATGTTGTACATAGTAAATTATGCATTTTTGGAGCAATAAAACTAATATGCCTTTCGGCCAACCTAGTTTTGCGGTGGGGTACGCCATGTCTTTGGCTGGTACGATTTGAATTTTTAAAAAAGTTGGTTGGACGCATGCAAATAAATTTAAGACATTGAAAGCTATAGGTCTGTCTTGGGTCCAAAATATCGGCTTAAATAATTGTTAGGAGGGATAGGATTAAATTTTCTTGTACGTAATCTTAATAAATGATTTTTGGGCAATTTCTACAGGTTGTACATGGTTGTTGTATAAGTTCCGCCCCAGCCAATTATTCCGTAGAAAAGACATGAATGGACTAGCTCGTCATAAACAAGTTTTATGGTTTTAATATTTTCTATATTTGTTTGTTTAGTAACATTTGAAAGGTCCCCGGTAAAAGACGATTCTGAGTGTGTTTCAGCTTTCCATCAATTGTAACACGCTGAAAAGCTAAGCAAAGTAATAGTTATCGTCTTCTGCTGGTCACGATTTGTTTAAAAACTGAAATGGACTTAGAATGGACATTTAACGCAACCTTTCAACTTTGTTATTTCGCAGAAATCATCCAATTATTGTTTCTCTTTCCACTTGAATACCAAAACGCATTTCTATATTAAGCGAACAAGCCATTGATTTTCGTTGCTCGTTAAACACAAATCAGTCGATAATAATTAACAGTTTTCTGTTATCAAATAATCGCTTAGCCCATAACAGGAATTTAAGGGTTGCGATTCGCCAACCGACTAGAATATTAAATCCACTTTAAGGGTTGTTACATTAATTCCAAACTACGTCCCTCGCAATTTCCTGGAATAATAAAATTTGAAATACGGGCGGTATCAGGATGATAATATCCCTTTTCAGGAAATGGAAAGGCTTTAAACCTGTTACGTCATTTCTAAATAAGTAATATAGTATCAACCTACAGTTTGCTCGTTTTAAATTACAGCTTTGTGGTTGCTTTTGATTGTAGCCGCCCAACGAATAGGTGATTACTGGAGAAAGTTTAACTGCGTTGGTTTGCGTTTTAACTTTTATTTTTGTGTTAACTTTTGTATACTTTTCGCAGTTATAGTCTACAGAAGCAAAGTAAAACAATTTTTTTTCTAAATGGTGTTGTTTTGTCTGGGTGGTATTGAAAAGGGAAAATCATATATAACCGATTTCTTTCCAATCTATTTGCAAATTTGTTTCTCTGTTTTGTAAATGAATAAATGTTCAATTTATTATTATTAGGATCAATGGAAATAAGAAAGATACAAAGATATAGAAAATAAAAAAAGGTTTCGGTGGGATCTGGGGCTCCAATCCAGTTCCTCTATCCTTACCGGGACTGACAATCTCTACCAATTGAGCTATCGCCCACCAATTATATTTCGTCATTATGTCACATGGGAAATAATTGAAGCTAATGTTAGTAGGTAAATCAAAAATGCAAGTATGAGATTGATATTCATATCCCGTGAAAAATCACGGTATATATAATTGCTGGATTTGTGAAGCTGAAAGTAATTAAAAACATATTTTTACTAACATTTGAATTTTACCTTTCAATTGTTTTTTTTGTTTTGTTATTTTTCTTTTTATACTTTGCGGAGACAGTTTACGATTAGTTCCCGTGAGCACTTAGGCCATAAGTCCATTGTGCTATCTCTCATTTTACCTCAATCCTTCAACAAAAACCCAGTCCCTTTAATAAAGTTCACCAGAGCTGTCACTGGAAATGAAGCTAAATCCTCTGGTTCGACAACGTGACTTCCCAGGTCTCATTTCTCCTTTACACTCCTCCTTGGTTCGCTGAAGGTCCTACGAGGGAAGAGGGCTTCATCTCTCCTCTCCACTCCTCAGTTCCCCGAAAGCTCCACGACGGAGGGTTCACCTCCCCTTGGTTCCCCAAGGGCCCCACAACTCTTGATCACACAAAATTAATTATTTATACGTAAAAAAATAAATCATGCCAATAAGATTGACCAATGTACAATTTTTTAATCGAAATAAAAAAATTGTTTTTTAAAAAAAAGGTATCCGGATTTAATCATATTATAATTTAATTTGAAAAGACAAAATATATTTTTACATACCTTGATTTAGCAGAAGAATAACTTTTAAGTACCTACAATACAAAAGCATAAAATATACAGACAGACAGATATAACACAGGTATTTATACACAAGATTACAAACAATATCAAAACTTTTTGTACTGATATTGTTTGTAATCATGTATAAATACTATCTATAATTAATTTAATCTATCAGTAATTCACCTGTGTTATATCTGTCTGTCTGTATATTTTATGCTTTTGTATTGTATGTACTTAAAAGTTATTCTTCTGCAACTATTTTACTATTGTGTTTTCTTATAATATTTTGTGCTTTAGTGTTTTATTAATGTGTCAAATTGACCTGCTGACAAACTGCCTTGGCAGTTTAGCGGGTGATTAAAATGAAGAATAAAAAAAAAAAAAGTACACAAGTAAATAAAAAAAAATTACGATTTAACATGTAGTTCAAAAGTTATATTAGATTTAGTACACCACTAAGGATTTAAAATGTTTGAAACAAAATTAATTCGGATGTGAAGGACAATTTTTTAGTTTAACAATATTCGGAGGCCAATGGGTTAATAAAGAAATTCGGCGCAAAACACCAATTTTCAAAAATAAAAGTTCTTTTAAAACTTGAATAATTTTACGCGTTACACAGAAATTTTTCACGACACCTACGCAAATATCCTAGCACCGACAACCGAAATTATTATATTTAATTACTCAAATATAGTAAATACCCATTAAATGCATGTTTGAGTAGGCACTTTAATTTTATGATTTAAACAGCTTTAAACGAGAACCCAACGTACTCTTAGTATGTCAAACAAACCCACTGATAGGGGGTGTAGTGAAGTGGTTCCATTTTAAAGCTTGCCTCACGCCGTGAAATAGACTATGGCATTGCAGTCACGCCGGTTTTAAGGGTCGATTCACTTTTATAGGGTCGCCACCTCCGATTACAGCTAGCGCCAAAGGCTCGATTGCTCTCTAAACGGTTATTTTGTTGGCGCAAACGCAGTTAACCCGCTTATTCTAAATAAATAGGTTCTGTGGAGACGAGCGTAAAAAGGTTCCCCCTTTTGAGTGATTTTGAAGTGGTAAAAAAGGCAGATAAACGTTTATGTGTGCAGTACAGTGCGGAATTACCAATTCGTTGGTATGATTTTAGATGCATTAAATTTAGATGTATTGTTTTCATTATTATTATTTTTAAAGCAAAAACATTTTGGGAGGCGAATACGGGAACTATTTATTGAAAAACCAACACCTCTGCCATAGGTCACTCCAAGTGATTTGCTATGTTTGGTGACTTAGCAAGGGATCCAGGTTCATGGTATGAGCTTTTCAGGGTCTTGGAGGCCGATGTGTCTGCCTACCTTCTGCGGATCGAAAGAAATTGGTTGAGGGGGTATTTTGATCTCTCCAGCCAGAATCCATCGACCCGTCGCTTTGTACCATATTTGAAGGGATGGATTCACATGTCAGAATTGTCAATGGGATTGTGACGTTTTTTTGATAAATAGAATAATTCCGTTTTTGAAATTTTACTTAAAATATATGGCTTATAGTTAAGTAAGTAGTTAGATATTTATCACTGAAGAAGAAGAAAACAATAATAATCTAAACGAAAATATGAAAGAGAACAAGGCACAGAAAAATAGAACAAGATAATGGGCGCAACTGGGACTCGAACCCAGAACCTCTCGTCTAATCGGGACGTGCGCGTTTACCAATTCCACCTTTCAATCAAACCATCATATTTCAAATTTCAGAATTAACAATATTATCTTCAACTAATTTTTTACCACAACTAGTTAGTTATTTAATCACCCGCTAAAAATATTTTTCATGGGAAATTTTGGTTTTGATTCAATAAATAAAATAATGTCTGAAAACAGCTGTTTATAAAACTAAGTATTAGTTATGCGTAGGTAGAATTAGAGAAAACAATTATTTTAATTGAATAAAAATACTGTTTGAACTCTCCTGATCTCGTTTGAATATCGCTGTGTTTCAATTTTATTGTTTCGTATGAAATGTGTGATTTCTTTAAGTGTTTTTTTACGGAGACATCAAATTACAATTAATTGAAATGAGAGTTATTCAATGTTGAAAGAACATAACCTCAATAAATCTTCATTGTTAGCGAGTCAATAATGGGTTTGTATTAATACCTATTATCAAATATGATATCAAAAACATATTCTCACGAAACTGAATCAAAATGAACAGATAAAGAAATATTACTTTTATTATAATAAATAGGTCAGGCGTTTTGCTGGAAGCCGATCAGAGTTCCGACTGATGGGACCGCAACTGATGAGGTGGCAAACTGATGGGCGTTGGCTTCCGTCATCTGCGCGTGCCGAACAATCTAAGTTCAATTT
Source organism: Glyphotaelius pellucidus (assembly GCA_936435175.1). Lineage (NCBI taxonomy): Eukaryota > Metazoa > Arthropoda > Insecta > Trichoptera > Limnephilidae > Glyphotaelius > Glyphotaelius pellucidus. The sequence continues at coordinate 7,326,276 of OW386549.1, forward strand.
ATCAGACTTTCACGCCATTGGTTTTGTTTTTACCACATTGCCCCCGGACTTAGCGGGTTGAAAGAGATAACGGTTCCACTATCAGATTACTCCTCGGTATTGTGGCGAGAGAAGCCTCCGAGAGCTACACTGAGCGATTTTCAAAACCATCTGAATATTGATTATCAGTCAATTTGACGCGAAATGACGTTGAAAAATGAGTCTGGGTATTTTTAGCCTCGGAGTCAAGTGCGGCTTTTCAACTTGATGAAAGAATTTTCTGTATTTTCCTATGAATCTCTCAACAAACATTTTGCACAGTTCTCCTCCATTGAGCATTTGCACGATTGTCAAATAGATATTTTTTGTCAAGTTTAAATGAAAAATGATATCATTTTTTACGCTTACTTTGATCTGACTGAACACAGTTGGCGCCAACAAAAAAACTGTCAAAAGAAGCGAAGCTAGCCGTCCATAATGGAGTGCTGGTACGTACCCCAATATACGGCAGTGAGGCATGTAACTGGCAGAGAAAGGATGAAAGTTGACTGAATGTTGTAGAAATGAGATCCCTGAGGCGTAAGTGTGGTAAAACCATGTATGATCGTGCGAGAAATGTGGTGATCAGCAAAAAATGCAAGGCTGATGTAAGCGTAATGAGTAAGATTAAGAAAGGGACGCTCAGATGGTTTGGGCATGTAGAGTGAATGAATGATGAAAGGAGTGTAAGGAGAATATTTGACGCAAATGTGAATGGTAGACGAAGTCGGGGACGCCCGAGGAAGATATGGCACGACCAAGTGAATCAGATACTTGAGTCGGGCGTGGTCAAGAGTCAGAATAATAGAAGAGCATGTATGAGACGATGTGCGAATGTGAACGAGGCAAGGAGTGTGTGCCAAGATCGAGATGTTTGGCGGTCCGTCCTCTCTGCCCACCCCTGCAGGAATACTTTTAATTTAAAATTAAATAAATTTGATCAGGTTATTATCAAGTTCTGCATTTTAGTTTTAATTTTTATTACAGCTGTTTCGGCTTACAAGGCCATTTTTTAGAATCGTATAAATAAGTCGTCTCAAATTGGTTTAACCATAGTTTGAAAATGGCACTGTAAGCCGAAACAGCTGTAACAAAAATAAAAACTAAAAGATTTTCAGAAATTGATTAGACATTATTAAATTCAGACATTATTAAATTTAACTTAAATTAATAAAAACAAATTCTAACCACTTAAATTACCTTAACAAAGACTATAACCACACCGACACCATAACTACATAGATTCTTCCGATATTAAAAATCTACTTTAAAAAAGTAGAAAAAACGGGCGATGCATAGTGGATATAATTCGAATTGTACAGTTTTTTGACACGTGGACATGGCTATTTTTGCAATCTACGGTCAATTATATAATGAGAACGGTTGGCAGTCATTATAATAACGTCTTTGTCGATTAAAATGTTGTTGAGTTTTTTTTAAGAACAAACATATTTATCTACAAACAGCAGTTTACTGCACAGTGGCTAATTTATTTTTGTGATTACATCGCTTATAAAAACCGGTAGTTCTTTTCATAAAAATAGGTACCTACTTACTTCGTCCTTTTGTCCAACTTAATGGTTCTTTGATATAAAAACATTTTCTGGTTTCCTTTATCAAAGAAAACCAGTATTAATCGGGTTCATGTATTTTGAAAAGAATATCATAAACTCATTAAAAGTTTTAGCCTGCATATAAAACCAACTCAAGTCACTGTTTGCTTGTTCAGAAAATTTCTTAGTTGATTTGAAGACGAAATTATATGCAAACCGTCTCCAAGGACGACAATTACGTAATTTAAAAGAAGAAAAATAAAGAATTATATATTTTTTTAAAAGACAAAGAGTGAATCTTTCTGATGCTTTACTAGTTTTTTTGTGTTAATTGTATTAAATATCAGAATTTAGTGCATTCAATTTTGATGTCTGCGAACCGGAATTTTAAAAATATTTTTCCAATCGAAATAATGAAAACGTGTTGACGTGATAAAACGCATATTCTAATAACAATTTTTATCTGTGATTATCAAGCATGCCATAGAAACACAGAAAAGTAGCCAAATTTATTATTGCCCCAATTAAGTACTACGTAAGGAAATTTTAATTTAACTAATACACAGAATAAACATATTTATAAATTTTTAACGATTTTTTATAATTTTTTTAAGAATCTTAAAAATGTGAGATAAACGGTGAAATGTGGGTGAATTGATTGGCTCTGTAAGTAGTTTGTACATGGGTTGTTTTTCTTTTTAACCTAAATAACTTTTACCTTTCTGTCACATTTTCACCACTCTGTCACATTTTGTTTTTACTATAAATAAATTCTCTCAGGATCTCAGAGGGAAAATTGTAGCAAGGGGGAAAGGAAAATGCCTATTGGGGGTGACAAACACGAACTCCGTGCTTACCTTTTCGAATGACAACCCACGTGGCAGAATTAACGTACGACATTTGTAGGAGACAAGTTTTTGAGATTTTTAAAAATATTTTATTAAATATCATTAAAAATAATAATCACTGTTACTTGAAAGCTAATAAATACCTTTTGGAGATTGAAAATAATTTTATATTTTATGTCGTCATATAATTTTTTTGTAACATTATAGAATACACGCAAGTTGAGGTGGCAGAAGACAACTGTGATTTGTATGAAGTATACTTCTATCACGAGGAGTTTCAACTCTGTCACGTAATTTTTACTACAAAAATATAATTATATTTTTTTTAAAAGACAAAAAATGTATATTTCTGATGCTTTACAAGTTTTTTGATGTAATAGTATTAAATATCAGAATTTAATGCATTCAATTTTGATGTCTGCGAACCGGAATTTTTCACATATTTTTTTAAAACGCACACAGCCGTTACCTCTTTAGTACAGTAGATTTTAAAGTAATTATAAAATAATAATATTGGTGATTCTGTTGAGTTATTCTCCACTAACTGGTGGAGACAACTTTATGTAGGTTAAAAAGAAGAACGACCAGTATATGTAAGCATTGGTGACCGGACAACTCGGGATGAAACCAACTCAGAACCATCTCAAATAAGCCACTTAGAGTAATAAAAAATTATATTTAAAAAAATCGTTAAATAGGTTACGTTAGGTTAGGGTTATCGGCTAATTTAAAATTATTTTTTTCATAGCTTTTAATGACTTTTCAAGGAGGTGTTAGTTGACTTTATTTTTAGTTGGCGTGGAACCGCAAGCATTGTATTTCATAAAATAAAATAATTCCATTAAAAACATTGGCGTAATCAACTATTATTGTTAACTAAAAGTGTACGTTTATAAAAATAAAATATTGAACTGTATTACATAATAAAATATACGGGTCCTGCGAAGAACGAAATATTTTATGCATACATCGGATCATTTAATTCTTATGGGCGGAATAAAGGATCTGGAATCCACTTTTGGTATCCGATATAATATTGGCAATAATCTTAAATGCGATTTAAGACTTGAAGGGAACAATCCCATTGGACAGGGGTTTGTGGGAATACGGTTAGGGATAGAGAGGAATAAAAAAACTTTTTAAGGGTTTTGGAAAACCCTAATCCCGTGGATTTTCTTTGCGTTTTTCTTCGACGTGGACAAATCCCACTGTTTTCTGGGGTTGTTTTTATAGCTTGGTTTTCTTGTATATTATTCCTGTTTTTTGAGAATGAAACAATGTTTTTAATAAAATGACTAACGCAGACTCGAATCAGGGATTTTTTAAATTTTTGAATACCGCACAAAGTCCCATACGCCTGGAGCTAGGGAGACTATGGCATCATCAATTGGGGTATATTGTGGGTCTGAAGTAGTGGGGAGGGGAAAGAAATGGGAGAGAAAACGGTGGGGAAGTTTCTGGCTTTTCATTTTTTTTTTTTACATTAGCTCCAGCTGAGGAAAATAATTCCCATCAGAGCCTATGTCATCTTTGGGGATGCTCTGTGGAGGGTATTTTTAGGAAAGGAGGGTGAGGAAGCTCTGGGAAGGAAAAGGGTATAAGGGGTGGGTAGGAATCTGGGAGTCAGTGTGTCCAGGAGCGACGGACGTATGAATCCATCCCTCCCACTACAACAGGTACAAGGTACAAGGCGACGTTCCGAGGGTCAAAGGGACTCCCTCAATCATTCTCTCCCGATCCGGCTTGCCATGCAGCTGGTAGATAGACGCATCCGCCGCCAAGACCAGAACAAACCTCACCCCACGAACCCAGGCACCCTTGCTAAGTCACCAAACGTCGCGAACTACTTGGGGTGGCCTTTGGCAGAGGTGTTGGTTATCCAATAAATGGTTCCCGGGGAGACGGTGCCCATCCCAAATTGTAAAATCTGGCCACCTAACACGGCTGAAGCCATTACAATCAACGTTTCAATTCTAATCGGTGGTCTAACACCAGGGCGACACTGAGAGCATCTTCCATTCTGGAACGTGCCACAAATATACATTATTTTATTGTTAATTATTAAATTGTGAAGTAACACATTTCAATTCAATAATATTTTTAATCTGGAAGTTGAACCCGTGATCTTCGGATTGCTAGTTGAGAGCCTTACCTTACTTTGAGACTTGCCGAAACATCAGTTCCAATTTTGAAAATAATAAATAAATCTCTTAATAAATAAAAAAATAATAATAATGTAGGAATAGTTCTTCAAACAATCAGTTTCAATTTTGAAACTTAAATCCAAAGCATATTTAAATTCATTGAACCAGATTTAATGCAGGATGAACGCACATACAATCTAAATTAGTACGTTCAGTGTTATTCTGATAATAGTGATAATAAATAACACGAACCATACATTTAATGATACAAAGTTAGCATTCTTCGACACATTAAAAAACATTTCAAATAAGTTTTTTAAATTTAACAATAAAGTCCATATCAATTTTGACATATTACTTGTATCTATTTTTATAAATGAAATTACAAATTTGGTAAAACTTTGTCTAAAATTTAAGAACCATATGGTGAAAATTAAATTATGTGTATTTTTTGGCGCTCTAAGGCCAGTCAAGCTTTTAGTCAAAAAGCTTTATTGCATGATCACAGATGGTGCCCACTACTCCCTATCCGTCTCAAGGCGCGTGGCGCTAAACAGCTTTTTAAATAACTTTAAGCTTCTCGGAAATTGTGCGCCAGACTTTGAAAGAAGTTTTTTTTCAGAGACGTGAGGCACCTTGATGTATAAAGATAGGCAATTCGTGTTTTACGACGAGGATACAAAAATCGTGTTTGTGTCTCTTGTATCTCTTGTATCTCTGCACAGTCAGAATAAGAATTTGAGGTTCGATGGGTTTTTGTGTGTCACAACTATGTTCAAACGAATTTTGATGACCTCTAGAAGCTTCAAAAGTGAGGAAAAAAAATATGGGTGTTTGGTTTGAAATGAGAACGCTTGGTTCCTACCGGGAAATCGTTTATCCAGTTTTTACTTCTGCCTAACCATCACCCTGCTGTAAAGTGTTTGAAATTTGGAACAATGGAAAGGAACGTAGTGCAAATTCGAGTGCATTTGTTTTTAAAAAAATGCACATTTTGTTGGTGTTTTTTGTGTAACAATCTCGTTTTTATAAATAAATTTGACCATCTCGAAAGTAGTTAGTAGTAATATCATTTTGGACTCATTCGCTTTGTTGTGACGATTTTTACATCGAGGTATTGCGGTGGAACTAAACACTTATATTGTGGTTGTGTCGTATGCTCCTTCGCAGAGATACAATGTTAAGTGATTGGTTATCCATTTTTTTTGCATATTGCATACCTTGTTTTCCTGCTCATAATAACACCCAATTCCAACATATACTATTTCGTCTGGTTTCGTTTCATTTGGAACCAGTTCCCGATGGCGCACAATTAGTAATTATTAATTATGAGTATCTAGCGTAACTTTATTATTTTAGTATTATTTTTTGGGGCAGTACAAATTTTCATTATATGAAAAAATTGTTGAAAAATATATTGTGCGATTCAACCTGGAACAGTCGTTTTTAAAACTTACAGCAATCTATATATATAAAAATTTAGGTTCCCTATGTTTGCGTTCTCAAATCTCGGAAAGTAATCGATAGATTGACTCAAAATTTTTACAAAACATTGCATTTTAGCGGAAGAGTGTTTCTATATATAATGGTAAGCTCTGGCGTTATGAAATTTGTATATATCGATCTGTTTATCAAAAATCGCTTTTGTGCTGAAAAAATTAAAAGTTGTTAAAGTGAACCCTGAATACATTATAAAAGTAAAGTTAATTTGACACATTAATATCCATTAAACACAGAAAACGTAAAATTTTGCCGCATACATTAGGATACATTTTTAAAAGTCTCGATGAATTCTAAACTTAAAGAAAAAATACTTTTTGAAAAATCGTTACTTCAATATTTTATATCACACTAAAACACAAGTTAAATAGTTACACAAGTTATAATCACCTGATTTTCTAGATTTTCTCATAAAGATTCAGAAAAATATAGTAGCTATAGTTGAATTATCACAATGACATGCACACCTCTACCCGCGGAGAGATCCAAACTCTTCAGTCATAAAATTAATCGTTCGCGTTTCGAGGTAGTTTATTAATTCAATCTCAATTAACTTGAGTTTTTTTAATTTTCAATTAAAAAACTCAAGTTAATTTAGCAGTTTCGGCTTCAAATTAAGTGTGTGTACCAATATACATCACTGAAATAAACTGTCGAAATCCGCTGAAAATAACGGCTTTGTCAAGCATTAGCACGTGAGTCGTTAAACACCAACACTGCCTAGTTCTAGTGCCTACTGCCGGTTTATCGCGAGGAATCGCACTAACAAGCTTTACAGCAGATATCAGGTTTTTAAACGATACCGTTGCGTTTGGTCTTATTTGATACCGGGGCTTCACTTTATAGACCTTCAATTAAATATAAAGAATTTCATTCGTTCACCCCTTTGCGAAGGCTGTAAAAATAACGGAAATGAGGACGGGGGTGGTTTTATTGTGTTTTGAGTTAAATGTTTCGGAGGATGATGAGGTGTTTGGTAAATGACCCGAAAACTTATTTTACGGAGAGGAGTTTAATGACAGTACATCCTCGTTTTATCTATTTTGAACGGCATTGAAATAGTTAAATTCCAAAGATTTTGATAAAACTGGAATATTTTATTGGAGCAGCAATTTACAAAAAATGCCCGATTTTTACGAGTAATACTTAGGACTGTTTCTTAAAAAAAAATTTGAAAAATTCTTCAAATATTTGAAATAAATTTTCACATTCTGAGATAGTTATTTTCAAGTTCTGTGATTATTTCAGTTTTATTAAGCAACTGGCCTATAACGATATAATAACACAACTTGAATAGAACTTACATAGAACGCGAAAATCAACTTTAAATATTTGATGAATTGTTCAAATATTTTCAAGCAATGGATCCTTAGGATGGTTCGTTTTACAGAAATTAAACAATTCATCAAATTTCAAAGTAAAAATTTAAGTCCTGTGAAAGGTCTATTCAAGTTCTGTTATTATTTCATCATGGGCCGGTTGTTTAATAGTACTCGGATAATAATAGATCTTGAATAGAATTTGAACTCAATTTGGGAGGAGGGTATGGATACCGCCGTCATGGGAACCATATAACCTGATAACCATCTTCTCTAGTCACAGATCACCCCGGTATGGATACCGCCGTCATGGGAACCATATAACCTGATAACCATCTTCTCTAGTCACAGATCACCCCATCGCTACGATTGGTGACTTATAGGGGTGCGCGAATTCATTCATTCATCGCGGGGGTTCGAATCTTGGCGATGCCCACCAACTGCGTGGAAGGCGGGATCGGGAGAGACCGGTTGATAGAGAGCTTGGAATCTCTCCAGCATAACTCTCTCGGAACATCGCCTTGCACCGCAGTGGAAAGATTGGATTCATACGTCCGTTTCTCCTGGACACACTGACTCCCAGATTCCTACCCATCCCTCAATCCTTTTTCCTTCCCACAATTTCCTCTCCTTCTTTTTCTAAATAGACTAAACTTGCATGCGTCAATATGTAAAAAGTTATTTGTTGCTGTAGGCTACAAACAATGTCATTTATATATTATGTATTTTTACTTATATTGTTACTCATGTTAAAATATAACTCATGTTAATAATTGATTTCAAACACTGTTTTCAATCGGTGAAATTTCAAACCTTGGTTTGCCAAAACATCGCCATGGCCTAAAAATGCCACAGTAAAGATTTTAAAAATTACTAAAGTCCTTAGAAATACTTGTACATTCCTTTCTAGATGTAAAAACACGCAGCCCTCTGATACAAAAATATCACAAAGTATTTGTCTTAGAGTTCTAAAGCATTACGACCAACACCTCTGCCACAGGTCACCCCAAGTGGTTCGCTACGTTTGGTGACTTGGCGGGGGTGCCCGGGTTCATGGGGTGATGTTTGACCGGGTCTTGATGGCGGGTGCGTCGGCCCACCTTCTGCGTGGCGGGCCGGATTGGGAGATGCTGGTTGAGGGAGACCCTTTACAACCGGTTACCGTTACCGGGCCGCTCGGTAGTACAGGGGCCCGACCCTCAGGCTCACGACTGAGGGTGGGCTGCCCCATCAACGAGTGTAAAAACCCCGCCACTGCTGTTGTGCCGGTTCATGACCGGAGGGGAACCAGCAGCAGCGTTCGGGGTGCATTGGGCGACCTCTCCAACCAGACTCTCCCTGCCCATCGCCTTGCACCGCAGTGGGTGGGTTGGATTCATACGTCCATCACTCCCGGACAATCTGATCTCCAGCATCCTACCCACCCCTCATACCCTTTCCTTCCCGGACCTTCCATCTCCACTAACAAAAAAAAATATATATATATGAACATACAAACTTACAACCATAACGTAACAACAACGGCGAGAAGCAGGAGTCCCCGGTGCAGGCCAAAACTGTTGGTGAATTTCACCAACATTCGCGGCCTGCACAAAAACCTTAACTCCGTCCACCACCACCTTCTCTCCCAACGTCCTAACCTTCTCTTCCTCTCCGAAACACAGATAGCCGAGCCTCCTGACACCTCCTATCTGGACTGCCCGGGCTTCACCCTCGTGGGCAAATTCAGACCCAAGGGAGGTGTCTGTCTCTTCAGCCGAGCTGACGTCAACTGTGTGCGAATGTTGAATCTGGAAAACTCCAGATTCGACGTAATGTGGGTGCGCGTCAATCTTGCCAGTACGGTAAGGTTTTATGCGTGTTTATACCGTTCACCAAACCTAAACGAATTAGACACGTCCGAGCTCTTCAAACATTTAAGCAACACTATTGATGATCTCTTGCCCCGCTTCCCTACGGCAGAGTTTGTGGTCCTGGGGGACTTCAATGTTCATAACGAACCTTGGTTGAAGTTCTCAGGGTCAACAGACTCAGCAGGACGACAAGCGGAATCCTTTGCCCTTTGCCACGGACTGGAGCAAATGGTTCAGGAGCCTACACGGGTTCCTGATGTCCAGTCTCACCGCTCTAATCTGTTAGACCTGTTTCTAACCACTGTGCCACACGGTTACAAGATTGACGTCACAGCGCCTTTAGGATCGTCGGACCACTGCCTGGTGACGTCGTCAATCCCCGTAACCTTCAGACCGCCAAACGAGAGGCTGAAAAGAAAAGTGTGGCACTACAGGTCTGCAGATTGGTTCGGTTTGCGGGCACATTTTAATGCTTTTCCGTGGTCAAGTGTCTGTTTTCGGACTTCGGATCCCTCAAGATGTGCCCAGGAAATTGGTGAAGTCATCGCGTCCGCGATGGATGGCTTCATCCAATCCACTGTTAAAGAAACTGGTGTGGGCTCAAAGCCGTGGTTCAGTCGACAATGCTCTGAAGCAGTGCGACGAAAAAACGCGGCTTATCGAGCCTACAACACATCTCGAACGTCCGAAAACAGAATAGTTTATAACAAAATATCAAAGGAAAGCAAGAGAATCATAAATAGGTCGAAATTTGAGCACGACCTGCAGATCAGCAGAAAGCTGGCTGCATGCCCGCATGGCAGCAGAGCGTTCTGGTCGCTTGCGGGCTCAATAGGTCGCAATTTCTGCAAACCCAGTCTGCCACCTCTTACCAGAACTGACGGCTCTCTAGCTAATACCGCCGCCGAAAAGGCTAACTTATTAGGCAAAATGTTCGCGGAAAACTCGACCCTCGATGATCAAGGTGCTATCCCGCCGTCGGTTCCTCACTGCGGTTTTCATATGAAAAAGCTGAGGATCCGGCATCGGGATGTACTCCAAGTCTTACGAGGGCTCGATGTTAATAAAGCTAGTGGGCCTGACGGAATACCTGCCCTGGTATTGCAGAGGTGCGCTGCAGAAATAGCTCCAATTTTGACGAAGCTTTTCAAAATGTCCCTGAAGTTTGGGACTGTGCCCTCCGGTTGGAAAAAAGCGACCATTCACCCTATTCCAAAGAAGGGTGACCGCTCCAACCCGGCCAACTACCGCCCCATAGCGATCACATCTGTTCTGTCAAAAGTGATGGAACGTGTGATCAACGACAAACTGCTCACATACCTCGAGAAGAACAAAATTATTAACGACCGTCAATACGGATTCCGGCGGAACCGCTCGTGCGGTGATCTTCTCGCGTATGTGACGCATGTTTGGGGGCGGTGCCTGGAACGTTTTGGTGAAACCCAAACGGTTTCACTGGATATTTCCAAGGCCTTTGACCGGGTTTGGCACCGAGGGCTTGTCAACAAACTGCCGTCTTACGGACTTCCCGCATCCTTGTGTATGTGGATTGCCGACTTTTTGAGGAACAGGTCGATTCAGGCGGTTGCTGATGGTTTCACCTCTTCCTCGCATTCGATAAATGCTGGCGTCCCACAGGGATCGGTTCTGTCTCCGACTTTGTTTTTGTTGCACATCAATGACCTCTTGACGTGTGAACCGATTCATTGCTACGCGGATGACAGTACAGTCCATGATAGCTTTTTGTTTGACAAACCTCCAAAAGGCCTCACAAACCCCAATGGCTCGGAGGGCTTTGAAACAAAGAATGGACGGTTACCTCGAGAGTGTTTCCTCTTGGGGTAAGAATAACCTCGTCGAATTTAATGTTTCAAAGACCCAATCATGTCTGATCACGTCTAAAAGGGATCGAAATGATAATCTAGTCTCCTTCGACGGAAGCATTCTCCCGAACAGGCCTTCCATTGATATGCTTGGTGTAACTCTAAGTGACCAGCTCAGGTACGGGGGCTCCATCGAGGCCAGAGTTAAGTTAGCCTCTCAGAAACTGGGCATACTGAACAGGGCACGCAGATACTTTAATAGTACACAACTGCTAGCCCTGTACAAATCGCAAGTGCGCCCCACGGTTGAATTTGGCAGCCACCTCTGGTCTGGAGCCCCAAAATACCTGAAAAAAACCCTTGACTCTGTGCAGAAACGGGCGGTCCGTTTGATAGATTCTCCTAATTTAACTAACGGATTGCAATCTTTAGAGCACAGGCGCCAGGTGGGAATGCTGTCCTTGTTCTACCGGTATTACAATGGAAGATGCTCCGAGGAACTAGCGTCATTGATCCCCTCGGCACCGGTGCATAGTCGGGAAACACGCCAAACGCGCGCTCAACATTTGTACACGGTTGACATTAGTCACATGAGAACGGGTCGTTTCTACGACTCGTTCTTGAGTTCAACAGCTCGGCTGTGGAACGATTTGCCGGCCTCTGTGTTTCCTCCCTCCTACAATATGGGTCTCTTCAAGACCCATGTTCACTCCTTCCTCTCCTCAAAAACACCCTCCACACAGCATCCTCAAAGATGACATAGGCCCTGAGGGAAATTATTTTTTTCTCAGGGCCTCCTGTGTGGAGTTAATGTAAAAAAAAAAAAAAAATTATTCCAACAAATTTATAATTATATCACAACGTTACTCAATACGAAATCTTGGAATTCGCTCTTCAGCAGTCTGAACTTTGAGTAATATTCAAATCAAAAAGGATTACTCAGAACCTCTGTTTTTGCACATTTCAATTAAGAGCTGGGATTAGTACCAATTAAATTCATTACAAACTTCCCATAGCAATCACAAGCAAGTGGCCATCAGATTGACTGCAGCGATCGCTAATCCGATAGAAATAATCAACTAAAGCCGTTAGATTTGGCCAGTCGCAATTAAGCAGTTTGGATGCATCGGTATGAGTAAATAAAGATTGGCCAGTACTGTACCAAAAAATACAATTAGTTATTAGCGTGGAACACTAGTCCAGGGGGTTTAGCACAAAGAAATCGGTACAATATTGGATCGATAAGGGTGATTTCGAATGACTTCATATCGATATCCCGAGCACAGTTGCACTGTTGACAGCCGAACCGATACTGACAAGGAATAAATAAGAAATCGATATACGCTGGCAACACTGGCGGATCTGTCTTTGGATTTTCATTCCTAAACTTCAAACTGCTACGAAAAATTGAAACTACAAATAAATTGAAAATTTTGAATTTTAATACTAACTTTAACATACATTGGTACTTTGCGTGTACTTTTTGACACTAAACGGAAGTTAATAAGTAAATGAGGTCTTTAGTCATATTTGATCCACTTAAAAATGGGTAAATTGAGTTAGTTGAGTAATTTGATAGTGTCTTAGATGTAATAATAAGATCGGAGTAAATTGATAGTGTCTTAGATGAATAAATTGATGAATTATTAACTCTACGGATCGAGTATACGATTTCTTTCAATTCTAAGAGCTTCGTTAGCTCACCTCCATTCATTAATAAGCAAGTTGTTTTGCGGAACGAACGATACTATTCAAAAACCGTGTAGAGCCAGCTAATCTGACGACCTACTATCGGAATCATGTGTTTGATATCGATGATAAATTTATTCAATATCTTATGACAAAGAGTTTTTTCTATCGAGCGAGCAAGACCTCCAGTGTTCACTATTTTTGATTTCAACCTAAAATTTTGAAAATTACTGAAAAATGTAATTTTTGAAATGTGAAATGTGAAAATGTGATTTGTCACAAGGTTTCATTTTAATGTATTAACATTTAATGGAGTTGTCGTTAGCCTGTTGGTAGGATGCCTGACTTACAGTTGGACGGTTAAAGGTCGGTACTCACAACAGACTTACTGAATTTTCAACACAAGTTGTACGCATGATGAGATGGTTCTGTACTTTCGTTATTTGTTTTTGGGGTGTTATGCCGTGTTGCGCTACCTCCTTCTTTAGCCAACGTTTCGGACAGCGTTACAGTGTCTGGCTGTCCGAAACGTTGGCTAAAGAAGGAGGCAGCGCAACACGGCATAACACCCCAAAAAAAATAACGAAAATACTTTTGGCCGTGAAAATCTAAAAACTTGTCTAGTTCTGTACTGTTCGTACTATATTCTATCTCACAGGTTCTCAATCTTATTTTGCCCACCGCCCACTTTGAGAAAATTAGTTCCAAATTTGAAAATGACATCTAAATTCAAAAGAAATCCGAGTTCACTGAGCCAGAATTATAATCACAGACAGACTTTCAACCGAAATTAGTATGAGTGAAGACTAGCGCAAATTTAATTTATTTATTTATTTTTTAAAAATTTATTTATTTAAAAAAAAAAAATCTTTTAAAAATGTTCGTTGTCTGAATTATTGACATAATCAGTTCCAATTTTGAAAATTACACTTAAATTTAAATCAAATCCGAGTTTATTGAACCAGGGTTACACAGATAGAAATACCAATCACCGAAATTAGTATTTTTGATAATTTATTATGGTAAGCAATGTAAGAAGTGTTAAAGAACTTTATTTTAGATTTGTATGTAAATACTAATAAGTTTTCACAAAGACTGGTGAATAGGATTAGTCATGTCGTTTCGACATTCTTCAATAGATGTCGTTGGTCTAGTTTTGTGGTGTCTCAACAGATGTCAGAGTAAAGAATATCATCAATCTTTAGAACAATGACATCAATCGTCGTTCGTGTCTAATGCACTAACGATTACGGCAATAGCCGAAGGCACATGGTAGACGGCTGGACTTCATCAGTGTCGCGGAATAACTTAGAGCCTCCTGTACATGGAAAGGACGTCTTGTCCATTTAAATATTCATATAAACTAAATAAACCAACTCGTAATTTCAACGTACCTCCATCTTATTTGGAAGTATCCGAACACAATTTAAGTAATTTTAATCACTGTGATTAAAGCGACTACAGCGACTAATTTTTAAATGATATTTCGATTCATTTCAGAATAATTACATTTTTTAGAACTGGTCAAATTCTGTGAATAATCAACAGAGCAGAAACGAGCAGATTCATTCTATTGGTGTGTTCACGATTCAGTTCATTAGTAGAATGAATCTACTCATACAATTGATTCGATTCAGTGTGCTACACCACATCAAACTCGTTCATTCATATGATTCAATGATTCGGTAAATCATTTTGGTTTTTGACGTATTTACTCGTATTTTATGAACATCCAGAACATTTATAAAGTCCTTGTTGAAATTATTACACCGGAAATATCGAATTGAAAATTGAGGATTTATTGCAAATTTTGATAATTAATACATTTAATGACTATTCTGGAATCAAACCCGTAATTATTTTAAATGCATGCCCTCTATTTTATGATTCGACTGTTTTTTACTACCAGGCTTCGCCAAAGATTGAACTGAATAATTTGTACTAATATATGTACATGTGGTCGGTGTCAGGTTTTATTTTTTGACAGTTCAATTAATGTTTCAAATCATGTGATGCTAGCTTAAAATAATTGTGTTCAGTTATTGTTCTTCTTCTTTTTCGTGCGCCCCATCAGGTCACCCCGACATCGGCAATCCACTCTGGTAAAGCCATCTCTATCTTGCGCTGCCCCGAACAGCTCCTCCACACTTCTAACACCGGTCCACTCTCCAACAATATTATGATTTCATTTATAAAAACAGTTTATTTGTAAACAAGTTCTGCCATTTAGTTATTATTATACGTGACAGTTGTTTCGCCTTCTGAAGGCATCATCAAATATAAAGTTTGATAAATGAACAAAAAAATATAATTCGCTCGCCACTTTTAGAGATTTTGAAGCCAAGTTCTTTTTTTTTTACGTGGCCCTGAAGAAAATAATTTCCCTCAGGGCCTATGCCATCTTTGGGGATGCTGTGTGGAGGGTTTCTTTTAAGGAAAGGAGAGTTCTGGGAAGGAAAAGGGTTTAAGGGGTGGGTAGGAATCTGGGGTTTAGTGTGTCCTAGTCATCCACCTTCAAGACTTAGACAAGTCTCAAGAGCTCAAGACCTCAACTCAAGACCTCACCCCATGAACCCGGGCACCCCTGCTAAATCACCAAACGTAGCGAACCACTTGGGGTGATCTATGACAGAGGTGTTGGTTATCCAATAAAGGTTCCCGGGGCGACGGTACTCATTCCCGCCTCCCAAATTGAAGTTCTAGAAAGAGTGCACAAATCATGCCGTAAAAAGAAATCCCCCCGTAACAATTTTGGAATAACTCACTTGATGACTTTTAGTCAAATTTAAACAAGGCAGTAATTGGGGAAACTTTGAAAGGGTAATACGATTAATAATTTCTAACATTTTAATAGGTAATAAAATTAAAACAATACATTTTCCATTATAAGAGCCT
This sequence comes from Glyphotaelius pellucidus, assembly GCA_936435175.1. NCBI lineage: Eukaryota > Metazoa > Arthropoda > Insecta > Trichoptera > Limnephilidae > Glyphotaelius > Glyphotaelius pellucidus. Next base: position 7,341,918 of record OW386549.1, read on the forward strand.
ATCTAAATAAACGGCCTAACCACAATTTGATAATGCCTTCAGAAGGCGAAACAGCTGTCACGCATAATAATAAGTACAAAGCAGAACGAGTTTATAAATAAACTGTTTTAATAAATTAAATAATAATATTATTGAATGCATGAAAGAAATAAAAATTAAAATAGTTGTGACCACCTAGAAATTCCAGAAATACAGAGCAGTTCAAAATAAATGATACTTGGCCGATTCGCAAGTTTTGCAGCTGCAGACAAACGCGGCTTTTTTTCATGCTTTATAATTATGATTTTAGTTGAAGAAGAAGAAGATAGCACTTATAATCTAAATGAAAATATGAAAGAAAACATATGGAAAAAAAGAACTAGTTGAAGATAATATTGTTGATTCTAAATATTTGAAATATGAGATTGACAAATATGACGGTTTGACAGAAGGTGGCAATAGCGAAATTGGATAACGCGCACGTCCCGGTTAGACGAGAGGTCTGGGTTCGAGTCCCAGTTGCGACCATTGTCTTTTTCTATTTTTCTGTGTCTTGTTTTCTTTCATATTTTCATTTAGATTATAAGTGTTATCTTCTTCTTCTTCAATTATACATTACGTTGATGGGAATATCCTTCAAAAGTTATAAAAAGAGAGTTTTTCTTATAAAAAATTGAATATTCATTTAGACTTTAATAAAGTCAATAGTTCCATATGAATAAATTCGGATATATTTATCCGAGACGCTATTCAGGTTACAAACCAATTCTTAGAATGATTGTTTCCAATAAAAAGAGTGGTTGCCTATAATATGGAAAAAAAGAAAAAAAGAACTAGTTGAAGATAATGTTGTTGATTCTAAATATTTGAAATATGAGATTGACAAATATGACGGTTTGACAGAAGGTGGCAATAGCGAAATTGGATAACGCGCACGTCCCGGTTAGACGAGAGGTCTGGGTTCGAGTCCCAGTTGCAACCATTGTCTTTTTCTATTTTTCTGTGTCTTGTTTTCTTTCATATTTTCATTTAGATTATAAGTGTTATCTTCTTCTTCTTCAATGCATTACGTTGATGGGAATAACCTTCAAAAGTTATAAAAAGAGTTTATCTTATAAAAAATGATTTTAGTTAATTACGGATTATTATTATATATTTTTTATGGTTATACAACGATTAACCTGAGCTGCAATACACAGATTTACATTCTTTGTAAAGATTTGTGTGGATTTTACGATTTGACTCATGTGCTGAAGTGATTTATTTGACCAAGTTAATCTTTGAGCTTAGAGAGCCCATTTAGTTGACTCCACAGCAACGCACCAGCTTCCATCCATCTGTAGGCGAGTACGAAGTTTCCTGGCTTTGAACTCAATTAAAGTTAACCAGTCTGGTACTGTTTGACTGTTCATTGAGGCTCCTAGTTTCCAGGCAGATTGGCAACTTTTCTGACGGGCCGTGTTGCCAATTTAGCCAGGGTTAGTTCGCCTGTGGCTGGGAACGGGGTAAAATGATTAATTGAATAGTTAGGGGTAGTTGGGGCGAGTGTGTACTGTTACAAATAGTGAGTTTTAAAAAAGCACAATTTTGGGAAAATGTTATATTGCGTCGAGTTAAATTGTAGATTTGCTTTTATCAGGGCAATTTTTACCCCGCAGGCTACATTCCGAAACAGGTCTGAAAGTTTATGATTCCGTCTACACGATGCCCGCACAGCGCACCGAGCCGCTCCCAAGTAGCAATTATAAATACTTGAACATTAATATGAAAGCCCGAATACAGTCACAATTTTCAAAATCAAAACTCAAATTCAGATTTCGACAAATTTATTCAAATTTCGTCGTCCTCAAGTTAATTTTATTTGATTGATTTATGTGTTTCACAATTTAATCGTTTAAAATAATGTAAGATATATTTGCGGCATGTTCCAGGGTGGAGGATACTCTCAGTATCGCCCTTGCGTAAGACCGCCATTTAGAATCGAAACATTTCTTGAATGGGTTTAACCGTATTTTGTGACTAGATGAATAGCCAGATACTTTCCTACCTACCCTTTTCCCATCTCTTTCCCTCCCCACTTTCCTTAGCCTCACAACACACCCCAATTGGGGATGCCATAGGCTCACTGGCTCCAGGCGGTTGATAGCGATCGGGGCTTTTCACATAAAAAAATGATCCCTTTTTTGCCATTTTGACTTCTTAATTAGTTAATCATTGAAGAAGAAGATAATAATAATAAATCTAAACGAAACATGGAACAGAACAAGACACAGAAATCAAAAAAAGGTAACGGTTAAATCTGGGAATTGAACACAGGATCTTACCGAGACAACGCTTCTAACCACCCGGTAATAGAGAATTCCAGTCCAATTTTTTTATTTTTTTTTTAAATAACTGCATATTTATTTTTATAGTTAGTTTTAATAGTTTAAATAAATGTCAAAGTTTTAATTTTTCAAGATCCCCCGAAAACCACCGAATCTGGTGTGACGTCATCATGACTAACCAAAGTATGAATCTTGTAGGGAACTGGAATCAGCTGTTCGACTCCCGCCATATTGAATTTCAGCATTGGAGCGTTTTCATTACTGGGCAAAACGATCGTTTTTTGTACAGTTAAAGTTTTTGAATATTTTAAATAATATAGATAAACTAATAGAGATACTTTATTTTTGATACTGAATTATTTAGACCTAAGTAATGTTTCAATAAAAACAAAAACTATTATATGTCCGATTCTCTATAAACCAATAACTCGGAATGCCGAACGGCTTGCGTCTTCATTTCTATTGATTTCTATACAACTTTGACCCAGGTGATGCGGCGCGGTGACGTCACGCCGCCAAAATCCAGCAATAGGGTGTTTTAATGACACGTTTTAAAATGGACTTTTAAATATTTTTTTAAAAACTCTACGTTAAATATTATGTAATAAAACTTATATATTCAGAATCAACGTATATTGGTCTATATGAACATATTTTTTTAAAGCCACAATATTTTTCACTGGAGTTCCTTATTACCACCTGATTTAAAAAAAGTCAATTATTTATTTGCTAGTCGTAAGCAGCTCAGTACGTTTTGCGGACATCGCATGGACGGACGCTACAAACGTTAAAATAAAATGGCTTGTGTTCAAGGTCGCACTCAACTATGAATTATATATTTTTAAATATTTGTCTCTGAATACCGAATAATATTCGAACACCAAGTTGCAATTTACCATAATATGCCATTTTGAACAGATATTTCTGATTTCATAATAAAACAAACATTTTATTTTTTTTAAATAAAACTCTCTTTTTATAACGTTTGAAGGTTAAAAAGAGGGGTTTTTTTTCTTATAAAAAATTGAACATTCATTTAGACTTTTATTAAAAGTCAATAACACCATGTGAATAAATTCGGATATATTTATCCGAGACGCTATCCAGGTTACAAACCAATTCTTAGAATGATTGTTTCCAATAAAAAGGGTAGTTGCCCATAACATGGAAAAAATAATTAGTTGAAGATAATACTGTTAATTCTAAAATTATAAATATGAGATTGACAAATAAGACGGTTTGACAGAAGGTGGCAATAGCGAAATTGGTTAACGCGCACTTCCCGGTTAGACGAAAGGTCTTGGCTCGAATCCCAGTTGCGACCATTGTCTTTTCCTATTTTTCTGTGTCTTGTTCTCTTTCATATTTTCATTTAGATTATTATTGTTTTCTTCTTCTTCAATGATATATAATTTTTTGATAAACTTTTGCTATTCTTTTTGAAAGTTCTTATTGAATTCTTGTTTTCTTTTTAATTCATTACTCATTACCATTGAGTACTTTGAAATATCCCGATGTCAAAAATAAGAAATAACCCTTGTTCATTCTATTTTGTATCTGTTCAAACAAAAGTGTTGAACTAAAAAAACTAAAATTCCGGACAGACAAAGCTGTACACATTTCATGATTTCAGAACTCACCCTGAATAGATTTAACTACTTCTTACAACTTACAGCTCATATCTTGCTTCATAGTTGTAATCATGTAAGATTGATAAATCAATCTGTACCTTAAAGGTTAAACCACACATAGACTTAGCTATCTATGGACTTACGTGGTTTATCCTTAAGGGCTTAGGGTACAGAATTGCATCTAATTAAGCTGATCCACTCACTAACCAATAAGATGCTTGATCTGGGCAACAAGTTTGGGGATCAACCATTGATATTAACGCGAGCGAGAAGTTAATGTGTTTTGCTTGTTGCTAAAGGGCGCGGAAGCTGTATTAGGATGCATTTAAATAAATTTATTTATTATTCAAACAGATTTACTTTTATTAACCACTCAAATTTACAAAGCGATATTATCAGAAAGATTTGGAAACGCGGATGTTAGTGTACCATGTGTACCAAGTACCACACCGAATTTTATTACGAACTACATTCGAGACAGAATGGCGGTTAATTTTGAAACGACTCTCTTATTCAGAAGCGCGGTCCAACGAGCTTGCATTTAAATGTGGCAACTAAATGAACATTGCCAGTATTTAAAATCAAATTACCGTAATTCCTGCAATACATTGACTGACTTCATTAATAGAATTAAACGTAATATATAACAGAAATTTGTTGAATCCTACAAATTATAGTAGCGTATATAATGTAATTTATTTATTTTTTATTTCTATTTTGTTTTATGTTAATGTCATATTTTTTTCTAATATTGTTTCTTATTTAATTTATCAGTTTCAATTACTTACAGTTACCAATTAGATACATTTTGTTCTTATAATTTACGTAAAGCCCAGTTGAGCCTAAACCAAATAAAATTAAAAAATCGAGTGCAGTTTACACGCGGTAGAAGTGAAACCTTCGCCCACACAATCTCAACCATTTGGAGCCTTGAATAATGAACTCAAAAATAAAATCGAGTGGAGTTCACACGCGATAGAAGTGAAACCTTCACCTACACAATCTCAACCATTTGGGGCCTTGGATAGTGAACTCATAATCAAAGCGGCAATGCGCGCAGCTTGTCAGAGCTTGACGCTTCGCAGGTACTGCACGTAAGTAAGGTTTCATTCTATCTCATTCTCTCGCAGGCTTAATCCTATAGATATATATATTTTTCTCATTTTAGTGTCGCTCGTTTCCGATCCATTGAGTTTAAAATCACAAAAGTGCTAAAGGAGTTTTCACTTCATAATAGTTAAAATGATTTAGAAAAGAGAATTATTGCGAATGCATAAGTAGCCAGTTCTAAAGGCTGCACAGTGAACATTAGCAGAGATTATTTTGACTGGATTGAAAAAGAATTCTTCCCAATCGCATTACTTACCAGGTTTACAATAATTAATTCCTCCGTCGACCCACGGAGAGCGCCGAACGGCTTCAAATCAAACTTTAGAATAGTAACAAGATTCGACCGTAACTTTTATCCGCTCACCGGACGATGGATTCCCGTCGGATCAAACTTCCCAGAGTCGGTTAGGACCTAGGAACTTTGCCAACGCGACTGAAGCTTTCGGGACGTACAAACAATAAGTTGGCCATTCAACTATTTCAAACAACTTTATAATGCACTACCTTATTTTGATGTTATGGACTTAAATGGAATTGGCATTTTATATGATTGGTCAAACCAAAAGACGCATAAAATTGAAGATCCAATTAGGTATAAAAATATTTTTTGCAAGAATTTTTTGTTATCGAAAATGTTTGTTTAAAACATTTCGCCAGGGAAATTTCAGAGAATTTCACAGAAAGCCTGGGAGCAAAAGAAAATTAGATTTAACGCTTTGAGAATTTAAAAAAAAAAACTTCAATAACTTACTGAAAATCAGTATTTTGGGCTGTTCCATAATAAATTATTATTTGTGTGACGAAATATGTATTGGCACCTCTGGGATAGAGGTGCCAATATCTTTTTCTGATTTTTCTATTTCCAGATTTTCGATTGAGTTTAGCTCAGTCTTTATTTAATTAAATATTACAATTTGAGGTTTTACTCATAAAAGTTAAAATAAAAAATAATAATATTCATCCTAGACTTGCAGAAAAGTCAATAGATGTCGCATATTAAATAAAATGGATAAAAATTTATCCTGACAGTATTTAGATTGCATTTAGTTCGGGTTTGAATCTTGCAATCATACATAAAGATGGCAGCCAAAAAAATATGCGTTAAGAAAATGAAGATAATATATGAGTGGTTCTTGGTCCAAGTATGGTACAGTTAAAAGTGACCGAATTTGATATCGACACCTTGGCGCAGTGGACAGCGCGCTCACCCGGAAAGAAAGAGGTCCTGAGTCCCAGAGGAGCCAATATCTTTTTCTGATTTTTCTGTTTCCAGATTTTCGATTGAGTTTCGCATGAAGTGTGAACACTATGAAGTGTCTTCATTTAATTAAATTAGAGAATAAAGTCAATTCAACACCTCTTGTAAGTCATTAAAAGCTATGAAAAAAATAATTTTAAAAGAGCCCATAACCCAAACCTAACGTAACCTATTTAACCAATTTTTTAAATTGGTTAAATAGGTTACGTTACGTCATGGTTAAATAGGTTACGTTACGGTTAAGTCATCACTCTTGATGACTTTTCTAAGGTGGCTCTGAGTTGTTTTCTTTCTGGGTTGTCCGGTTACCGTGTAAGTATTAATGAAATAAAAATAATAAAGAATTAACCAAAGTTGCCACAGTAGAAATACTAATTTCAGTCTGTAATGGGGCATTTTCAAATGATCTATTCTATGAGTCTATATTGTCAATTTATATAATGAAAAATTAAGTTTATTAATCTTTTGATTCCAATTCCGTAGAAAAGCTTGTTCTCGCGGATCTAATTCATAGATTCCATGAATTCGATCAAAGAATAGATCACGTGAGATCCCGTCTAACTCCGGTTCAATGAACTCTAAAAAATTTGCTTTGAATTTAAGTTCCAACTTTTGAAGGCTGTGTATTATATTAACAATATAATACCCTTATTGACAAATATAATATTCGTAGATATATACTAAATTATTACAAAAGTCTTACAAAATTATTTGAAAATCAAAACGTGTTCTAGAAACTTATTGAAAGGAAAGTCAATGGCCTCGCAATTTCTTGTAAATTCCACGAATATTGTTTTCTTCGTAGATTGACGTGACACGTTGAATAAAAAAATCGTTAATATATTAAATGCCTTTTCTAAGTAACACGAACAATTCTCTCTTTTTTTTTAAATCTTCTCTAATAAGAAATATTTCCAGGAAATACGATAATAGATTTAATGAGATAAAATAATTATTGATTTAACCACGAAATTGCTTTAATTTATTACAACCGACCGGTTTCACTTAACTCAAGGGTCATCAGGGTACAAAATAAAACTTGTTTAAAACCGAACTTGTACTTTTTACCACGATGTTGCTTAATGCTTGTTGATAACCGGTCGGTCGTAATAAACTAAATAAATTTAATGATTATAAACAAAGCAATTGATTTATTTCATTGATATTTTTTTTTTTTTTTATTGACTATAATGGTACAGAGGTTACATGTTTTTATAAATTAAATAAAGTTTTTCTTTTAAAAATACAGTAATTAATAAGTTTTACACCTTTTTTTAGAGCAGAGCTCGGGTAAAAAGGCGGAGAAAACGAATGTAAAGCACAATTTAACAAAGAAAAAAATAGTAATTTTTTTTATGTGTAAAACAAAAGATAGGAATTTAACAGTGAAATAAGAAAAATAGGTCATGTAAGTATACACAATACACATACACACACTTAGATATACACACATACCTACATATATATACGTATACAAAATGTTATCGCCATGTGTACATACATAAAAACATATGCATATGTGTACACATACATATATGAAAATATACATATATGAATATAACAGAAATGAATATGTCAAACCACAAAGTGACTGCTTTCCACAAAAAAAAAATTGATTTAATTCAACAAGAATTTTGATAAGGGGATGAATTTTTTAGGAATTTTTAAGCCAAGAACGAGGAACTTATATTTGTAAGGTTATTCTGCAAGATATCCGTGTTTAATGATAAAGTCTATATTTACGGGCGTTGAGCTCGTGAATAATAAACACCCCTAAGTTTAGCCCAATGTTTCAAATAATTTATCAACTTGGCAGGAAATTGTGAAAGTTTTAAGATTTTCGACACAGGAATTACAATATATATAAATAAACAAAGGGTTATTTTGGAATAGTTTCATTTATGTAGGCCTCCAGGCAAATTTTGTACATGCGTTTGAAGAGATTTGCAAAAGAGAAACAAAACATTTTGTGATTAGGTAAACAAACGTTATTGTCGTTTTGGAAGGAGTGAGTTGAGTTTTGTGGTTTATAGGTAAGGTTCTAAAGTATGGTCGGGTAGTTCTGAGGTTCGATTGTTTACTTTAAGTAATAAGTTATAAGATAAGTAAAATGATCAATTTAGGTATTTTAAAATTGAAGATTTCTGTATGGGCGTTGGGCATCGTGAATGACGCGTGACATCAAAGTTGAATGGAGTTATATAAGAAAGGAAAATAAATGATAAATGGCCTTTTTTTTTGGCCCGATAAAAATTATTTCCCTCAGGACCAATGTCATCTTTAGGGATGCTGTGTGGAGGGTTTTTTTTTTCAAGGAAAGGAAGGGGAGGAGAGTTCTGGGAAGGAAAAGGGTTTAGGGGTGGGTAGGAATCTGGGGTTCAGTGTGTCTCATACGTCTCAGTCTATCCCGATCCGGCCCACCTCGGTGTTGATGGGCGAACGCTAAAGTAGTGAGCAAACCGCCAAGACAAACCTTACCCATGAACTCGGGCACTCCTGGTAAGTTACCAAACCAGTGAACCGGGTAGGAAACCAGCTATAGCAGAGGTGTTGGTTATCAAATAAATGGTACCCAGGGCGGTGGTGCCAAGCCGACCGCGCAAATAAAAAATCATACTTTTAAGCTGAAATCCGTTTTATAAAGTACCAAAATATCTCAATCGGTGAGCTCTGGCTTAAAGAAATTATTTTCAGTTCTTAAAGAATTTGTATCTTGAGCATGAGAGCTTAGAAATTGAATTAATGTGTCGAAATTCGACAGAAGACAAAATACGACCTCGTATGGTAAAAAAATAAAGGCTTAGGTGCAGGAAGGGCAGGAATCTTAGTATATAAAAATGAATGTTTCTTTGTTTATCTCTAATGCGTTTCTAAACCATTCATCCGATTGCGGTGAAACTTTGTTTCTATATAGAATGGTGAGCTCTGGCGTTACGATCTTTGTATAAAAAAATCACAATAGGAGGCGTCCAAATTGTTTGACAAATATGTGTATTTCATATAGTTTAGTGATTCGATGGGAAGGTGGGAGGAGGTGAGAGGGGGTTCACGGGAGGAGGGAAGGGAAAGGCAAAGAAAGTAGGAGGGTAACGCGGGAGGGGATTTGGATCTGGGAGGGAAACGGTGGAGAGAAAAGGGATTCGGGAGGGGAACAGGGGCGGCAACGGGGAGGCATGGGAAAGGACACGCAGGGTGAAACAATTTCTTTCTTTAAATGGTATTGCAAAGCATGTCGGGTACTCGCTAGTATATTATGAATTAGGTACATGTAAATGAATGCCCATCAAAACATTGTTCGTAGATAGATAGTTTACATTTCTATTAACACAATTACGGATTTAAAAAAATACATATTATGTATAGTTAATATGGTAACACCGTAATTATGGTTATGAAAATAAAAGACATAAATATCTATGTATTTATTAAGAAAAAAAAAAACAAAATTATGATGGAGCATCATAGGATCATGAGCGTGATTTTCAAGTGGAAAAAGGGGAAGCAGTTTTTTTGTTAATGTAAAGTATTTAACCACACTTTTCTATTTTTATTGTATTCACTTGAATATGGATTAGTGTGAACATATGGAACATGATTTGTACAAAAAAGAGGAAATAAAAAGAAGAGAAATAATAAAAAATGAAGTTAGAAAGTTTAAAACATAGTAACAAAAGTTAAAACATAGTAGTTAATATACATATGGGTTCTTAAAAACAGAGGATTAAAATATATAGATAACTTGAGTATGCATTGCATAATATAGTAGAAAAATAGAAAAAAAAGAGAAGAGAAAGAAATAAAATTATTATAAAATAACCAACATATTATTATACAAAAGCCGTGGTTTGTTTAGCATGGTTATTGAAATGATAATAATAACAAATAAAAGGAAAATAAACATATAAATAACACAAATGATTACAGCATAAAGGTAACTGGTGTTTGCGTTTCATATTATAGTCGTACTAATGAGAACTATAAAGAAAACAGATACAATAAAATAAAATAAGCAATTAATACATGATTATTACTGTTTTTTGCTTGCATAGTTATCAAATAATAATAAAATAATAGGTATGTTTACTTATACATGGTGTTTGCATTACATATTATAAGCATACATATATATTTTGTATAAATATGAATAAAAAGAGAATAAAAAAAAAGAAGTGATAGAATCAAATGAAATATCCAATTAAAACAAAAGATTAACTGCTGCTTGGTAGCATTCTAATTTAAAAGTAATAGGTAGTTAAATACACGCACATAGTAATAACGATTAGAACAGAAAGGTATCTTTTACATAGTTTATTTTTGTTGGAATTTTTGTTATTGTTTTGGTTTGTGTTTGATTTCATTTTTTATAAAGTAAAAGTTCACTCTCTTTTCTCCCTAATTGATGAAATCAAGTTGTGGTCAATCTGCGAATAACACCTGCGCTTTCCTTTTTCCAAGCATCAGGCATGAAATTGTATAGTTTTGGACCTAGGAATGAGAAGTGTCTTTGAGCGAGAGACGTTTTGGTTGTGAGTGTAACCTTAAATATTCTTGTAACTACCGAATATGTTCCTTAAATATGTTCATTTATGTACCTCTAGGCCTGTCTCGACACAGGTATATCCTAGTGAGACAGGCATCGATGAACCCAATGTAAATTTACTGTATACATAGATAAATAAATAAAATAAAAAAATAAATACCAAAATGATTTCTAAAATATTTTTTGACGAGTTTAATAATTGTATTATTTTATTAATGCTTCTGATTTCTTCTGATAATTTATTAAAGAAACATTTTTCTAGATGTGTATAATGGTGTTGGGCAAAAAAGTGTTTAGTTTAGGCCATACATATGTTAGTCTAGTACGATTTTAAGTTATGAATGAGTGTTTTTCTTTTATTTTTGAATAATCATTTTTTTACGAATTGAATAAATATAGATTCTTTGAATTCTTAGAATACGCATATTTCATATTCATAGAGCTATTTCGATCCTTCTTTAAAATTACATCTATCTACAATATTATTATTTCCAACATAGTAATACAGATATCTCTTATGTATACTTACGATTTCATTTATCACTTTTAGGCGTATAAATAAATAAATGTTCATTGAAATTAGATTAAAACTTCAATAGTACATAACATATTATTTTAATATTTCAAGTGAAACGAACTCGCTTGAATGAAATATCGACTGGAGTGTCGGACACGTAAATCACGTGTTTTTATTCCTGTTTCTCGATAGTTTGGCTCGGCGCTGGTAGCCTCCAGGCTGTAGCCCGTTGCCAGTTGCTAACCGGAAGGCTAGGACATTGCGCGCAATTTCCCCCGGCGCCGGAAGCGAGCGGGGATTGTCCGCCATGGCTGCGCGCGCAACTAGAAAGCGCTTCCGGGAGAGCGCGACCACTTTAACTTGGCTCCCAGCGGGATTTATAACTAAAATTTAACGCTTCCGCAGAAATAAAGCTGTGAAGCTGAAAATTTAACATTTTTTTCTAAAGTTTCAATGACTGCGCAATACGCATTATATTCAAAAACCTTCCAGAGAAAGTTCTAAATGAATCAATCGAAGTTACGCACCTCGTTGTTAAGATTTTCTTCCATTAAATTCTCATACGCGGAGAAACAATTTTTTCATTATCTTATTACTTTATTTTATTTGGGAAACCAATAGTTGTTTTATTTTATAATGTATGGTAAAATACCTGTAAATTATTCAATCAATAATAGATTTCCACTGATGTGTCATAATTATTTAGTGAACCTAAAGAGGAAAGAGTTACATCAGCTTTTGGGATGGTGGGAGGGAGGGGAAAGGGATGGACCTATTCTTCATAATTAATAGCACGTATGTGCTATATAAAATTATTCACGGCCATCTTACATTATGTCTTAGCAGTATTAAAATGAATGTCCCCAATTCCCAATGTTTAAGACGCCATAACATTTTTCACATGAATACATCTAAAAATAATATCGACACAGATGTGTCGACTGTACAACAAGACAGAGTGTGCTGAAGTAGATATTTTCGTCGGTAATCTGTACGGATTTAAAGAAAAATTTCTGGAGCTGTTAAAAAATACTGACTAATTATATTGTGTCAATTGTCTCTCTATGCATGCATCACGTATTTCTCATGTCTCTTGCCACTCATTGTAATATGTTACTTGAGTGAGCTTGTATTCTGTATTTTTATTTGTGATGTTTTTGTTTTTCTAATTATACGTATCTGTATTGAATTGTATGTAATTTAAATTTTTTAATTATGTAATAACTGAGTTTTTACAACTGGATTGTTCTCACGTAAGTGCGAACATCTGTAAAACCCAGTATAAATAAGTATGTGTAAATGCTATTTATTGATTTTAGGTTTGAAAATGTATGTATGAATTGTTAAAGATGTGTGAAGCGCGATGAATGAATGTATTTTGTTTTAAGTTTGTGTTGCAATGAAGGATTTTTAATGTGTGGTTTTATCTGGTTTGTCTGATGGGCACCGTTTTGAATTCTTTAGTGTAAATCAGGTTAATCTATAACAGAGGGGCGATCAAGTTAGGCAGAGAGGAATGAGTACCACACCTTTCTGCTGTAATAGACAATCTCTTGCTTTATTCACATTTGAATATCGTTTGCGATACAATGCAACTCGAGTGTTTGATTGACTTGATCGTGCCACATTTCCCAGAGGTATCACCGAACAACAGAGAACAACATTCAGATTATTTAATTTTAATATATAAAAAATATTTTTTCTTTGTTTGTCCCTTACGCGCTCCTAAGCTTTCATCTGATTGCGATAAAACTTTGGTGATTTGATGTATGCATGCTCGCGATGGTTCTATATATAATAGTGAGCTCTGGCGTTACGAAATTATTTCCTATACTATTCATCGTGTTGCTATGAAACTTTTGTAAGTTGTTGTGCGCACGCCCCCATGGTTTTCTATATATTCTGGTGAAATCTGATGTTATGAAATTTGTATAAAAAATTTAGAATAGGTGGCGCTCAAATAGTTTGAAGAATATGTGTATTTCGTGTAGTTTAGCGGCAAGGAGGAAAAACGAGAGAGGAAGGGAACTTGAGAAGTGAACGAAGCTTTTAGAATTGAAAGAAATCGTATACGCGATCCATAGACTTAATTAATTCATCTAAGACGCTATAAATAGATTCCGTTCCAGCTCGGAGAAACGAAAGTTCGAATATGACTGAAGACCTCGTTAACTAATTAACTCAGGTTTAGTGTCAAAAAGTACATGCTAAGTGCCAATGTATATTAATGTTAGTACGTCAATTCGAAATTGTAATTTTCTTGTATTTTTAATTTTTACGTAGCCGTTCGACGTTTAGAAATGTAAACTAATAGACAGTCGGCCAGTGTTAACATTGTACAACAATTTCTTAATTATTCCCTGTCAATATAGGTGCAACTGTCAAAAGCGCAACCGTGCAAAATCGTCAGAAGTTGAGCGTATCGATCCGATATTGTTAAGTTATCAATTTGATCGCGCTAGAAGTTGTAAAGTGGTTATTGACTATAGACACCACCCCCAAGTATCCACTTTAAACCCTATTCTTCTCCGTCTCCTTCCTGTACAAATTCCCTCAACCCGCAAAATTATCAGAGGTGTCGTACACCTACTGGCTCCGATCAGCAGACAAAAGTGTTGCCAAAATAAAATAAAGAAACATATTTGGCAACATTCAACTTACGTTCTCAGCACCCTCGCCAAATAAGAACAGTCGAATAATATAAAACCAATAGTCTATAGCAAATATCCAGCATGACCAACTTCTTTACAGGGTCAGTGATATAATCGTTAAATGCTGGGATATTATTATATTATATGATAGTGTAAACAATTTATTGACCGCCCACCAAAACGGAAGAAAAGACAGAATTATAATAGTCGTCGCCGTACCGATAATGTTATTTTGGGAATTATTTCATTACAAAACTGTTTGATTCATGATTCAGAATTGAATCAAGGAGGCAGACCACAGAGAGTGGGCGGTAAAGGGGTTAAAATGATTAAAAAAAATTAAAACTCACAGTCATAACACATACATTTTTGTACACGAATCTAAAGTGTGTTTTGCGATGTACACCGCTTTCATCAGGACACTCCGACGAAATTGCTGCTCGGTGGTTGACAGCGATTAAGCCATACGGTTCATCAGAAAAATAAAAATAAAATATTTTTAAAACTATACATATAGGTTTATGGCGCCACGTATGGAAATTTTGATATGTAAAAAAGAGAAAAAAACGGATCAGTGAATTTTGTTTCCGGTTTTTATGGAAAATTATCATCGTTCATAAAAAAAAATGAAGGGGACCTTTTATAAAAAAAAATCCCTGCGTGGTGCCGTAGAGACTTAATTTTCGAACAGTTTAAGACTCGGTGCATGCAAATCGAATGGTGCAACTCGGTGCATGCAGGTTGAAAAAAGCAGTTTCGAGAAAAACGCGTTCAAAGTTTTGCTTAACGATAACTCAACATACAAACTGTTTCAAACGGTTTGTTAATAAAATGCTGTATCTCCATAAATTTTACGAATTCCGTTAAAACGTTTAGTGAGAGCATTATTAACATATGCATCTTTCAAAAATTGAAATAAAAAAAGGATTTTGTTTTTCACAGCGGGCTAGTGCCTTAAGAGGGAAATGCAATGATAGAGGGAGCGCGCTGATATCATGAAAATATTTAATGAATTCTTTAAAATAGATCAAAAACGGTGAACAAATGTCTTCAGTACCATTTAAAACAACACTGTGAAATTTTTGCTTTAAATAACAGAACCAGGTGTGTTTTTTATAATCTCCGGGACATGCTTTGCTATATTTAAAAATCGAAAATATTTCGTATAATTACGTTTTCAACTCGGAAAATGTATATAGATTCGATTTATTATTTGCAATAACACGAATTATCTTAAATTAGAAATTATCTTCAATCACGTCCGGTACATTTTTTGTATCAAATCTATTTCTTTTCGGTTTTTATTCTTTGTACGTGTATTGTCATTTTTTCAATTTTTTTGTTATATTTTCGAAATATGGAATGTATTGCATTGCACTACCCCGGCATGCATTCTGGAATAAACTATTATTAGTATTAATATTCTTAACTAACTAACCATCACGCCGTTTCCCCGCAGGGGTGGGCAGAGAGGACGGACCGCCAAACAACTCGATATTGGAAGACACTCCTTGCCTCGTTCACATTCATACATCATCTCATATATGCTCTTCTATTATTCTGACTCTTGACATGGCCCGACTCAAGTATCTGATTCACCTGGTCGCACCATGTCTTTCTTGGGCGTCCTCGACTTCTTCTACCATTCACATTTGCGTCATATGTTCTCCTTACACTCATTTCCTCGTTCATTCGCTGTACATGCCCAAATCATCTGAGCGTCCCTTTCTTAATTTTACTCATTGCGCTTACATCAGCCTTGTATTCTTTGCGGATCTCCACGTTTCTCACACGATCGTACATGGTTTTACCACACATTCGCCTAAGAGATTTCATGTAATCTCTTTTCATACTCCAGGCAGGTCAGTCACAAGACAGTACCTACCTTATTATTGTGACAATTCTACTTCAACCTCCCAATATTACACTCCTACAACAATTCGAATTCAACAAATACTCCGATATTGTTGATATATATATTTTTTTAAATTTTTTTTTTTTTAAAAAGAAAGACAAACATTCCCGGGTTACGAATAACCCAACAATGTTTGAAAGTCTTCTACTACCACCACAGAAAGCCGAAAATGTTGCTTGTGTTGTGATGGAGGACTTAGCCAGCCGAGGAATCGAACACGGGACGCCCGGGTGAAACCCAAACGCGATGCCCACTCAACCACTGACCAGACCCCCTTTAGTTCATCAATTTTAATATTTAAGCATAGATTATTAAAGTTTTTTTCATCAAGTAGGGAAATATAAAGCCAATTAAATTGTATTTTATCGGCTGAAAGAAAAAAAGCTGTTTTGGATTTTTTATATTTTATATATTTTTTATATTTTGTACCTTACATACTGTGTGGATCAAATTTAATAATGTTTTTACTCTATTTTTGTATTAATAAGTGTCGTAAACGTTGTTTTTTACAAGTGTCTTAAACTGTACTATTTAGAAGTATAATTTCTTAAATATTGTTATGTATATGTAAAAGCCTAAATAGGCGTAAAATAAAAATAAATAAATAAATTTCTACAGCATTCAGTCTACTTTCATCCTTCCTCTGCCAGTTTCACGCCTCACTACCGTACATCAGGATAAGTACCAGTACTCCATTATGGACGGCTAGCTTCGCTTCTTTGGATAGTTTTTTGTTGGCGCCAATGGCGTTCAGCCCTCTATTAATGGAGTTACCTGCATTTACTCTTTTTTCAATATCTCTATCAGCCTTCACATCTCCAAATACACTAACTCATCCACCTGCTCCAAGTATTCATCATTCACAACTATGTTACACATTGTTTTCGTACTCTCTCTTTCAAATACCATGACTTTAGACTTACTTACATAATTACTTATTAATAAACTTAATAGAGGAAAATACCCACGTATGTGACTAGGTTGGTATTGATCTTTAGGCTGAATTTTTGATTGATAGTGCGGCCCAAGTCAGGGGCGTTTAAGGCGTGGGTCGGGAGGCCGACGTAAACTTTTAATAGACTTTGGAACAGTTTCCTGCGTCGGAAGTAATTTATTGTAAACTTTTCCAATTGGTCGTATGGTGGTTTTTTGACCTTCGCAAATATTGATATATATATTTATTCTAAATAAAAAAAGTCGTTTAAAATGGTCCCCACATATAAATATTCTGAACAACAGAGTAAGGAAACTTAGATACATATTTAGATGTTTAAGAGATATTTTAAAAGAAAAATTACTAAGAACCACATAATTTGCTTTCTGTCAATCAATTATACAATACGGCATTATAGGATGGGGCGGTACATATAAAAATCAAACACAAACAATTTACGTATCACAAAAACTAATAATAAAAACAATTTTAAAAAAACCCTATTTATATTCGTCAGAACTTTTATTCAGACAATTTAAGGTCAGAAAATTAAATGCATTATACTTCTACCGTGCAACTTTACAAATTTATAAAGATGATATTCAAAATAAAGTAACACCCTTTAAAAATAACAGAAATCTCAGACAAACGTCAATACTTCCAACTCTTAAATGTAAAAAAACAATAGCACAGCAAAATCATAAATATCTCGGTGTCAAATTTTTTAATTCCCTACCAGAAAAAATTAGAAACATGAACAATAACATAAAAGAATTTAAAACACACCTTAAAAATTATAGTGAAAATATGAAATGAGTTATACCAAATAAAACTATTATGATAACACCCCCCCATACACACAAACCCTGCTTATTTATGGGGCTACATAAAATATATATATATATATATATATATATATATATATTATGTAACTAATTATTGTATAGAATCAATTAAAAATACATGTATCTATTTATGATTCATAATAAAAAAAAATATATATATATATATATATACAAGAGCAAAACCTGTACTGGATTTGAAAACACCTTTTTTTTGTTTGCCACACTTTGTCAAATTTCAAATCAACAAATTATTATTACCTAATATGTAAGCGTTGTGTTTGTTTTTTTTTTGTTTGCCACGTTTTGTTTGTCAAATTTCGAATTAACAAATTGTATGACGTACCTAATATGTGAGCTTACATAATAAAAATTATTATCACATATTTTTAGTCATTACCCATATAGACGACCACCATAAAAAATGAGGTCTGGACAATGATCCCAAAATCTTTCGAAATAATTAACGCTTTTATTTAACGTATTTCTTATATCTATTTTTTTTCAATTCCAGCTAACCTTCTATTTAGATATTTTTTGTGAACTTCACACAGGAAGCTCTGAGGAAAATAATTTCCCTCAGGATAGGCCCTGAGGGACAATTTTGTCAACAAGTCTCTTTGAAGATGTTATGTGGATTGTATTTTTGACGAGAGGAAGGAGTGAACATGAGCCAACTATTGAACTCAAGAACCTAGACAAACCTTACCCCATGAACTCGGGCATCCCTGTTAATCACCAAACGTAGCGAACTACTTAACCTATTGCAGAGATTTTGGGTGTTACACTCCCCTCCCAAATTAAAACTCTATTCTGCTGCAAGTGATACGAGTCTTTGTTCCGATGAAAAGGATTTATTTATAAAACAAGTAAAAAAAAATTACTACCTTAAAACATACCTACGTATAATACATAAAAAATGTTTTACGTCTCTGATAGTTTTTCCCTGAGAGAGATCACTGTTTCTTGTCCCGTCAGTGTTTGATCAAATTTTGAAAAATAGACCAAAAATAACCGGCCCAATCAATTATTTTTCATGTAAGGCTTCAAATATCGCAGAGAAAATGAGAATTTATCATTTGTCTCACTGAAAGCATTTAGATAAAAAAAATGTCGCTAAGAGATGACAGTTTCTAGGCCCGTCAGTGTTTGATCAAAATTTCTAAAAATTAGACCAAAAATAACCTACTCAATCAATTATTTTTCATGTAAAGCTTCAAATATCGCAGAGGAAATGAGAAATCGCCACTCATTCCCCTGAAAGCATTCAGATAAAAATTAAAGCGAAATGGATTATTTCCCTCACTCGTGCAGACCAAAGATTTCGGTACATTCGCACTCTGAATGGACCGATTTTCCCCCATTCAATGGAGGAAACTTTTCACATTAACGCGGGAATCTAGGATTGCTCCTATACAAATCATTTTCCATATAAATCATGAAAGTATTCCCCAGAAAGTAGGGAAGTGGGCTATTTCATTATCCCTTCCTTATAATAAATATTACTTTGATAGAATTCCATATGAAGATTACTTCCACGTTGAAAAAAATAATGCTAGTTGTGAGAAGGTAATGTTACCTAATCCATAATGAATCTAAATAATAATAAATACTTTAATAAATTTGAAAATTCGTAATATAATAATATTTCAACAATAATTATGAAAATACGCCATTTTGTATAGCGCAATTTCTGTGAAGAAACACAAGTTTTCTTATATTATCTTATCTCTCTCTCAGTATTTCTGATCTTCCTATATTTTGTATCCAGCTTTTTATTTGAGACTTGAAAATTATAATGTCGTTGTTGTTTTTATAAATTTTAATAAATTTAGTTACCTTAAAATATTATATAGATATTTTTGAAAGAACGAAAATTTACTATTGCGTGTCTATAAATGCAAATGAGTACTGCAAAATACTAATACATAGATTCCAATTCAACTTTTGTCATCAGTCTTGCTTGGAAATTACCTGGCTACTCACATCCTGTCACTAAACATTGCTAAAGTAATTTAAGGCAACTATTAGAATCTGTTGAGTCTTAACCGTGGTACTCAGAGTACACATTATCTTTTAAAACAGTGTTTCTCAACGTAAGCGACATCGCCCCCTTGATGAAGCTGAGGTGAGACACCAGGGCGTTGGTGAGGTTTAGGGGTGGCGGTGATGACCTCGAAGTAAAATGGGGAGGCGTTGAAAGGCTATAAAGGGGCGGAGAAGACTGAAATGGTACACCATTGCAAGAATCTTGCTTAGCATGAACCATTCAATTAGTGATTGTGTGTGTGTGCGAATTCAATGTGCTAGAAATGTGTTTCTTAAATAGAGGGAGGGAATAAAAAAAATATCGGTATTTGTGCTTTTTTGAATTGAGTTGAATGTTTGAAGGATGCGGAAAATGGGGGAGTTGGCTGCAGTGTTTGTATTATTACTACCTAGTTGTGGTGTGGCGAGTTCTTTTAGATGAGATGTTAAAATTTATTTGGGATAGAAGAATTATTAATAGATTAAAAGTATTTTTGTTATTTGGATAAAAATTTAAAGTTAAAAAGCAATATTTCAGGGTTACAAATAATCTCAGAAAGCTGAAAAACGGTCGACTTCCATCATTATAAAATCTGGAAAATTTCACTTGTGCTATGATGGAGGACTAAACTAGTAGAGGATCAAACCCGCAACCGAGTGGGAACCAATAACTATCACACTAGCAACCAGTTGGTCGTGATTTTTCAAAACAAGCAATTTTAACTGAAAACTTACAAAGTTTTAATTCCATGCCCAAAATTATTGACTTAAAATAAAAGCCTTATACATAAATACGAACCTCTGGATTTGGAGTCAATGAACTTACCGATGTACCACAAAGATCGTAAAAATAAACTGAAAAAAGCCTTCATCACTCTGATATAAAACGGCCTTTGTTGACGACCTAATTTAATTTTTCATCAATTTGAATAAAGCGTCCTATTTCGTAAAAGTCTCTCTGCTTCCCAGTTGAAGACAATTTAATATAAAATTTCATCAGATAACCTAATTTGATTCCCATAAGCTCCGCTCTTCCGGGAGTGACGTCAGATCTTCGGGGAAAGTTTATTAACTCTTTGATCTATCATCGTCTTTGGCGAAAACGTGTTGAAAAACTTTTCCCTTTTAACCATTGATAGAACGGACTAAAGATCAGCCATAAAAAATGTTAATTGTGTATAATGGAATGGTGGGGAAGTGAATATTGCGACGTCATTCGCAGCAGAATAATAAACTGGAGCAATATCTTAATTACAATTAATATATGGTTAATTGTTCAAAAAAATTTTAACAATTCATCAAATTTTAATGTTAAATTTCAAGATCTGTTATAATTTCAGTTATTTGTTTATTTAAATCCCAGAAGGCTTTTACATGATTTGTAGTGTAATTTTAATTTGACATATCGTCGCCTCAGTTCTTATTTGTCCAACAGACCACTTCAGTTTTTGTTCACTTTAAAATTAAAAATAAAGTATGAAAATGATAGTTAATCACTTAACTCAGAATTGTTTAAACTAATGAGACCCTTATCTTTTAGGATATAGCTTAATCTTAAACACCTATCATAACGTTTCATTGAAATAATTAAAGAAAACCTTCTCCTCATGTAAAATTTTCTAATGGTCTGTTGGACAAAAATGAACTAATGCAACGATATACTTTGAAACTTAGGAAATAATACAAATAAAACTACATTAGATAAAAGTCGCACAAGCCATACAAACACATAAACTAAAACAGAAAAATACAGCTATTTTATAGGTTTACAAGATGTGTTTAGTAATAGTGTTGAAATAAATATTTTAGATGATAAACAAAAAACTCGCCATATTGAAAATGTCAACATCACCCAAGTACTTATTTCCCATGGTGTGAAATCGTTGTATCGGAGAGTGGGCAATGTAGTTACGCTTATGAGTGCTGCTGTAGAATATTGTATTTTGTCGTGTTGTTACTGTGGGTGTTCGTAAGATAATGATGTTAAACAACTGGCCAATGATGGCAATGGGTACCGCCGCCCCGGAAAGCATTTATTGGATAACCAACACTTGCCGTGGGCCACCTCAAGTGATTCACTACGTTTGGTGACTTTGGGTGGTTGCCCGAGTTTATTGGGTGACGTTTGTCTAGGTCTTGCTGGCGGATGACCTGGAGTCACTGAATTCCAAATTCCTAACCACCCCTCATATATTTTCCTTGTCAGAATTTACTCTCCTTCTTTTTCTTAAAAAGATCCTCGACAGAGCACCCCCAAAGATGACAATTCCACACATGAGGAAATAATTTCCCTCAACGGAATTTAATTTCCGCCTTTGGGGATGCTGTGTGGAGGGTCATTTATGGGAAAGAAAGGAGAAGAAGTTCTGGGAAGGAAAAGGGTATGATGGGTGAGTACGAATCTAGGGATCAGTGTTTCCAGGAGTAATGGATTTATAAATCCGTTTCTCCCATTGCGGTGCGTGACGATGGGTCGAGAAAGACCAGCTGGAGAGATCAAACGGACTCCCTAAACCCGCCATGCAGCTGGCGGCAGGCACCTCATTCGATGAACCCGTGCACCCCTAATAAGTCACCAAACGTAGCTGCCACTTGGTTTGACCTATGGCAGAGGTTTTGACTATCAAATAAATAGTTCCCGGGGCGGCGGTACCCATACCCGCCTCCCAAATATATATACTCATTTTGTAGTACAAAGTTAAGATGGATCACTCCACCATAATCGTTTTTTTGATTTTTATTCAAATCACCAGTTTTATTCTGAGATTGATGAAATTTGGCACATTTGACCTTCAATAATAGGAAGGTCACTGCCTAAGTCTGATTTCGAAAAATTCAGCTTCACTCTCTTATAGTAGTGATTGATTGACTGCATGTAATCGAACATTATTAATGAAATATGCATAATCCTTTCGTCTTCTGTTGCGAGGAAAGTTAATAATCTAACATTTTTCAATATTTAAAAACTTATCTTTTTTAATACACCAGCTATTTAATATGTAAAGGTCTTTTTGAAGCATAACATGGCCAGACTTGGACTTAGGTCATTCGTGTCTATTTATAAGTATTAACTGTGTTCGGTTTTCCAGGTAAGACTTAAGCCATCTAAACATTACCGTGAATACCTATTTGATCAAGCTTCGGTAGTAATAGAGTAGTTAACTTTATCAAATGCCTTCTGAAAATCTGTGTAAATGGCATCTGCTTGAGTTCTTTCATTAAAAGCATTACAAATGTAATCACAAAAGTCGAGAAGATCTGAATTTATGGATCTGTTGGGAACAAATTCATGTTGATTTTATTTCCATTTTATTAGCGTGTTTAACATCTTATACTTTGCTTTGTTTTAACAACTCTCTGTTTTACCAGTATTTTACTACCGATGAAAATATTAAATCATTTTTCCATCACCCATCTGCATAAAACAGCCGTTCCTCAGTTTTCCCGGTGATTTTTCACCTTGTCAAATAACCGACACATTGAATTTCCGTAGCGCTGGCAACGCTAGGTGGCGCTCTCTGACGGCAACCTAAAAGGTTGTTATCGAATGTATTCGGCCAAATATTGTTCCAGGAAGGCTTTTTAGCGGCACCACTTCCTGTTAGGCTCTTGTGACCGCATCCGCCCGCGCGCCGGAAGTGGGTTCTATTCATTTGTGAAGTTTCACGCGACCGAAGCGACGCGGGTATTGAACGGAATTATACAGAACTAGGGGTGTTTATGTTGAAACATGGACTAAATTAGTAAATACAAGTGTATTAAAACACCTTTACTAACGCACTACATACTGTGAACGGTTTTATGTGTAATAATTGAACGAATTGACTAAACAATGTGATCGGTTTGTGTTAAACGCTACGCGGAACAATGTGTATACGGGTCTTTCTTCTTTTTAACGTACATAAAGTTGTCTCCACCAGTTAGTGGAGAAAAGTTCAACAGAATTACCAATATTATTATTTTATAATAATTTTAAAATCTACTGTACTAAAGACGTAACGACTGTGTGTTTTAAAAGAAATATGTGTTTATATTTTTGTAGTAAAAATTACGTGACAGAGTTGTAACTCCTCGCGATAGAAGTGTATTTCATACAAATCACAGTTGTCTTGTGCCACCTCGACTTGCGTGTATTCTAAAATGTTACAAAAAAATGATATGACGACATAAAATTGAAAGCTATTTTTAAACTACCAAAGGTATAACCTATCAAGTAACAGCGATTATTATTTAATGATGTTTAATAAAATATTTTAAAAAATCTCAAAAACGTCTCTTGCAACTTTTAAGTTGTATGTTAATTCTGTCACGTGGGTTGTCATTCGAAACAGGTATACACGCAGCTCGTGTTTGTCAACCCCAATAGGCATTTTAGGCCTCCTTCCACCCTTGCTACAATTTCCCCTCTGAGATCCAGAGAGAATTCATTTATAGTAAAAACAAAATGTGACAGAGTGGTGGAAATGTGAGTGGTAACAGTTATGTTGGTTAAAAAGAAGAATATGTTGAAACATTTATTTTACATAGATTCCACACAGGAGGCCCCGAGGAAAATAATTTTCCTCAGGGCCTACGTCATCTGATGCTGTGTGGAGGATCTTTTTGAGGAGACCAAGGAATGAACATTGGTCTTGAAGAGACCCATGTTGTATCGGTACCGAGAAGATCAATGACGCTAGTTCCTCGGAGCATCTTTCATTGAAATACCGGTAGAACAAGGATAGAATTCTCACCCGATGCCTGTGCTCTAAATATTGCAATCCGTTAAGATAGGAGATTTGAAGTCATGAAAATCAGTAATAAAAAATGATGACGAAAATTAATGATGACTTTGATTAATTAACAACGTAAATAGACGACAAAATTGACTTCCTAATGCGACTGGATACATTGCGGATTGAATTATTTTGAATGAAATGTCAATTATTGACTATGGTAGTGTAGTATGTGTCGTTGTATACCTTAGAAAATATCAATATTATTAAATCAACAATATTTATCGCTAGCAGTTAAAAACACGCTCCGTAGGTTTTTGCTGCTAGGCCCTGCGGACAGCTTTTGGTTTGGCTTCCCCCAGTTTGAGTGTTGGTTATAAATTTTATAAATCCGATAGGAACTGGTTCCAAATATAGCCGGTTTAATGCCTCTAATTCTAGTAATATAATCTCTTTGACATAAAAAAATTACTTTGGTTAGGAGTGTATTTCAGGAAATATATTATTCCGGTAAGAAAATATACAGGGTACTAATAATTACAGCACGTAACCAAAAGCTTTTAATCAGCGATTCCCTCGGACTAAAATGTTTGGATTTGGAGTAAAAAATGTACATATCATTTTGCTGTCCCATGATATTAAATGAACAAAAAAAATAGTTTTCCATCATACGTTGAAACTGCGGATAATGTGATAAGCATTCCGTCTCGTTCAAGCAGCACGGTAACACGCGAAACAGCGCGCGTATCACGTGATCTTGTCACGACGTGTAGGAGTGTGATCAGTGGCGAGTGATGTAAAAATGTTTTTGTTTTCAATAGAAAAAAATATCATCGGACAGCAAAATGACATCTACTTTTTACTCCAAATATGCTCTGGAATCGCTGGTTGAAATCATTCGGGTACGTGCTGTTACACCCTGTATATTGTGTATCACTTAACAAGGTTATGTATTTTATTGTTATTTTCTTATATCTATTTATTTATTTATTGTTTGAAACATTTACAGAGTGTTAACAATTATTATAGTTATAAAATTGCCATTGGGATGTACATAGGTATTCACTCCAATTATAAATGTTCACAGCATGCATAATCAGTGTTTACTTGTTACTAGGTACAAAAGGAAATATAAAACATAGTAATGTCAAATATAAAACATAAATGAAGAGAAAGAAAAGAAAGATAATAAAAATAAATAATATAGCAGTCACATAATTGTTCTCCATGATATATCATGGTAGAAGATTGTTAATTTGCCTTTTGAAATATGTAAGACTGTTTGCATAAATATCTACATGGTCACATTCAATGGTATTATATTGACGACACATTCGAGACAATTAATTGAAGTATGCAATATTGTTAATAATTCAAGATGGAATGTATTATGACTCCTTAAATTGCGTCTATTAGGAACTGTTATATGAAAATTGCACAGACAATGAGTGGTTCAAAGTTAATCATGAATAATTTTGTATAAAAATATTAAGTCAGCAAATTGTCTTCTTTTTTCTAGGGTTGTAAAATGAAATTGTTGGAGTCGTTCCTCATAAGATATAAGTAAAGCATTTAATCCAAGTTTAAATGATAAAAGTCTTAGGAATATTTTTTGTACTGATTCAATGGTTTTTGAATATTTTAAATAGTGTGGGTTCCAGATAATACTCCCATATTCCAATTTGCTTCTGACCAACGAGTTGTATAAGGTTATAATGGATTGGGGGTTTTTGGATGGTTTCGATATTCTATGTATGAATCTCATCATTTTCAAAGATTTACACGTGATATCACTGATGCGTATATCATTTCATTTTATTAACCCAGCCGTACGACGTTGATTATTTTGTTTGAAAGACTATTTATTAAAAAAGACAGCCACTGTCCCAACTGTCGAACCACCAATAAAATAATAATCACAACGATTTACATTTAGAACATCAAAGTAATGCTCTGGAAATTTTTAAAACGTTCCACTAACGTAAACACATTAGAATAGAGATAAAAACCGACACATTTGTACCTATAACCTTTATACATGCACGTATTTAACCATAAATAAAAATATCATAATATGACCTAGCACAAGAAAATAGCTAATAGAAAAAATAAATTAATCGATTCCATGCTAATGCATTATTCGCCCGTCCCTGCGTGACTGCGGGCACTTCGTCAAAGTATCCGATTGTTAGTAAAGATAACAACGCTAACGATATTTTTGGTATGCGCTTTTCGCTGTGAAAGTATTCGATTATTCATCAGTGGCGTGCACGAATAAAATGTATCGTATCGTGATTACATATCAAGAACTCATTTCAATTTATCGTCAGGGATGTATTTTATTGTGGATGGGTTTACCGTGATAGAGGAAAAGCATGAATGACACTTGACTAGAAATATATTTTTTATTTATTTATTAAAAACTTGTAATCATTATAAAAAACAGAATATGCAATTCACACGCGGTAAAGTGAAACTTTCAGAAAACTAAAGTAGACAAGAGTGGGGTGGCTACGAAGCACCGCACAAAGAGGAGACTGATTATTCCATCTCATTCTCTCGCAGGCTAAATCATATAGATATAGATGTATGTGTTTGTTTCTTTTTAGTGTCATCGAGTTTCAAATCACAACGGTGCTAAAGAAGTTTTCACCTCAATAAAAAAAAAATATATTGATGCTGATATCTTATGGTGGACCTTAGGATCTTGGTAATGCAAGGCCCGGCTTCCCGTATTTCTAGCATTTTATTAATACATATTTTCCTTAAATACTGTAAATTTTAAAGATCTTAAAAAAATATGTTATTCTTGAAAATAATATCTATTCATTTCCCACGCCGAAACGGCAATTATATAAAATTTCCTTGATAGAAAAAATTCGCAAAGTATGCTCCGAAAATTATTAAAAACACGTCCGTTTCTATTATTTTACAAGTTATAGTTGTGAAAAAATTTACAACGTTTCTTTAAATGGTACTAAAGACGCTTTCCACGAGATTTTTGCTCTATTTTAAACGAGTTGTGTTTTATTAAAAAAATTCACAATCTTCACTTAAATATTATCGTTTTTAATATTGGCGCGCTCTCTCTAACATTAATATTTACGTATCTCTCCATTCTCTTCTTTTTGAGCGGGTACGCCGTGCCTTGAAAGAATTTATTATCTGCTTTTTCATAGATGACGCGAGTTTAATTATTTTAGGTTGCAAGTTGTGATTAGTTAATTGTTTGCGCCCATAGATATGCAATATGAATATAAATAGTTTTGTCCATAAACAAACTAAAATCTTTCATGAAAGGCCAACTACAAATTCAATATTGGATTGAATCACTGATACAAAATTGTATTTATGACTTTCAACTTTGACTTAAAAATTGTTTTTTGTTTCACATGGAAGCCCTGAGGATGGTAAGTGGGGGGTTTTTTAAGGAACAAAAGAAGTGGAAGTTCTGGGAAGAAAATAGGTTTGAGGGGTAGGTAAGAATCTGGGGTCAGTGTGTCCAGGAGTGACGTAGGAATCCATCCAACTGTGATGCAAGGCAATGGGTCGAGGGATTCCGGCTGAAGAGGTCAAGAGACCTCATCAACCAGTCTTTTTCGCACGCAGCAGGTGAGCAGACACACGGCCGCTAAAACCTTGACAATCCTCATGCCATGAACCTAGGCACCCCTGCTAAGTCACCAAAAATAACCTAAACATAAACGTAACCACTTGGGGTGACCTATGGCAGAGGTATTGGTTATCCAATAAATGGTTACCCACATCAGCCTACCAAAATGAAACATCAACAGAAATACCGGAACACAAGTAATTGGAAAAAAAGATAACAAATTAATTCTTTAAATCCTTTTACCCTGTCCAGTCTTCTATCCCATGCGAAACATTCAATTTTACTGTTAGAATTATTTACGTATTTATATTATAATGCTGACGAAACATTATAAATATTTCATGAATTATTATTAAAGCAGCTAACAGAATACTCGCATTAACAACACGAGATGTTTAAGATTTTAAAAGGCCAGTAATAATATATATGCCCTCTGTAGAGATTGGCCAGTATAACAGGAAACTGCGCGCTTTCCTTTACCGACCGGCTGAAACCCGGCAATAGAAGGAAACTGCAAAAGGAAATTGAGAAATTCAAAGGTTGCCAAGGTGAAAAATAAATTGTCAGGTGATTTCGCCACTTGAAAAATTGAAGAAATTTGGTATTATTTGTCACTTTTTTCAAATATCTACTGTAAATAATTTAATGCTCTCTTTATTAAACCATTGACATTTTTGTAAATAGCTTTGTATTATATGGTAGAGAATATTTTCCCAGATGTTATGATTTCCATTGTGCTTATGCTAGTTGATTTCATCCCTTTGTGAATATCTCGAATAATTTATAAGACGTCTACAGATGTCATCTGTTAACTACGTTGAACATACGTATAAATCAGCACATAGTGTAAATACGGCAATGTAATACGTGACCAACTGACCAACCGATGCATACTTGTTCAGACACGTTAACGTAAGTTATAAGCTGTCAACGAACGTGTTAGGTTAAACTGTTATGCTCCATATATCTAATATATTTACGAACATAAGTATGAGCCGAGCCACGAATTATGAGAAAGGAACGAAGCAACAGCAAGCAACATTTAGCCGAAATGAACAATTTAAAATACGTGTTGACGCAAATATACATCCCTTACCACATAACCTTCCCGAGCTGGCGACAATATCCTGACTAGTGTGAACAAAAATGACAATAACAATATGTCAGCCTACTACTGTTATGTGCTTGCAATGGTTCATATTAACCTCTCGTTACATTCAACATCAAGTTAAAAAAGTCTAGCATTAATTAACGTGCTGCGACCTCGCTCCCTCAGTTATTAATTATATCAACCAAGAACTCTCTTGTGTTCTCAAGTTTTGCAGTGTTAACCGCTGGAGGTGTCCCTCAGGCCATGGGAGACCAGGAGGAAAAATTTGTCATCACAACCGAATGACGTTTGGTAAGCCAGATCCTGCCCAATTCCATCATTATTCAGTATATTTTGTGTCAGCATTAAAATCCTCCAAACAACTTTAATTACAGTCCACTGCTTGAATCTCAGTGAATTTGGGTAACATTATTAATTTGCGATTACAATACGAAAATAATGTGTTCGTTCCATAATAAAAACAATAGCAAACCAGCAAATGGTAATCAAACACAAATATTTCAAGTGTTCTTCGAAAAAATTAATTTACGTTTTAAATCGGAGCAATTAGTTGTTCGATATTTTTACGAGAAAGACAAACTGTCCGGGGCTACAAATGACAAAGATATATTTGAATTCTCCCAATTACCATAATAAAAACCAGATTTTGTTATTAATACAATGTTTGAG
This sequence comes from Glyphotaelius pellucidus, assembly GCA_936435175.1. NCBI lineage: Eukaryota > Metazoa > Arthropoda > Insecta > Trichoptera > Limnephilidae > Glyphotaelius > Glyphotaelius pellucidus. The sequence goes on from OW386549.1 coordinate 7,371,758, forward strand.
GACTTTCAGAGGATTGAATTAATATTGGACGCCGATACACGGGTCCAAACCCGACGCTTTGAACCACACGGTTACAAATCGTCCACATAAAAATGGCAAAGTTACAAAAATTATGCCAGAGTTGCCGGCAAATAAATTGTATGGATACGGTTTAATTAACCATATTTTTTTTAGAAATTGCTTTAGTAAGCCTGACACGTGCCAATCTTACATTATTTATATAATAAAATGGCCATGTATCGATGATCCTATTAGCAATGTAGCATGTAAGCCTTGCACGAGTACCTTCAGGGTTCTTTGGTAAAAAATAATTTGCCTTGAATTACCTTCATTTTCTGTTTACATTTTGCACATTCATATTATATTATTTCCACAACATATTGATAATACTCTTAAAGCCCGTTTAGACGATCAAACATGTTGGTCAAATTTTACGTTTGCTCGTCATGTTTTTGGGCCGAAGACGTTCAAACAAAGTGTTAATTTATTTACAGAATTTGCTGGCGATTTTTGTATCCTGTTTGAAGTGATGTAAAGAGTCAAGTCTTTTAGCATCTGCGTTTGTATGTTGCATGTAAGTAATTTTAATTTTTCCGTGTCCTCTTCAGTGATGTTTGGACGGCGTAATTTTAATAAATTTGTAATCTTTTTAAAGCTGTGTATCGTATATTTTTATCCATAAATTCTTTAGATTTAATCCCCCACAACTACGATAAGTCTCGATATAATAAGAAAAATATAAAAGAAACTCTCGCTCAGATTAGATGATGATGCAGTACTCTCCATAGTGGTGTCAAACACGAAACTGGCATTTGCTTGACAATCACATACACCTTCAAGCATGTTTGTTAAATATGTTTGTCAAACAAAGCCGCAGACATTTTGTAACAAAAATACCGTTTAACGGTCATGGAGTGTTTTTTTTTAATAAAGTTGTTAGACTTTTAGAAAAATTCAGCCGATGTTCCATAAAGAAATTCCAACTCGAAAATCCACAAACTATGAAAGCATCTAAAAATTGAATGCGTATCGGAGATACTCTCTAGGCTACTAATTTATCTAATTTATTAGAACTACGTAATCACTAAAAAAAGATAGCGGCCAAAAATATTAGAAAATTTTGTTGAAGATAATTCTGAATTTGAAATATAAGATCAACAAAAATGACGTTAAATAATTAGATTTGGTTGCGGCGCTGTTCCGGTAAGACAGAAATTCTGGTTTCGATTCTCAGTTGCGACCGTTTCCTTTTTATTTTTCTGCGACTTGTTCCGTTTCATGTTTCGTTTAGATATGTTCATATCTTTTTCTTCGATAATAAAATTGTGGTCTTAATAAAAGATATTATTTTTATTTATTTGATCAGCCTATTACTGATTATTTAATTCTAGGTTATTTTAAAACTAATAATATTCCAGTGAGACTTCTTGTACGGTAAAATCCATAGCCACACAATCAAGTGTATAAAATATTGCACCACGGGGTGTTGTCAGCCATAATAAAGATTGACATTATTTTTCTGTTCACTGGCAAGAATTTTGTATACATTTTGTGTTCTGGCAATATTATTAAAATTTATTCCAGCGCCGAACGTTTTGGGTGAAATATTCATAATTTGAATAACGAATGATAAAAAGCGTTCTGGCCTGTGATTGGTCGGAAAGTCATGCATATGCATGGGCCAGTGTTGCCAACAGGAAGAAGATGTCAAAGAGCTACCCGGGCGGCGCGGGCGGAGCCGCATAAGTAAATAAAAAATCACAATGCTTTGAATACTGAACGAAAAATCCCTAGAAATCTGATTTTTATTTTATAGAAAACTGATTTATAAGTCGTACAATAATTTCGAATCTTTCGAATTGGTTCAACAACTTTACTTAGGGCCAGTCTGTATGAGTAGTAACATTTGAAGGGAGCCGTTAAATCGCCGATTCTAAATTTTAATCAACTGACAAGCTTAACGACATAATAGTTGTATCTTTTGCTGATCACTGAAACAGACTTACAGCCGTTGTTCTCAATCCTACTGATTAACTGTTGAGCCGAAATCTTGGTTCAACACTCCTCAAATGCACAAATACGCTCTTCCCAACGTAACTCTCCGACCAACAGGCGAATCGAGCGAAACTAAACAAATCACTTAGCTGATCGGAGACTCAGATTGATCGATCGAAATGTTGTGAACAACGGCTGTTAAAACCGGCATTTAAAAGGGACCTTTCAACTTAAAAAAAAAAAAAAAAAATATGGCGCTGGATGGCCATTTAATGACAATTTTACATTTGAATTTCTATATAATAGTCCGTCCTTGGTGCGTATTTTTAATATACCTAATTTACAGTCGATGTGTCGAAGATTCAGAAGCACAAAAAACGTAACAACAAATATGCATTTTAAAATTATTATTTGAGTTGAGAAGACCAATAATTATTTTCGTTTGTGTGTATTGGTACATATTTTGAAACAGCCTTTTTGTTTTATTTTTTATTTTTATTTAAGGTTTTATTCCAGCAGGACTGGGAGGGTTGTGGAATCCCAGTCTGCCATATTTCATAAACAACTATAATATATTTAATAACATAAGAAAAATTAAATTAAAAGATTTAAAAGAAGAAAAAAGAAATAAAATATGATGACATATTAGGTACCTACCTAATTAAAACATAAAATGAAGACAAGATTTATCACATGAATAAAAAATAAAAAATAAAACAATAAAAACTAAGCATAAAATTAAAATTAAATTTAACAGAATAAGAAAAAATAAAAAATAAATATTTTTGGATCGTCCATCAGGGAGGTCGCGTCATCGTTTGCATCCATCGCTTATTAATGAGGGCTTCATATTTTTTTTCAATTATAATGACATTTTTTTTTCTTGAGTAGACTAACAAATTTTAAACACACTTAATGCAAGCAATGCATCTGTGAGTAGGCACTGTGCTTGCATTAAAATTAACTTATTATCAGTGGCAAGATTGAAAAATGGGACATTATTAATATTGATGTAGCTGAAAACGATTTATTTTTTTTAATTTAAATTTTTTTACGAAGATTTTCAGGGTTCTTTCTGTTTCAAAAAGGGCAGCATCCCCAAACTGAAAATTTTTCACTAAAAAAATTGAAATTTTGAAAAAAAAAATTATTTTCAGCTGTAACATCATTTATGATGTAATTTTCAATCTTAGGTCTATAGCTCACTGAAAAGTCATGGACCGCCCCTGCTACTTACATATAGGTACACCACAAAGGTAGAACCTTTTGACTCCTGGACATGTCTGACCAATAAAAACGACAATCATTCTGTTCATGAAGGAAATTCTGACCAATAAAAACGACAATCATTCTGTTCATGAAGGAAATTCGATAGTTAAAAAAGTTTGATCAATTTATTGAAAGTAAGGAGAAATTGAGATTACTGCGGGCACACTGACACTCCCAGAAACAGTCCTACCGGTTTATTCATTCAGCGGTTGTGAAGAACTCCATTTCGCTTGGATTTACATGCAAAGGTCGTGCTCGCCTTTGCCACCCTAGCCTTTCACAAAGGAGCCAAAATATGCAATGATTTATAAGTAGCGAGATAAGATTTTTTAAGTCATTCAAATGATGAAATTGAACACGCTCAAGCCTGCTTAAAAACTTCTGTCATAATATTTTGACGAAATAAAATGTTTAGACTCGTTTAAAAGATGTCCTAAGTGGTAGAAATTCTCAGTAACACCGCGAGAGACCATAATTCAGAATTTAAATGTTGCTTTTTTTACATTATCTCTACAGTGGAAGCCCTGAGGAAAAAAAAATCCCTCAGAGCCTATGTTATCTTTGTTATGTTATGTTTTGCTATGTTATGTTATGTTGTGCTGTGTGCAGGATCTTTTAATGAAAGGAAGGAGAGGAGTTCTGGGAAAGAAAATAGTATGAGGGCTGAGTAAATAAAGAATCTTGGGGTCAATGTGTCCACGAGTGACGGACGTATGATTCATCCCTCCCAGTGCGGTAAAATGCGATGGGTCGAGAGAGTCCGGCTGGAAAGGTCTAGATAAGGTTTCACTCAACAAGTTTTTCACGGTCCGGCCCACCACGCAGGTGGGCAAATACTTTCGCCACTAAGACCTAGACAAATCTCACCCCATGAACCCGGGCATACGAAAATAGCTGCCCTCTGAAGACAAGTACCAGGGACAAAACACCGTGGTGGTGCATAAGACTGCAGGAGCTACGGAAACTAGTTAGGCAAGCCTTCAACAGGGCCAAAAAATCTGGAAACTGGGATGCTCACAAGCAATACCAGAAAGAGTACAAAGAAGCAATCCGGAAAGCCAAATCAAGCTCCTGGGAGAAGTACTGTGGGGAGGTGGAAACCATCCCTCAGGCAGCAAGAATTCAGAAAATTCTTGCTAAAGACCCAGGGGCAGCCAAAGGCCCATTCAGAAAAGCAGACGGAAGCTTCACCAATAACTGGGAGGAGGAGCTGGAGGAACTGCTTGGGAAACACTTTCCGGGTTACAAAAAAATAGAAGCAGGTGACACCGGTCCACCACCAGCCCGAGTTACACGGGAAGGTAAGGACTGGGACACTGCGGCTAAAATAGTTACTCCCTCCAGAGTTAAATGGGCGATCGAAGGGTTCGACCCCTTTAAAAGCGCGGGAGAGGATGGAATCTTTCCGGCACTTCTACAGAAGGGCCTAGATACAATCTTACTTCCGGTGACTAAGATCCTGAGGGCGTGCTGCGCTCTCGGATACATTCCCATATCATGGAGGAAAACGAGGGTAGTGTTCATACCTAAACCTGGGAGAACCGACTACGACAAACCAGGCTCATTCCGTCCAATTAGTCTCACCTCCTTCCTTCTGAAGACAATGGAGAGGCTAATGGATAGACATATAAGGGACGGGGCACTGAGGAAAAAACCCCTCCATGAGCTACAATTTGCGTACCAACCAGGCAAGTCGGTTGATGCGGCACTGCACAGGTTGGTGTACAAACTGGAGCAGGCGCAGGCGACTGGGGAACTGGCGGTAGGACTCTTCCTGGATATAGAGGGAGCATTCAATTGCACCACTATTAAATCCATCGATGAAGCGGCAGAAAGACATGGACTCGACAAAACCACCAGAAGGTGGCTGAAGAACATGCTTTCGGGCCGGATACTTACGGTAAAAAGGGGTGAGGTGAACATCAGAGTACTGGTGACACGAGGGTGTCCACAGGGAGGGGTCTTGTCACCCTTGCTGTGGAGCCTAGTGGTGGACAACCTCATCCGGAAACTCAATAACAGGGGCCTCTATACACAAGGGTATGCGGATGACATTGCAACCATAATAAGGTATTGGGATGCAGACACAACCAGAGGCCTCTTACAATCAACACTGGCGACAGTGGAAGAATGGTGTGAAGAAACAGGGCTGTCGGTCAATCCAGACAAGACAGAACTAGTAATTTTCACACGCAAAAGAAAACTAGAGGGATGGAACAATCCAACCTTCTATGGAAAGGAGTTAAAACCCTCGGACACGGTCAAGTACCTCGGAGTCATCATAGATGCCAAACTGAGCTGGAAAAACCATGTGGAAATTATGGGCAGAAAGGCATGCGCACTAATGTGGGCAACCAGGCGAATCTGCGGCAGAACGTGGGGACTCAACCCTAAAATGATGCAATGGCTGTACACAGCCGTTGTAAAACCGAGGATCATGCATGCAGCCCTGGTCTGGTGGAGGAGAACAACACTGAAAACAGTGATGGTCACACTCAACCACATACAGGGACTCGCATGCAGAGGAATCACGGGAGCTATGCGAACCACTCCGATACTAGCCATGGGAGTGCTGCTGAACCTACCCCCACTAAACCTAGAAATAGAGGGGGCAGCGATGGCGGCAGCCTACAGGTTACAATGTAAAGGTCAATGGAGAGGTGAGCTGCCCAAAAACAGTCATACAGAGATCGGAACAAGACTGAGGGCAATTAGCCCGACAGCTGGAATGAAGCAGGACGGCAAACAAGCCGACTATTTCTTTAAACAGCAGTTCGGGGTGATCTACCCCACAAGGGAGGAATGGGACACGGTTCCAGGTCCAACCTCCAAACAGGAACTAATCTGGTTCACAGATGGATCCAAGATGGAGGAAGGAACAGGGGCCGGGGTCTGTCTGCAGGGATCCAAGAGGGAACTCAGTATACCTCTAGGAACATACTGTACTGTGTTTCAAGCTGAGATGAAAGCCATCTTGGCCTGCGCACATGAGAATATACGTATCGGGTACAGGAATAAGAACATAAGCATATGTTCTGATAGCCAGGCTGCCCTAATGGCACTGGAAAGTAACCGATGCGACTCTAGACTGGTGATGGAATGCAGGACTATTCTTACAGAACTTGCTACCATCAATAAAATAACCCTGATCTGGGTACCAGGACATAAAGGTATTGAGGGCAACGAGCGGGCTGATGAACTAGCAAGGAAAGGGGCGAAAGCACCACTTGTGGGATCCGAGCCGGCTGTAGGAGTAGCAGCTTGCCACACAAAACTACATATTGATAGGTGGGTCGAATCCCAGCACTGCAAAGAATGGGAGAGGGCACCTGGAATGAGACAATCTAAAGTACTCATAAAAGGACCAGACCCTAGACGAACCAGGAAACTACTCAATATGGACAACTCGCTGAGGGAACTGGTAGGACTACTAACGGGACACTGCCATCTCAGGAGACACATGCAGATATTGGGAGTGGAAAACACCAATAGATGCAGGAAATGTGAAGAGGACGAAGAAACTCCAATTCACTTATGGTGCCAATGTCCTGCCTTGGTGGGAACTAGGCTCAGATACCTGGGGAGACACACAGTAGAACCAGAAGACATAGCCACATATCCGGTGACAACCCTGGTGAACTTTATTAAAGGGACTGGGTTGTTACTAAATGATTGAGGTAAAATGGGAGATAGCACAATGGGCCTATGGCCTAAGTGCTCACGGGAACATATACTTGTAAACCGTCTCCGCCTTTTATAAAAAAAAAAAAAAACCCGGGCACCCCTGCTAGGTCACCAAACATAGCGCACCATTAAGGATGACGTATGGCAGGGGTGTTCACAAAATAATTTTTTTTGGTCCAGCTAAACAAAAAAAAAATGTCTTGCACAATCATCACTTTTTTTTAAATTATCGAAAAAAAATACGAAAAAATCGAAATGCTCAAAGAAAAAATGGTTTGGTTTTGGGTTGATGTATTTATTATGTGTCCCTCTTATTCCACTAGTTTCCCGACACCGTGTATAGATATATAGTATACACACATTGGGTACATTGGCATAATATCATGAAATTAGGTATTACGTATGCAAAAGCTCATCAAAATCTGAAAGTCGAACACACGAAACTTCCTCTATTGTAACACAGAATTCTCTTTGGCAGAAAATTTGCTTGTAGATACTCGTATACCTAATTTAATACAGTGGCATTATGCTCACATTATCATTATTACATTATTTGGAAACGCCCCGTTAAAGCGTGCGTGCCAATGGAATAAAATACATTAGAGGGCCCTACGCCGTCAGAATGAAACATAAAGAATATGGACACGCTGGTGATTTTTGCAGGAAGTTCTTATATTTTTTGGAACCGTTTCTTACTGGAATTTCAGTGAAAAATTGTGCTTAAAAGCATTAAGGCGTTGTTCAATTTGCTTATTTGAGACGTAGACTGGTTTCATCGTGTTACTGGTATCTATAGACTGGTAAATCTATGTTATTTTTTTTTACATGAGCTCCACACAGGAGGCCCTGAGGAAAATAATCTCCCTCAAGGCCTATGTCATCTTTGGGGATGCTGTGTGGAGGTTTTTTTTTAGGAAAGGAAGTGGAGGAGAATTCTGGGAAGGAAAAGGGTTTAAGGGGTGGGTAGGAATCTGGGGTTCAGTGTGTCCTGGTTATCTGCCTCCAAGACCTAGACAAACCTCACCCCATGAACCCGGGCACCCCTGCTAAATCACCAAACGTAGTGAACCACTTGGGTTGACCTATGGCAGAGGTGTTGGTTATCCAATAAAGGTTCCCGGGGCGGCGGTACCCATTCCCGCCTCCCAAATTGATATATTACTGTATATCCATTACTGGAATCACCTTGAAAAACGCTATGAAGATGCACGAAGCAAGATGAAACCGGTCTTCTTTCTAGTTAAATGAAGGAATGAAGTCACAAAGATTGTTCAATTTAGGGAACATTATGTATTGTTTTAAAAAATCATGATCCCCAACTGTTGATCCCTTGACAGTTGGTCCCTGGACAGGTGGTCTCTTGGACAGTCGATCCTTTGGACGCTTCTTGAACCCCGAATGATTATTTCTGCTCTACTTCCTCCCTAGTAACGTATACAGAGGATAAATGGCCGTTTAACAAAGGTCGATATAATTATCTACAGGTATCTTGAGCGGAAATTCGGGAGGCGGGAATGGGTATCGCCGCCCCGGGAACCTTTATTGGATAACCTACACCTCTGCCGTAGGTCACCCCAAGTGGTTCGCTACGTTTGGTGATTTAGCAGTGGTGCCCGGGTTCATGGGGTGAGGTTTGTCTAGTTCTTGGAGGCGGATGATCAGGACACACTGAACCTCAGCTTCCTACCCACTCTTTAAACCCTTTTCCCTCCCAGAACTCTCCTCTCCTTCCTTTCCTCAAAAAGACCCTCTACACATTATCTTAGATGACATAGGCCTTGAGGGAAATTATTTTCATCAGGGCCTCCTGTGTGGAGCTCGTGTAAAAAAAAAAATCCACCGTTCAAATATGTTTGCTAACAATAACGCCATGACTCGAAGGAGGGTGCAGAGCGTGTATACCGCCGAATAAGAAAAGATGACATACTTACATGTGCATTCGGTTCAAGGGATATACACACAACTTATACATATTTTAACTGTGTAACTATTTATTTTATCATTGTTGACAAACATATTTGTACACCAGAATTCGTATCAAGGAAACACACAGTATAACGGCTTTTGTTACACACTCGTATATCCTCTCTGCGCACTCTAAGAAATCTTTTAGGGGATCAAATGTTCGGGGGATCAAGTGTTCGGGGGATCAAGTGTTCTGGGATCAGGTGTTCGGGGATCAAGTGTCCGAGGGATAAATTGTCCCGGGGGGTCAATTGTTTGGAGAGTCAACAATTGCAGGATTAACTGTTGAGGGATCAACTGCCGAGGGATCAACTGAAGAGTCGGGTCACCATTCACTCAATCTTAGAGTTAATCGAATATTATAAAAAAATGTCAATATGATTTTTTTTAAAGACAGAAATATTCCCAAGTTAGGGGAAACCTGACAATATTTGAAAATCTCCTACTATCACCACAGTGAGCGAAAAACGTTGCTTGTGTCGTGATGGAGGACTTAGCCAGCCGAGGAATCCAATATACGACGCCTGGGTGGAACCCAAACGCAATGCCAACTCAGCCACTGCCTCGAATATAAATGATATTCACAAATGATGATGTCGATCTAGGTTACTAAGGTAGCCTATCTTACATAGCTATTCCAATAGGCTTGTATTAAAAGAATCAGTGTCGAATAGAAATTTCATGAGGCGACGGCCTTGTTAAACATTTTTTCTTCTGAAATTTCCATATTTCTTTGTGCGAACTAAGAAGGGCGGGGGGAGGGGGTGGCAAAATTCTCAAAGGAGAAAATATGGAGTAACGTCACAGTCTCCTCCTATTATTGACTCCTGCTCTGTGTTCTAAATGCCTACATTTATTTAATTTATTTAGAAATTTGACGCTTTGTTGTATTAAGAGCAATTGAAATTTAATGACTGTCTGCAATGAAAATTGAAATTTTCAGCATTATTTGATCTTTGATAGAGTATAATATTCAGAAGATATTTGGCTCTGAGATGTCAAGAGTCACGCAGAAAAAACAGTTTTTTCACAAGTACTCACCAAATTGTTTAATTTTGTAGCAAGATCAAGTTCATATTTTTATTGTTACTTTTCATTTCAATGTTATTCTTTGTTTCCACGTTTTTAGCATGTGTCTGCAACTTTATAGTAAAATTTACTCAGTGATAATGCAAGTCGTTTTATAAATGTTTTTCTGTGGTTTTCATGTATCAAACTTTGTAAATAAGACTAGTGCAATTATTTCTTCTATTCTCCGAAATTTTCATGCATAAAATGCTGCATATCTTACTCTATTGAGATTAAACTTTAAAACTAGAATTTATGATTATGTATCAGAAATGGTTCCACGACAATTGGTCCGGCGACAATTGATCCTGCGGCAGTTGGTCCGCCTACAGTTGATCCTTCCGACAGTTGATCCTTTAGAAGATTTTTTCTTCAAATAAGTATACAAAGAGGATTTACGGCCGTTCGACCAAAGTCATATATAGATATACTTTATCTGAAGGCATCTTGAGTGAAATACCGCTGTAAAAATATTTTTACAACAATAATTTCGACTTTCCGAAGAAGCATGCTGCAATAGCAAAATACGACATACGTATACGTGCAGTCGATTTAGCAAAAAACCGCTAAAGATTCCTACTCGCATATTATCATATAACTTTTTATCTGAATATAATACAAGAGTCCCAACTGCTCCCAACCGTCTTTAGCCAATGGGACTACGGCATCCTCAATTTTGGTATGGTGTGATGCTGAAGGTAGTGGAAGGGAGGGGAAGTAGACGTGAAAATGAACCTGGCTATTCAGATCTAGTCACCAACGTCGGAAAGATCAACTGTCGGAAGAATCAACTGTCGGCGGACCAATTGTCGCAGGATCAATTGTCGCCGGATCAATTGTCGGGTCACCATCAGAAATATATATGTTGATGCAACTATATGTATCTTCATTTAATATATGTTCCCTCATTGCTCCACCCACCCTATTATCCAAGTCCTGTCCCTATCTGACAGTGTGTAATACCTACATACCTTCGTGGATTACCTTTTTACAACAATAAAATATTGATTAATGTCCACCTTAGAAATAACAATACAAATTAATTCGCAGAGAATAGATGCCACTACAATGGCAAATTCTAATAAAAGTGTATTTGTTCATGGAGTTAACATTTCCAACTGCATCAATCATGTAGAAATTGGAAAAGGTCTGTAGGTAAAGGTATTAGCAGTTCGACAAAGACGCACCTAAGTGTGAGTTTATTTATTTATTTGCAAAAACAGCAGCAATACATTACAAAAGCGGCAAGAAAAGATACATAATAATAACATTATACATTTAGTGCTATTTCACGCTTAAAATCGTTGTAGGATGTGTGGAAAATATCCACATTTCCTGCGAGGCAGTTAATTAACTTAGTGAATCTTTCCAGGGGCGTGACCATTGGTAAGTTAGTTCTGCACCTGGGAAGAATCAAAAGCCTGTGTTGGCGACCTCGCGTGAAATTATCCGGGACATAGAATCCTATTTCTGCCAGAATACCTGGTACCGATATATACCATTTAAAAGCTTATAAGCCACCAGCAGTAATGCGACATCACTTCTGACTTCCAACAGCATTTTCGAGATAAATGCTGTTGGAAACAGCCACGGGTAAAAACCTAACTCTCTCATGTAGAGGTATCGTAAGAATTTAGTTTGTATTTTCTCGACCATTAAGTACACGGACGATGTCCTCTGGTCCCTATATCTGAGATCCACTCTGGAGAATGCTACGCATCTAGTTATATGCATAGTTCGTGCTGTGGTTGTCACAATGGAAAAGTTGTGGTCATCGGATCGGGATTGCAACAAGAAGAGTATCCAAGATAGAGTTTTGTGGCAATCGATCCTCGCTGTCTATCCCTATAGAACAATAGAAAAATGGCGTGATGGTTGATTAGTTAGTTAATATTTGAAAATACCTATTCAGAAGTCCGAGAAGCTCGCTTGTTTGAACAAGAAATGCCGATGTTCAGCCCCACAGGCAGTATTTAACCAACAATTTGTCCAGTGTCCGTGAAAGCTCTAATTATTTCAAACACGTAAATTCTTCAAGGCTATTTATTTCCATTGAATACCTCTACAAATCGATCGTAAGCCACAAGCTAAAGAGCACGTAGTTAAATTGATTATCTTAACAATTGATTTCTTTTTTTTATTTGTAGGAAAGTTTTAAGATTAATAAAAAGAAACCAAGTATTTCAGAAACAGTGGGACAATGGAGTCTCTAATTTGAGGAGGGAAGACGAAGGTTAAGAAGTAGGTACTACTACTCAGATCTAGTAACTTAACACGGAAAAGCCATTTAAGCTCTCCGCAAGTGAGTTTTGGTGAAAAAAACTGTACGTGAGGAGTGAGTTTTTTTTTGTTCTTTTTTTATAAATTATCACAGATTAACTAAAAATAATCTTATATTTTGAATTTAAACGTCTTCGACATCAATCCACGATAATAAACCAACATCGAAAAAAAGCATGTCCGTACAAAAAAAAAACTGTTTCCTTCGTCTGGCTAAATGACGCAAAAATAATTTTTAAACTAAAACAGTATTTATTGTATGTATGTGTACCAAAACTTCGATAAACTACGCGAAATATTTTCATTATATAATGGCGTTTGAATAATAGCCGTAGACGAAACGTTCCGGCCATACTCTTTTGAACATGAGCCACTGAAAACCTTTTTTGGATATGGTCATCCCAAGTGGTTCACTACGTTTGGTGAGTTGACTTAGCAGGGATGCCCGAGTTCAAACTAGATCTTGGCGATGAATGAACCCCAGATTCCTACTCACCCCTCATATATATACCAATTCCAATCAAAATGAATTTATACAAAGGACATGTAACTACTATAACAACAAATTTGCAAATATAGACACAGGTGCTGACGTATTTACTGCTAGTTACTGTCGCTACAGAACTTCACTGTATAACATTCTAGGTGCGAATAACACATGAATTAATTGTATCTAATATTTTTATATTACTTACGTGGCAACTTTCCCTTATCCCTCTCCTCCCCTTACCCTTCCGAACCCAAATCCCTATTTTGCAGTCTATTTCAGTTATAATCACACTTATTTTAATGTTGTGTATTAGTTTACCATTTGTTGAATTCACATTTATACTCTTATTATTTTTTTTAAATATTCTAGTTTATATTCAGTTAGTCTTGTTTCTAAATACCTATCTGTGAACATTAATAATTGGTCTGTTTTTTTATCATCCTCTTACGTTTATTGTATTACTAAGACTGTTAATGTTCCTTAAATAAATAAATAAATATCTTTTCCTTCCCAGAACTTCCTCTCCTTTTTCTTAAAAATACCCTCCGCAAAGAATCCCCAAAGATGACAAAGGCCCTGAGGGAAATTATTTTGCTTATGGCCTACTATGTGGAACTAATGTAAAAATAAAAAAAAACTGAAGATTAAGAAAACTTCAAGGCCTCATGAGATAATTTCAAAATAAAAAAAATTTCTTTGAAATCTAATTTTATGTTTGTGATATTTTAATATTTTTTGTTTGTTTTCGACAATACTTTGGTTTACGTAACATTTTAGATTTATTGCTTGCGTGCTTATAAATGATTTATCTTACAAATAAAATTTCCCAATGGCAACAAAACCACATTACTTTATTCTAGGACATTTAATTTATTTAGTTACTCGAATTTCAGAGCATTGTAAAATAATGTTATTCCGAAATGCCAATACAAAAAAAAAATTATGTGAATTTAGAAAATATATCTCGAATATTTCACGAATTGGCATGAACGAAATTCAATATTTTTATACAATTTCGGCATCGCCGGGAGCTTTCTTTCATAAATAAATTAATAAATAAGAAGCTTTTTCATAAAAAATTATAAAGTATTTCAATGTCTTTCTTGAAATGAATATTTTAGTGAAAGTATCGGGTATTGTAAAGATCTTTTTTCAGTGCTAAATAAAAATTCTATTTCTCGTGACATAACTTTGAAACAGTCGTGACGGAGGACGGAGAAACCTTTCAAAAAAATTGCGCAAATTAAAAATTTGACAAGACTAAATAATTAATTTCAATCATTAAAAATAACTGATTTATCAATGCCCACATGAAAATATCCAAATAGAATACGACACCAAAAATAAAAAGATTTTATTTATTTATTTATTGTTTCTTTACATTGCAGGTAAAATGTTTACAATACAATTTGCAACCTCACTAGGACAAGCCTGCGTTGAGGTTAAGAGCTGGTTCACACTACGCTATCAAATATAAAAGATGCCAAATAACGCTCTCAATACAATCCCTTCAGACCGTTCACACCTGAGCGTTTTTAAGCGCAGATCAATCACAGACAATACACATCTCAGACGTAACCGCTCCAGACGCGATATCCCAGAAGATAACTCTCCCCTTCTCCGACTAAAACAAGAGAGGGGGTCATTGTAATTACGGAGCTGCCTAGACCAGTGGATGACAGATGTCAAGTTGACAGATTTCAGTACAAAAAATATGCGTTCCGTTGCCGCTCCCTAATTCGACTGACCCCCTCTCCTACCACAGGAAGAAATATTTGATAGCCTCGTGTGAAAGGACAAAAGATAAGCGCTCGCGAATCAACAGATATCTGCTCGCAGATATATAGCTCAGTGTGAACTAAGCATTACAATTCTACAAATTAACAAAATAACACAAAATTATACAGATATTGAAAAAACAATATTGTTGTATTTCTTACAGATTGAGATTTTAGGTACCTACTAAACTGCTGGCGCTAGGTAGTACATTAATGTAAACATGTAGACTTTTAGGGTGAATAGATTAGATTAATGTTACAACTGGCACACGAACCCAGATCTTCCAGTCTTACGACCCTCTATAAACCACTACTGAGACCTAATTAAATTCGATCATTTTTATCGATATTGTAGTGTTAGAGAAATTCAAGAGATGGTGCTTGTTCGGTTTTTCGAAAATTGACGAGTATAGCCGAAGCATAAGTAGCTCGGAGCGAGCTACTTATGTACTTTACTAGTGATGTAGGTGCCTACGTGTAATGCAAGTACCTAAGTGTAATGTAGGTGCCTAAGTGTAATGTAGGTGCCTAAGTGTAATGTAGGTGCCTACGCAGCATAAAACTTACTAGGTACTTAATATTTTTACTCATTTCGAAGGCAGAGTTTATTAATTAAAAAAAAAAGTCAAATAAAATGTCCTTTTTACTTATTTTATTTAAGTTACATACTAAAGAAGGATTGTTTCCAAAACAACATGGCCCTAAACTCAAACGTATGTTCAATATTTAACGTGTGTTTTCGAATCCCAATGATAAGATTACATACGACTATAATAACGGTAGCCAAAAGCTAATAATATACAGTAGATTACAAAACATTGTTTAATCCTTACAATACACAAAGTACACCCATGAGTGTCGCATATTTTGATAGCACTCTTGCACAAGGAGAAGATATGTATTTATATGCAGTATGCAATATGCAAATGACATTGTGCGCCACTCGAAGTCGATAATACTGCAAGTCTGCTTTGTATTGATACGATACCAGTATGAAGCATCTTAGGTTAGTGGGAAGATTGGATGGGGGAATACTTTAAAAGAAAATTCCGTGATGCATTTTCAGAAAAATAAACATTGATGGGTCGTTGAAAGTTTTCTGCAAAATGAAAAACAACGAGTGTATATAATGTTTGTAGTAACAAACGGAAGTTTGTTTGGAAGTAGATTTTAATTCACAAAGGTTTTTTTAAAGCATTTAAAAACCATATTTGTACCGGTTCCATGCCAACTAAGAATAAAGTCAACTCAACACCTCCTTGAAAAGACATTAAAAGCAATGAAAAAAATAATTTTAAATTAGCCGATAAACCAAACCTAACGTAACTTATTTAACCAATTTTTTACATATATTTTTTATCACTCTAAATGACTTATCTGGGATGGTTCTGAGTTGGTTTCATTCCGAGATGTCCGGTCACCATTTGTACTAACCCCTACTACAATTTGGGAAATGGGAATGGATACCGCTCGGGAACCATTTATTGAATAACCAACACCTCTGCCACATAGGTCACCCCAAGTGTTTCGCTACGTTTGGTGACTTAGAGGTGCCAAATTCATAAAGCGAGGTTTGCCTAGATCTTAGTGGCAGATGCGTCGACGATAGATGACTGTGTGACGAGTCAGATCAATACAGACCGGTTGAGGGAGACATTTTGATCTCTCCGGCAAACTCCCTCGACCAGTCGCCTAGCACCGCAATTGGAGGGATGGATTCATACATCCATCACTCCTGAACACACTGAACCCCAGATTCAT
Source organism: Glyphotaelius pellucidus (assembly GCA_936435175.1). Classification (NCBI taxonomy): domain Eukaryota; kingdom Metazoa; phylum Arthropoda; class Insecta; order Trichoptera; family Limnephilidae; genus Glyphotaelius; species Glyphotaelius pellucidus. The sequence goes on from OW386549.1 coordinate 7,388,048, forward strand.
ACCCACCCTCGTGCCTTTTCCTTTCTTTCCTTAAAAAGACCCTAATGTAAAAAAGAAAACCCCGAGAAGAAAGATAAAATGACAACGACATCTATTCACAAGTTATTAAAGATAATAAATTATTCTAAAATCTTAGAATCTTAATTTATACACCCGAAACAATGTGTTCCACTTGCAAACAAGATATAATTATAATTCTTGTCTCGATACACTCCTGGAACTGCTTCATAAAGTCACTCGAGCTAGAGACTTAGAGACTTGCAATGTGGAGATAGGGCACGTTTACTGCGCCAGTTGACTTCAGATAGTGTGACCTGAGACCTGGGACCTGGGACCTGAGACCTGTAGGGGGATCTTATAATACGAATTCTATATTGTATATTTACGATGTGAGATCAAATATGCAGTATAGAAGTTATTAGATCAACGTAACAGTCTAAGTGAGAACAATAATAAATCGATCTCTTTAAGAAAACTGTAAAATGATCGTAAGTATTTTGTTTTACGATTTTAGATTTTCACGGCCAAAAGTATTTTTGTTATTTGTTTTTGGGGTGTTATGCCATGTTGCGCTATCTCCTTCTTTAGCAAACGTTTCGGACAGCGTTACAGTGTCCATCATCACACACATCTGCCTTGATGACGGACACTGTAACACTGTCCGAAACGTTGGATAAAGGAGGAGGTAGCACAACACGGCATAACACCCTTAAAAAAAATAACAAAATGGTTTTTACAACCTATATTGAATTTACTGATTCCATGACAGTTGATACCACGACTGCTGACTGAATAAGCTACCCCGGCTTACTTATTCACAATATGCAGTCGATTAAGGAAAAATACGATACACCACTTACACAAAACATAACTAAGTGTCCCCGAAGGTGTGTGCAGAAAGGATGTGCCGCCGAATAACAAACGTTTAAAACTATTTTCATTCATATGCATCAAGGACAAAAATGCTTGTCTATACCAGCGTATAAATACAAAACATCGACACTCTAAATAAATTCGTTTGATATCTATAGCAACTCATTATTAAAGGTATATTTGAAGTCGATTTTAGTTTTGAAATTGGTAAATAATGAAAAAAAAAAGATTTTATAAAAATTACTAGCGAGTTCCCAGCATGCCACCAATAAAGAAATTGTTTCTTCTTGCGTGTCTTTTCCCATTCGTCCCGTTCCCCTTCCCTCCTATATCCTCTTCCCCTTCCTCTCACGCGTTCCCAAATATTATTAGATTTATAAATAAAAATTAAATTCAATTCTGTCGTGCCGTACATACACCATTTTTGGTAAAAATTCATTTATTTAAATAATTTATTCAAAATCAATAAAATTTGTTGGCTAACAAAGGTACCTATTTAAAATATCTCTAATTCTTGATTCGATTCAAAATATTAGGTGAGTACTTAAACAAATTCATTAATTTAAAGGGTTTCAAAAATTGAATTTTTATTGAACAATCATTGTTTTGCAAAATGTTATTTTCAAATTGTAACATTTTTGACTGTTTCGCAAGAGTTTTTGTAATGATTAAAAAAAATTCAGATGTTTTGTCATGGGATTGTAATAATCCAGAAACCTTCGCGGGGGTGTAAAGAAGGTATTTTGAAAGTTTCAAACATTTCCTATGCTAAATATAGCAACACATAGACAACTCATGTACTCATAAATTTCACCAATACAGAGCATCTATCGGGTATACATATAATGCAAAAAATTACATTTTAGAGTATTTTCTTGTACCTAAATCATATTATCAAAAACAGACAGGTATTTTTAACACTAATATCCAGAATTAAAATATTTGTAAACCAGCCTGTCTCGACCTAGGATATGCCAAGTGAGACAGGCACAGAAAAAAATATGTGTATACCTTAAATATTTATTTAAATGTTCCTAATAATAATAAAGTTTACTGGGTACTGGTGATGCTATCTGTTAAAAAAAGACCTGTTTAAAAATTATGTTAAAGATGACCTTCTCGAAGGTGACCTGATCTTTGAGGAATTGTTCGAACGATATTTGTTCGAAGGTAACGAGTTATTTGAAGATTATTTTATTAAATGTTCCTAATAATAATAAAGTTTACTGGGTACTGGTGATGCTATCTGTTAAAAAAAGACCTGTTTAAAAATTATGTTAAAGATGACCTTCTCGAAGGTGACCTGATCTTTGAGGAATTGTTCGACCGATATTTGTTCGAAGGTAACGAGTTATTTGAAGATTATCTGTTCAAGTTAACCTGATAAAAGGTGACTATTTTAAGGTGACCCGATCGAAGGTAACATCTTCGTTGACATTCTGAATGACGGTGACCTTACGAAGGCGACATTCGAAAGCGACAGACAGGCTCGAGGGCGTATGAAACAATTAAAGTTTGTAATAAAATTACAAGTTCGGCGCATGTTCATCCCGCGACAAAATATCCCCGACAAGATGTCTTACGAACACATATTTTTGTTTCTCTTTTTTTTCTATATTCTTTTTTTATCTCTTCTTCTTTTTTTCTGTTCTATGTAAAAAAAAAATGAATTTCATAACTCTTTCTAGAAAATTTTGTTTAATTATTGTTTACATTGACTTTTCCGCCTTTTACAAGCATTTCTTTAAAAAAAGGTGTAACACGAATATATGTAAATATATACACAGTTCCCCCCCTCTCAACCACAATATTCCGACTGGCTTTAGAGAGTTAGAACTCATGTCCGTTATTACAACGACTGTAGGTGAGTTCGCATAAATAAAGTGATAGTGTTCTTAAGATCCATGTAGTGTATTCTGGTGACCGGACAAGTCGGAATGAAACCAACTCAGAACCATCTCAGATAAGTCATTTAGAGTAATAAAAAATATAAATAAAAAAAAGGTTAAATAAGTTACGTTAGGTTAGGGTTATCGGCTAATTTAAAATTATTTTTTTCATAGCTTTTAATGACTTTTCAAGGAGGTGTTGAGTTGACTTTATTCTCAGTTGGCATGGAACCAGTGTATTCTATATAACAGGAACAGCCTCCCTCACCTCCGTCTGTTGTATGTAGGTCGCCGAAGTTTACACTAGAGAAGGTTATCTGATCTGGCTGCAACATATCTGGCGAGGAACTCCATGTGACGTATGCAGATGTTGCCAGACAGTTTGGCAGGTGAGATTGTGAGAGGATTATTAAGGGGACATTTCGAAGGGCTTTGCATATTGCCGGAAACGTGTCATATTTGAATTGAACTGAAAAATAGCTTATTGAATGTCATACAATTTAACCATTTCAAATTTTATTTGATGTTAAAAAAAGAAGAGAATCCATTTAAATTTGACTTAACTTTTTACTTGTTATAATGAAGAAGTGGGTCTATAACATTACCATTTGGGTATTGTTATAATGTTGAAGGAAGTGAAGAGGGGAAGCAGATGGAAAAGAGAATGGTAAAAAAATACACCATCCGATAGATTTTTTTTACAATCGAATAATTGCCAAGAATTCATAGTTTATATAAAATATTTATTTCGTAGGGAGACTTACACGAATAAATCCTCGAATCTTCATCGAAAACAAAATACACTTAAAATTAAACTTTTTTCTTCAATATCTCCAAACAAGAGGCTGTGAGGAAAAAACATCCCTCAAGACCTATGTCCTTGGGGTGCAGTGTGGTGGGTCTTTTGAGGGTAAGCAATATAATTTATTTGAGACGGTAGTTCAGCTGAAAATGTGTGTATTAACCGTCATCTGCGTTCATTGGATTACTGTGCTGATATTTTTACTAATAGGTAAATTTAAAAAATACATTGTCTTATCAGGCAGTATTTCATCATACTCTTGATAGTTTATCCATAGGATAATGTGGGAGGCGGTTATGGGTATCGCTGCCCGGGAACCATTCAATTTATTGGATAACCAACACCTCTGCCCAAAGTGGTTCGCTGCATTATTAGCAGGTTCATGGGGTGATGTTTGTCCGGGTCTTGGCGGCGGATGTTTCTGTCCATCAACTACGTGGCAGGGCGGATCGGGAGAGACAGATTACCTTTTGACCTTTCCAGCAAGAATCTCTCAAAACATCGCTTTGCACTGCTGTGCGAGGGATGGATTCGTACGTCCGTCAATTCTGGACGCACTGACCCCCAGATTCCTACCCATATCAAGCCTTTTTCCTTTCAAAAACTTTTCTAAAAATACCCTCCACACAACATCTCTAAAGATGACTTAGAGATGAAATTATTTTTACCAAGTCTTATTTATTCATGTGTGAAGCTAATGTAAAAAAATATTTATTTTTGATTTAAGTACGTTTAATTTATTTCTAAAGTTCGAGTTTGCTATTCGGTACTCGAATCTATGAGTAATGGCAACATATCAGATAAGTTAGCCGATTTTCTGCCAATTAATTGCAAGTATTATTGATAAAATGGAGATAAATAACTTTTTAGTATTTCTTTTATAAAAACTAATAGTGAACAATATTGGAGGTTATCCACCACTTACCCGCCCTGGTATAAGTAACAGAAGGTTACTCCTTCAAGGCTCTCGCAAGGACTCTAATTTTTTTGAAAGAACGAAGCTATATTTAATTTAGAACGAATATAGACCTCCAATGTCCCTGCATACATTGTTAGTAAGCAGTATGAACAAGGTAGCAAACCAAACTTGCAGGTAAGATATGACCATTCCTAGCTTCGTCATTACTATTCTTCTAACTATCCAGGCCACAGATAAATACAACCCATAGATATTATAAAAAAACACGATGAACATAGATTCAAGACAGCTACGAGCTCTGTAAATTGAAAAACTTGCACAACTTCCGTGGATAAAAGCGAGGAAGTAGAGGCGCCTCGCCAAAATGAAATATGACCCAGCCTTCATTATTAATCGACCTCCATTCTGTAAAAAGCCCGAACCAAAAAACCAAAAAGCCTTGGATAGCTTCGAACAAAAAGAAACGGCGCAAGATGCACTTCATCATTTTTTCTTTGAGCGAACCTTAATCCATTTTTCCACCCTTAACAATGGGTGGTTTGGTACCGGGGGTATAATGCACAGTTGAAATGGGGTCGCGGCACAATTTGTCAATGATTTGCATCGAAAAATGTGATATGTGTCGAGGGAAGAATTTTCATAAGTGCCCCCATTTGTCACACGTTCAACCCACCCTAATAATTTTTAACCCTTATAAGACGTTAAAATTCATGGATGCAAACAAGTTTACTAGATATTTTATATAAATTCAACTGCCTGGAGCCAGCTTGATTATGGTATGGCTGATTTGAAAATTTTGAGAGACTAAACTAAACTAAAGTAAGAAAAAAAGGAAGGAGATTTGAAGAAAAGGGTGTGGATATTTTATTTTTGATAAGCGGTCTCTCACCAGGAATAAATATGGAGAGTTTCATTCCGGAACAAACTGCAAAAATACGATAAAAAATTAAACGCGCGCAAGCTGTTTTTGATCCCATCGCTTAAGCATTCCCAACTTTATCTAGTGCTCGGTATACTAGCGGGTTCCATGCCAACTGAGAATATAGTCAACTCGTTCTAGGTTCTAGGCTATTTAACAAGAGGTTTATCTCTCTTAAACTTGCCTAAAATTGTATATCACCATCTCATTTGGCTTCGTTATCATAGAGAAACACAGTTTTTAACGGAAATAAAGGCCCTAATTGACCTACAGTTGCATCACGGAAACTCGCCCGCAAGTCACTTCTTGTTGATTCTTTAGTTTATAGTTAAATGTAATAATTTTAGTGTTCTTAAATATCGGATAATCATCAACATTGTTGATTTAAGACGTTTATCGTGTAGATGTTGACTTTCATACTAGGGTCCCTGAAAGGTCACAAGTTAGGAGTAATTTGAATCCACTCACCGTCACCACATACGCAAGTCCCGTGAACGTCATCCTCGCCACCGAGTCCTTTCTCCTGAGCGGCCTCCGGAGATGAGGCGCCTCGGCGTCGTGCTGCGCTCCGTCAACGCCGTCGCCGCCCTCGATGGGGGGCGTCGCGACGGCTTGGGGCGGCGCGGAAACGTGCCGGGCTACTACGGCGACAGGGCCTGCCGAGGGCAGCACGTCGGGCAGGGCACGCGCGCGCAGGGCCTCCCGCGGCTCGCGGGGCGCGGCGCCCGACGCGCCGTAAACTCCGCCCGGCCCTCCTCTACCCCTGCAAAATAAAAATCTTTGGTTAATTATTACAACATTGGACAAAACTTACTAGGTGTGTTTTATTTCAACGTGAAAGAGTTTTCGATGTCAGAGTCAGCGATGAAACGCCCTTGTTGTTGCCAAATATTTAAGTAAATCACGTGGCCCAAGGGTTATGATGCCAGGCGTCGTGTATAATCTAAAAATAGACCACAATCTGTAGCTTGTTAGTGCACTCACGACATCAAACGGGGAGAGGGTCAGATAAGAGCCTCAAAATTCATCCTGCACGACCAAAGAATCAGCCATAAGTGCGCAATGGAAAGGGTCACGTTATGAGTTATTCGTGCGTCGTCGTTTAAATCATGAGATGCTCTGAGAAATAAAATATGATTTTTCACGGGTCTGCGCTATAATTGCCTTCCAAGTTGATCGGGGATCGATTTAAGGCCTTGATATGTATTAAAAAAAAAAAAATTATCGCGAAATTTTTTGCGCTAGTAAACCTATGAATACAAGTGTAAAATTATTGAAATTATTAGATTTAGATACTCTGACTATTGAATTGTGTGGGTAATATTTCGACAAAATCATTTCAAATGATGGTAAAATTTTTACCATGTTATTATAAACATATCTGAAATTTTCAGTCCCAAGTCCCGCGTAAGTTTTTTTTTTTTTTCTTAAAAGAAAGACAAACGTTCCCGGGTCACGAATAACCCAACAATGTTTGAAAATCTTCTACTACCACCACAGAAAGCCGAAAATGTTGCTTTTTGTTGTGATGGAGCCAGCCGAGGAAGCGAACACGGAACGCCTGGGTGGGACCCAAACGCGATGCCCACTCAACCACAGACCGGCCAACGTTATTCATCCATTAAGAGACGTCACGGTGCGGGGTGTGAGAGAGATGTATGAAAATGGTTACTTTTTCCTTTAGATGGAACAGACCTACGTACATTGTGTATCTCTTGAAAGAGCTGCAGCATCATGGTGATAAGGAACGTATGTATGTTTATTGACTTTTTTTGTGCCGTCACGGTAATGACAAAAGCGCTCATTAGCACGCATTTCTTAATGGTTATTAATTAATATTCAAGTTAAAAAACCATTTTCCAGATTTAAAACTAATTCCAAATAATAATTCAAACACGTTCATCATTTTTGCGGCCAAGAATCAAAACATAATTAAAGTCGATAATTATATTTTGATTCGTAAGTGGTGTTTTCAACGAACTGTTTTTTATTAGGTCTGAATGTACCCTATCCCTTACCTTAAAAAAACAAAAACAAGGAAATCAAATTATTTATTCATCCTCCAATCTGAAGGTCAATCGAAGTATTAGAGGTTAAAAAGTGAACTAAAATCAATCGATTATAATATTTCAGTAAGGCTTTATAAGCAAAATAAAATTATCAAATACTAACCGTACTTTTTATCCTGTCAGAATTAGAGAAGCATTAGTGTTTTTTCTTGAAAAACTAATCTACTAAAATATTTTCAAGGCATTGTAGAAAGCCTAATTGGAGTAGGTGGGTAAATACTAACTTTATAAAAGTACCTACACAATATTTTAGTATATTTATAGCTGCTTGTTCCATGGTCGTGTTTCATGAGAAAGGGTAAAATATGTTTTTTGCAGTAGGTAAAAAAAAACCACTGACAATGTAAGCTCTCTAATGTTGAATATCGTACAGTTTTTAATGTCTGTAATTTTTAGGCCAATGCTACTATTTTCAGCGAAGTTCTGTTTCGACTCGCCGTTTTACATTTCGACTGTCTGTACGTTCCGGTTCCGTTTCAAAATGGTGGCAGTTTTAGTGGTTCAGACTGCTTACTTGGTTGAGGGGTAAGACTTGCGACTACCAATCCGTAGGTCGCGGGTTCAAATCCCGGTGTGCGCAATTTAATTTTATTTGATTAATTAGTGTTATTTCATAATTTTTAAACGTTTGCGGTACGTTCCAGGGTGGAAAAGTTGAAAAGTTGATTGAAATGGCTTTAGCTATGTTTGGTGACCAGATCTGATTAGCCAGGTACTTCCCCACCTTCCTCTCCCATGTCCTTCCCCTCCCCACTTCCTTCAGCCTTACAACGTACTCTAATTGGGGATGTCTTGGTCTCACTGGCTTCAGATATTCCTATGATTTTAGAGAAAAATTGAGTTGTATAATTAAATAAAAAAAATTGGGAAGCGGGTATGGGTACCACCGCCCCAGGAACCATTCATTGGATAACCAACACCTGTAGGTTACCCTAAGTGATTTAGCAGGGGTGCCCGGGGTGACGTTTCATGGGGTGACATTTGTATGGGGACGCGTCTGCCTACCAGCTGCATGGGAGGCCGGATCGGGAGAGAATGGTTGAGGGACTTCCTTTGACTTCTCCAGCCGTACTCTCTCGGAACATCGCCTTGCACAGCAGTGGGAGGGATCGATTCATACGTCCGTCACTTCTGGACACACCGACTCCCAGATTCCTACTCATCCCTAATACCATTTTCCTTCCCAGAACTTCCTCTCCTTCTTTTCCTAAAAACACCCTGCACACAGCATCCCCAAAGATGAAATAGGCCCTGAGAGGAATTATTTTTCTCAGAGCCTTCTGTGTGGAGCTAATGTAAAAAAAAATCCTACATACTTCTGGGACGCGTGGCCTACTGTTCACAAAAGTACTAGAATATGTATCATTAGACAATAATTCTGAATACCACTATGTTGATTGTTTATACATATCTAACATAAATGGCTTTAGAGCTATCGTTGATAAAAAAATCAAATGCGAAACTGCTCGAGTTTGTTTGTTACGCTTTCACCATAAAACAATAAAACGATTTTAAAAATTCTCTCACCAATAGAAAGCTAAATTATATGCGAGGACTATAGGCTGTATATAATAGTATGCTCTGGCGTTATGAAATTATAAATATTGATATATTATATTTGTTACACGTTTTCTGTCGCTAACAGAAGCGAGTTATTACAAACGTCAGAAAACAGATCGTTGTCATGGAAACGATGTTGATATATTTGTGGGCTCTATGCTGGTAGTTACTTAGCCCCTTACCTACTGGTCGGCTGCTGCTCCAGAAAATTCAAATATTAGAATATGTTTTGTTTTTGGGACAAGATTATGTTTTGGAATAAATGTCAAATTAGAGTTCCTACATTAAAAATATAATTCGTAACGATTATGAAGACAGTATAATGAATAGTGTTATTTTTTATTATATTTACAAACTTCCACATATTTAAATAAAAATAAATCTCCGAAATGTTTGAAAGCGCATACATTCCGAACGACTGCACCAAATTGGATAATTCTTTTTTCTTTGAGCTCTAGCTGTATGGGATGCGGGAGGGGTTGGGGGAAGGGGGAGAGGAGGAATAATTGATAAGTGCAAGCGCTACAGTAATTTGCCCTAGTACCATGCGAGCGATGCCGCGGGGAAAAGCTAGTATAATAATATTTGCTTAACTTATCCTCACGAAGGTTAAACAAGGGTTTGCTTTTAAGGGTTGCTGGGTACCCATATTATGTAGGTTGATCTAAGGGTGTAGGTTTACAGGCGTATCGACAGAGGGTGTGCGCCCTTGCAGCCACATGCCATATATATTTAAGGGTGGTATAAAATGGGATGTTAGCGGGTTAAGGGATGAATAAGATCTCCTCATTTGGGAAGTTTGATAACTACGGAAAGTTATCAAAGGATCTTCTTAAAGTGAAATGATGAAAAACTAATGTAATTTTTTACAAAAAATGTTGGCCGTGTCGCATTTGAAGAAGAATGAGATTGCCGAGTGACTGAAGTACCCTTCCTTCATCAGAAGAGTATTAAAACTAACTAGAATATTAAAACTAACTTGAATATTAAAATTAACTAAACTAATTAACTAAATATTCTCCTGATGAAGGAAGGGTACTTCCGAAACCGGTAGAGTGTGTAATAAAAATAAAGTGGTAAACAAATTTATGTGTTTATATTGTATACTAGCGAGTTCCCGGCATGCGTTGCAAAGCCACTCAAATAAAGAAATTGTTTCTCCCTGCGAGTCCTTTCTCATTCGTCCCGTTCCCTTTCCGCCTCCCCTCTCCCCTCACGCGTTCCCCTGCCGCGGGCGTGCTCACAACAACTCGCCAAAGTGTGATCGCAAACGGATAAATAGTATAGGAAATATTTTCATAACGCCAGAGCTCACTATTATATATAGAAACCATCGACAAGCGCACATCAAATCCCCAAAGTTTCGCAATCGGATGAATGGTTTAGGAACGCATAAGGGACAAACAAAGTAACATTCATTTTTATACTCGTACTAGCAATTTCCCGGAAGGAGGGGAGGAGGGTGAAGGGGGTGGATGGGCCAAAAGAGTTTGGGAACCACTGACCTAGACAAACCTCATCCCATGAACCCGAGCACCCCTGCTAAGTCACAAAACGTAGCGAACCACTTGGGGTGACCTGTGACAGGGGTTTTGATTATCCAATGAAGGGTTCCCAGGGCGGCGGTGCCCATACCCGTCTCTCAAATTAAAAAGTTAAACTTAAATCTAGAGCAAATCACGGAAGCGGATGTGGGTAAAAAGATTTCTCATTAAACCATATTTTGTTTCCGTCCGTCTAGATAAAATCAAAAATAACCAATTGTATAAAAGGACACTCGTAAACCGTACGATATAATCAAGGAACCTTTCTGCAAATAAAGGTCGGATATACTAGGAAAACTAATGGGAGATTTCTCATACGTAAGGACTGACCTCTTTTACTCTATTACACAATATCGAGAGCTGTTTTGAGTGATATATTTTCTCAATACATATCATAACCCAAAAGAATAATAAAAATTGGAAAATATTAAAAACACTTACGCGATTTTAAAACCTCTGTGATAGACTTACTTTTCCTCGGCTCAGAACCCAAAGATAATTTGAGTTCCTGCATAGATCAATATGTATTTTTTTTTAAATTTTCTGTGAGTTCATATTTCAATTTAGATTAAAAGTTAGATATTTGGTCCATGCTATATCTGGAAACTGGAGAATCTACATCATATTTGGAGTCGATTTTTTGATTAGGCTTTCGTTTTCGAGTTTATAGTGGCCGAAAAATGGAAATACTCAGAGCGATGAAAAAACAGGTTTTTGGGTTATCCATGTTATGTAGATTCACTAGTTGCCCGCTTGTAGTACGAGTTTCCGAATACCGTGTATAGGCACCTTTTTCCAGGGTGCTAGATATCCTCAATATAGCCCAGAAGGTCAATACGATCAAATTGATAACTTAATATGGAATCGATAGCTCAACTTTTTTTATCGATGTCCCCAGAAAGATTGTGCTGACGATAGCCGAACCGATATTGACGGAAAATAAATAAGAAATCGTTATACATTGGCAACACTGGCGGATCTAAGGATTTACATTCCTAAACGACAATCGGGTACGTAAAAATTAAAAATGCTGATAAATTGACGATTTCGAATTCAAATATCAATTTTGTTATACATTTCCACTTTGCGTGTTTTTTTTACACTTAAGGGCAGTTAATAAGTTAATGAAGTCTTTAGTCCTATTTGAACAACTTTAATTTTTACCAAGATGAATTCATTAAGTCTACAGATCATACATACATGCATACGATTTCCTTCAATTCTAAGAGCCTTCTTTCATTCTTTAATAAGCCAGCTATTTTGCGTAATGACGTTATTCAAAAAGTTGTGCGTATTGTTAGTTTATCTTACACTCGAGAAGCCGCACTAGAAGTTGCCATGGTAGCGACTCACGAACTGTGAAGTTTTGACATGTCAGGTCAGAAAAATATCGATTTTGTTAAGGAGGTTGATTGCAATTGCGTTGAGAACTGGTTTCTTTTCAGTTTCTCTATGAGCGGAGGCCCTTACAGTCCTCTAAAATTCACGTGTACTTTTTGTAAATAAACTCTAATATATGTACTTGGAGTAAACCGTGTTTATCTTCCAATTAATTAATAAGTCCCAGCACTGCACTGTGCAGTAATTTAGACTTTCCGGACATGGAACAGATTATAATAAGACTTTCCTTGGAAGTTAGGTATAGTAATCAGCCCAGTTAACTTCTGCAACTTTTGTATTTTGTTACAGCATTGTTGCTCCAGGCGAGTGTTGAAATTTCAGCCCGGCGTTGTTGTTCCCGTGTAATAATAAAGTTGTTTTAGCGCAAATACGAACAGTTTTATTACATTCCCTGTGTACTGTGGAGCTAGCTAACTTTCCTGCAACGGGAGAGAAAACTTGTCCAATATGCCCGACGCCCGACGCGACTGTTTAATAAGAACTTACTTCATGTTAAATAATATCTTCATGTGAAATTCTATTCATAGTAGTATCATTTTAAGCGGATAGTTTATCGCAAGAAAGCTTTTAGGAACTAATCTTAACATATTATTTAATATATTGACATCTACTATTCTTCAGCGTGGGTTCTGTTGAGTAGTGTGTATGTTCCTATTTTGAAATGTTCATTTTCTACCTGTCATTTTATATTAAAATTTGTCTTGATTCATTTTCGTCTATGGACTCCTTTACTTTTAATTTAACGTCAGCTGTGTCGAATTTTATTTTAATTTTTCCAACAAATTCTTTTTTTTTTTCATTTTACCTACGCTTTTACTAGAGACTCATAATGTAATACGCATTTTTTACTGTTCCACAAAATTTTGTATATTTATTTATATGAGTAGGAAATATTAAAAATGGAATTACAAAATTTATAGGCTGGCAACATCAATTTAACTGTCAAATATTCTTTTAAAGCCCAACGACACTGAAAATATAGAACACTGTAAATCTTTTTTTTTTTAAATTTTGTTCTTAAAAAATTCAAAAAAAAAAATTCAATCGAAGAAGCAATGTTGTTAAGGTACCTACTTAATGACAAATGTGATTGAAGTGATTTGATTTCATTTAATTTAACATAAATTTGAATTAAACAGTAGTCAGAAAGGAAGAATCACTAATGGTGAGTTTAGTTGCACAACTTTTAGATCTGAATGAGTTAAATATATTAAGATCTAAAATTAGAGACATGATCTAAAGGCGGTACTAAGTAAATGTGAGCAATTTCTGAAGCGTGCTTTATATTTTATTACAATATCGTTATTCTTCATTATGTTAATACAAAATTGCCAAGGTACAATATACCTACTTGCAATTCTTATTTTGAGATTAGTGGGTATCTATATTGCAATGAAAAAAATTTTTTTTTCACTTTTATGCCTTTATAATTTTTTATAAAAATGTAGATTACACAGCTTTACTATTTCACCATGAGTTAAATTTTAGTATTGCCATTTGAACAACAGTGGCGCCCTTCTAGATTTTCTAATCTTATTTGACTAACTGTTTAGACGTAAATTAATAAAAATAAATAAATGTAATTTAATGAGAACAAATAACTTTGTGTACACCACTTTTTAATTAACAATATCGACATGTTTCAAAAACAATGTTTTCTTCGCCAGGATAATAAGTTAATAAAAAATAACAAAAGACAAGTATAAGTATAAAGTATAGACAAATAAGAACAAAGACAAAATATTAGAAAAGGGAGGTGATTAAATTACTTAAAATATCATCAAAAACAATTATTTAAAATAAGATATAAAAATTATTTTAGGATGGGTAAAAAATTACATTTACATAATAAAAAATCTTTTAAAACAAAACAGGAAGTCTAAATAACAAAATAAATTAATATAAATATAAGTATACATACGAAAATAAATTTGAAAGATGGCTATTTTTAAAAAACGTTTGGTTATTTATAATATTTAATTTACTATTAACACTTTTCCTAATTTCTAAAATTTCTAAATTATCTAATTGTATACCCGTCGTGTTAGTGTGTAAAATTTTTAAACCTTTATTAATATCAAAAGAATGACTTGTTTCTAAAATGTGTACACAAAGTTATTTGTTCTCACTAAATTAATAATGACGCCACAAAGTGAATTTGCTAAGTTTGAAGAAATAAATAAATTTATCTGTAGGTTACGTTTTATTGTAAGAGGTTCACGACAACTTTATTAATAGCATATCTGCAAACAATGACGAGAGCAATGTACATAATTTCAACCTTATCCATTATTATCTATTAACCAATGTGCCTCATATACCTCCAACCTCAATCCCAAAGGAGCTAACCTAACTATCTTCTCAGTATATTGTCTTTATCGTCTCCCTGCGGGATCACCCACCGCACCACCCATTATTATTAGGAATACTAAACACTGCTACGTACAATAGTTATAGTATCCTATATATAGTGTATCTGTTAATAATGATTGTAACTACAGAAGCCTCCCCCCCCCCCCCGCCCTGATCTGTCACTCCAGCTAACGGAGCGTCGCGCTGTGACGACTTATGTTAATTTCTGACGTCTCGTCATGCTGTGTACTTTAGTGAATTGCAGGGCAGAATTACAGAACCACACTGAAATTCAGCAGTGATCGGTCTTAATAAACTGCTGAGTAATTAATGATTTTTGGCAAATTTAATTTAGTAATCTCCAAACTGGCGAGAAAATCAAATTATTATATCAAAGTAGGCACAGCCAAATCATTTAAAGACGTTTTAAGGTTTGAATATATTTTTGCACACCGGTAGGTTCGAATGTTTCAACTTAGGGCCTCCGCTCATGGAGAAACTGGAAAAACAAGTTCTCAACGCAATTGCAATCAACCTCCTTAACAAAATCGATATTTTTTTGATCTGATATGTAAAAACTTGACTAGTTACCGCTACCATGGCAATCTGTCAACGATGCAACCGAAAACAATGCAACTGACGAACCAGCACTGCTGGTCGCCGCGGCACTTGCGTTTCAGTTGCATTGTTGACAGATTGCCATGGTAGCGGCTCACAAACTGTCTAGTTTTGACATGTCAGTTCATAAAAATTCCGATTTTGTTAAGGAAGTTGATTGCAATTGCGTTGAGAACTGGTTTTCTTCAGTTTCTCCATGAGCGAAGGCCCTTAGTTCTTCGATCTAGTTTGGAATACCCGCCCGTAGTCCTCTCTTACCTCGCAAATGCCCAAAGATACTGGGTGCGTAGCAACGTGTATCAATTCCGTTTAAGTTTAGACTCGCGATTCATTCGACAAGTCGAAGTGAAATGACACAAAACTGTGCTATACAAATATGACTATTATTATTAAGTTATTTGTAAATACAACTATTTGAATTTCACTTTTGTTATCTTGAATGATTGATTGTATGAATAAAGTGGAATTTTGGATGTGGAAATTAACCTACTCTTCGAGATCCGATCAAGCTGAAACGCGGCAGATAATATCTGCAGTATATTATACTCGTTGTCGAGGACAATGCATTCTATCAACTTCTAGCAACAATTGGCAATCACGCGCACAATTATGTGCGCGTGATTATACACATTTCTCTGAAATTCTATTACATTGTAGCATACAATATACGAAATAAACAGGTCTTATCATTACCGGGTTTGGCCCAATTGGCAGTGGGTAGGAAAGATCAATCCTCCGTCAAAAGAAAATATTTTTAAAAATTTTATAAGACATTTGAACATAAATATAATGTAGTAAAAAAGTTTGTTTTTACGGGTGGATTTATCTTGTTTTTTTATTAATTCTTCGCTAAAACCAAATTATAATTCAATAAAATTATTTGTTTATCCATTCAGTACCTCATCACTACACAAACAAGGATCTATAAAATGATTTTCCTATGGCTACTTGTTTAAAATGTTTCCTAATAAATTAGTATTTAAAGTGTGTTGGTCTGGTAACTAAATATGTACAACAAAGAAATCTGATTCACGAAAGTTATCAATTCTGTTGGAGGAAAGAGCTAAGGAACTTAATAATAAATCGTTTTTAGATTAATCTGTACTTCGAATCGGTTTGCATTATAAATACACAAACATATGATTTGGATAAATTGAAGATTTTCCTACCGTTTCCATTGAATAGAATTAAAAAAAATGTAAATTACTTTTTAAAAAAAATAAGGTGTCCGGACGATTCAACAATGTGCAACTTCATTACTCCTTTAAAAGTCATTAAAAGTGATGAAAGAAACAAACAAACAAAAAATGGTTTATTAGGTTACGTTAGGTTAGGTAAGGTTACGTTAGGTTAGGTTATGGGCTGTTTTTATCACTTTTAATGGGGTGTAGAAGTGTAGAAATGCCATTTTGTTGAGTTGTCATGTAACCAAAAAATAAAAGCATTAACTACTAACAAATGTATTTTTTCATTAGAAATGAAAGAATGCATATAATACACAACTTTTTAAAAATACAGTTAAATGTCTAGAATTATCTTTGACAGTTTTCATTGTTTATTTTTTTTCTTCTTATAAAACTGTTAAAAAAAAAAAAACATTGTCACCTATAGACTCGTAGGCTCACTACGTTGGCCAAGCCATTTTTAATCTGTTACTTACGTTCGTTGCGATATAAAGCACACTAAGATACATATATTTTCCGCTTGTGATTTCTTCTTAGAGAACGCGCTAAATTGCTTGTAATATATTTTAGTCTTTTGAAAACAGTAATACATACTAACATAGTTCACAATAATGTCCTCTGCGTGCGAACTCTATCTAACTTTCTTAATAGACAATAAACAGAGTTAATTTCAAGCGACCTCCCAGGTAAGTATGGTCCTGTATACATTTTTAGGAAGCATCGCGTTCATTGGTCGAGACATTGTACATATATTTTTGTATGAACCGGTGGATGAAATTTTTAGCCATAAGTTGTTTGTAATTGTTTGTCTAGTTTTAAGTTTTATTTTGAAAACAGTAAGACATCATAGCATTGTAAAAACAAAAACAAAAAATAATACAATTGGCGATAACACCAAGTTGAATCTTTGGTTTGCCTAACAGTCTACTAGACCCTAATTTCCTGATGTAAGTTTTATTTAAACACTTTGGTTTGATGCCAAATCACCAAAGCAGTAGTCCAATTCAACCGAAAAAGTTAGAGAGAGAGAGTAGGTCCTCTAAAGTTCTGAAGCCGAAATCGTTTTGCAATTTGAGTCACGTGTTTACCCCGCTGCTTTAAGTTGGAGACTGTAACTGACGTTAAATTTTAAACACAATTACACTATCGGTGAAGATATTAACTATGTTGACGTAGTTCAGTTCAAACAGGCCTCTGCGTAGTTAGTCCGGGGCACTGAGTGACCATAAAATCAAAATAAAGTAACAGAACGGCAAAAAATATTCATAAATATCCAAAAATATTGAAACAAAATAATACAAATGCAGTTGCATTCTTTCAAAATAATATTTATTTTTTTTATTTTATTTGGAAATATGGGTGTTTAAGACTCCAACACATTTATGTTGGGTCCGATTCAGTTTACGATCTAAATTTTCAAAATGTTAACATTTTCACTGGCTTGATTTTTCTATAAAATAAAATTCTAAATTATTATGCTTTCGATAGTTCAGAATTAATTATCTTGATAAACAGTCGTATTTCATTGCATATTGTAATCGAGATTATTTTTTGTATCAGCTGCTCCCGTCTGGAGCAAGTGAGACTATGGCATCCCCGATTGGAGTGGTAATGCGCGATTTCATCCCGCAACAAAACATTCCCCAACAAAATATCGGTAAATATTTACCTAATAGGGACACGCTTAATATGCACTTTTTATTTCAAAAACACTTAAATCAGTTAGATAATAATGAGAAGTAAGTATTTCAGTTTCCGGAATTGGAAAATAATGCATTTTAATAGATATTTCATTATAAACATTTCGTGTTCGATTCCTCGACTGGCTAAGTCCTCCATCACAACACAAGCAACATTTTCGGCCTTCTGTGGTGGTAGTAGGAGATTTTCAAACATTGTTGGGTTATTCGTAACCCGGGAATGTTTGTCTTTCTTTTTAAAAAAAAAAAAAATAAAAAAAAAAACAGACAATTTAACATCTTTTCTTCACGCCAAGTTTTGACATAATAATATTAAAATAGTTTTTTATGCTAGTATTTTTTTTCTTTTTTAATTAAACCCAAACTAAGAAACTAAGAACCTAAGAACCTATTTTAGGGTCGTGTGTTAATATTTTGGATTAAATAAGAGAAGAAAAAAAACTAACCTTAAAAATTTGACATCAATGACAATGGTCGCCAGGCGAATAATCGTTTTTAATTTTGACGAAATAACTATTAATTTTTTTTTTTAATTCCGGAAACTGAAATACTTACTTCCCATTATTATCTAACTGATGTTAAGTGTTTTTGTATTAAAAAGTGCATAGTAAGCGTGTCCCTATTAAGTAAATATTTACCAAAATATCTATTAAAACCTAACCTAACCAAAAATTGGGACAAAAATAATACAGACATCTTGTAAAGACAATGTTAAAATATTGTTAAAAAATAGTAAAATGGGACAAAAATAATACAGATAGCAATATTTTTGTATTGCAATAAAATGTAGGCATAATCATTTCTTGTAGGAGATATTATGGTATTTGCTAAAAATCTCATGGAAAAATCGTACTACCGACTCCTTCCTACCAGAGATGAAAATCAAACACAGGCTATGAACAATATTCACGTGACGTGACGTTATGACAGGCTGTAGAAACTTTGCAGGGGTTGAGGAGACGTAGAGTAACAGGAAGGTAGTGTTGTGCATAATCGAGATAACAGCATTATCGTCTAATTATCGAATGCTCGGATGATTAAATAGTTGAAATAATATTTCGGAACAATCAGTCGAAAATTTGTAAAAAGCCGAAATATAAAGAATCGACATAAACCGAGTGTCATAAGATCCTGCGCCTGACTTTTCCGCGCAGGTTCTTACGGATTATTCCTTTCACCGCAACACATTCCTTACATTGACGGCCTCCGTGGTTGTATGGTAAGTATGTTAACTACCAATATGTAACTAGTATGTAACTAGTATGTTAACTACCAATCTGGAGGTCGCGAAATTTTATTTCATTAATTTGTGATATTTCACAATTTATTAATTTGAATTAATAAATAATAATATTGCGGCACGTTCCAGCGCGGAATATACTTTAAGTATCGATCTGGTGTAAGACCACCAATCAGAGTTCAAACGTTGCTTGAAATGGTTTAAGCCGTGTTTGGTCACCAGATCTGAATAGCCGAGTACTAATTCACCTTCCTCTTTCCCGTATTCTTCCCCTCCAGTCCTCACTACTTTCCTTCCCCACTACCTTCAGCCTCACAACATACCCCTATTGGGGATGCCATAGTATCATTGGCTCCAGGCGTTTGTGAGCTGTTGGGACTCTTGTGCGATATTCACAGCTAAATATAAATACAAATTTCGGTTGTCCGTGATGTGGGTTATTCCTGTGTGAAATCATTTAATGAACTCAAATTTGTTTAAAAAGTGTGATCGTCAAAACTGGAAAAGATTATGTGAAACATAATTCAGACTAATGATAACGTAAGCACCGACCGACAGTATTATATCGGAAAATTGTTTTTGTTTTCTTTTTAAAATTGGAATAATAAAATTTTGTAAATTTTCACAAGTCTGCACTAGGATAAATTAATCGACTACGGTTTGGTAAAATCCTTTAAACCACAAAATGAAAACTTTACAGGAGACGACAAAAACGAATATTTACAATTCATAAAACTAATTAAAAATCTTGAAGTTTATATAAAAGGTTAGTTATTTGTTTGTCAACTTTTTGATGTAAAATATTGCAATTCTATTTTTAATTTTGAAATATTTGAGGGTTGAGTGATTTCATCTATGGTTTTTTCGAAAAAAAAAACAAAAAAGAAAATAACGCATAAATTTAGTTGTTAGTATTAAAAATGTCTTAATAAGCAATAATTATTTTACCATTTGCTATTTCGAAGATTCTACACGAAAACACTGAAAATTAACATTCCTAAAAAAGTGGCTTGGAAGGGTTCTACCGAAACATAGCCGGAGTGTGTTATATTTTTAGGTAATAATTGTTGAATCTAAAAATCAATCAAATCTGAAATTTTAATATGAAAAACGATTAAAATAATACATTATTTGAAGGCAATTTAGAAAAAAATTACTGATAACAACTTGTAGTTATATTATTGATCTACATTTATGTACCCAAATGTAAAAAAACTTTTTATGGTTGTCGTAGGTCCTCCGCTTCCAGGAGTCTGGATTGTTGAAAATCGGACGAAACCATATCATTCAATTCAATTTAATCATTTTAAAAATATTACAAAATTGACAATTCAAAGCATTGTTAAAAGAATTTTTTATGCCATTTAATGCAGAAGTTGTTTTTACCTGCGCGACTTTTCCCGTTCGTCCCGTTCTCCTCTTGCGTCCCCTTCCCCTCTCGCGTTCCCACTCCGCCTCCTCCACCTTTCCTCTTCCCACTCCACTCCCCTCCTTCCCTCGTCCCGCGAACCCCCCTCCCGAATTCCCCTCTCCCTCCACCCTCCACCCTCCCACATTCCATACGTTCATTCCCGGTACATTCAGTTTTCAAACAGCTCGCGTGCCACATATTGCAATTTTTTATACAAATTTCATAATGCCATAACTCCCCAGCGGTAAAAAAAAATAATAATCCAATTTAGTGCAGTCGTTTGGAGGTTATGCGCGTACAAACATTTTGAAGATTCATCTACGACTATTCACCCTTAATGGGTGAAAGTCAAATAAATAATTTAAAAAAAACAACGACTATGTCAACATCGTTTTCAAGGCCACGATTTGTTTTGCTTTTCTTCTGACGTTGGCAATTATAACTCGCTTTTGTTAGGGACAAAAAACGTACAAAAATATAGTATATTTATATTTATAATTTCATAACGCCAGAGCTTACCATTATATACAGCGTATAGTCCTCGCATATAATTTAGCTTTCTATTGGTGAAAGAATTTTTAAAATCCTTATATTGTTTTATACGTGAAAGCGTAACAAACAACCACAAGCAGTTTCGCATTTATAATATTAGTATTGATAAGCATATTTAAACTAACAGCAACAAAGCTTGCCACCTAAATTGTGCTTCTTAATGTTAAACATATCGATATTCAAAGTGATTCTATTTAACAACAAGACAGCTCTGCAGATTGACATGACCATTGGCAAGTTAGCTCTGCAAGCCGGGAGATAAAACAGTAATCATAACTACACCAGCAGATACATCATATCGTATCACGCAATTTAAATAATTTTAAACACGTCGACTGTCCCTTATCTAGACTTGTAGGCATTTTGAGAATTGTTTCAGATGGGCAAACAGGTACACAAAGTTATAAACCGGCAAAAATAGACTGATTCGTCCAATTTTTCCACCTTGACATTCACAAATTGAATTTGACCAGCTCGTATCAATCTCTCCCGGGCTTATGATCGTGATTCAACCTGATTTTGCATTTTTTATTCCGCCTGTCTAATTCGGGACCAGAAACTGAATTAGGGCTAGATTTGTACCCTTGTAATTTTTCCATGGGCTTAGTTAGGGCCGGGATTAAGGGCTTTAGGGCCAAACCTGACAGGCCAGATTAATTCTGTGGGCCTAGAGCGGTCTAGAGGCTAGATCATGCTGATTGACAGGACGATACCTCGGGAAGGGTAAACGGATGGTTCGAAAGGGCTAAAATGTTACGTGAATATAAATTATTGTTTATCTTTGATTACTTATTTATTTTTCAACTAATCAAAAGGTTTTTGTTTTCATTGCTGGCAACACGAACGTTTTTTCCCCCCTTTTAAATACACCTAATATGAAATGTGGGTAGCATAGACTAAAAATGACTACCAGTCTAACTATTAGACAATGTCTGCTCTGAGACCGGGAAGAAATAATAAGTGCTTTTAAATTGTTGTTGATTACTTATTAATGTTTATTACTTATCAAAATGTTTTTTTTGTTTTTTTTTTTCGTTTCTTCCCCTCTTTTGGAAGGCGGAAAGGGTTACCGCCGCCCGTGAACCATTTATTGGATAACCAAGCCCAAGTGGTTCGTTACGTTTAGTGACTTAGCAGAGGTGCGTGGGGGTGAGGTTTGTCCGCATCTTGACAGCAGATGCGTCTTTTTTTACATGAGCTCGACAGAGGAAATAATTTCCCTCAGGGTCTATGTCATCTTTGGGGATGGTGTGTGGAGGGTTTTTTAAGGAAAGGAAGGAGAGGAGAGTTCTGGGAAGGAAAAGGGTTTAAGGGGTGGGTAGGAATCTGGGGTTCAGTGTGACCTGGTCGTCCGCCTCCAAGACCTAGACAAACCTCACCCCATGAACCCGGGCACCCTTGCTAAATCACCAAACGTAGCGAACCACTTGGGGTGACCTGTGGCAGAAGTGTTGGTTATCCAATAAAGGTTCCCGTCTGCCCACCAACTGCGTGGTAGGCTGGAGCGGGAGAGACTGGTTGACGGAGACGTTTTAATCTGTCTAGCAGGACCCTCTGAGAACATTGCCTTACCGCAGTGAGAGGGATATCCTGAACGGTTCCATGCCAACTGAGAATAAAGTCAACTCAACACCTCCTAGAAAAGTCATTAAAAGCTATGAAAAAAAAAATTTTTAATTAGCCGATAACCCTAACCTAACGTAACCTATTTAACCAATTTTTTATATATATTTTTTTATCACTCTAAATGACTTATCTGAGATGGTTCTGAGTTAGTTTCATTTCGAGTTGTCCGGTCACCATCCTGAACATACTGACCCCCAGATTCTTACCCACGCCTCGTACTCTTTCCTTCCAAGAACTTCCTCTCCTTTCTTCCCTAAAAATACCCTCCACACAGCATCCCCAAAGATGACATAGGCCTTGAGGGGAATTTTTTCCTCAGGGCCTCCTGAGTAGAGCTAATGTAATTTTTTCAACTGCACTGAGAATTGTATTATAGGTACAATAATGAGTCTAGTTTTTGCACTGTTAATTCGTGGTGGAATTC
Source organism: Glyphotaelius pellucidus (assembly GCA_936435175.1). Classification (NCBI taxonomy): domain Eukaryota; kingdom Metazoa; phylum Arthropoda; class Insecta; order Trichoptera; family Limnephilidae; genus Glyphotaelius; species Glyphotaelius pellucidus. The sequence goes on from OW386549.1 coordinate 7,411,131, forward strand.
CATTGTATTATAATTGAAATTAAAACACTTTTGCACTTTTTTCCACAAATTTATTTACACCAGGACCGGTTTCATCCTACTACGGACATTTTCAGACTGAACATTTTCAAACCAGTCTGAAAATGTCCGTAGTAGGATAAAACCGGTCCGGGTGTAAATAAATTAGTGGAAAAAAGTGCAAAATTGTTTTAATTTCAATTATAATAGGTACAATACGTTATATTTGTCTTTGTACTATGATATTATTTTTCAGAAATAATGAAATGTTCTTCCTCAAGCACCACTCAACTAATTATGGATATCATTCACCACTATCCAAAATGTGTGGAATAAAGTCAAAATCTTGATTTTTTGGTATTAAGTCAATTTATATCTCTAAGCAAGTGAAGAAATATTCTGTTTGATACGACTTCTAGCGAGGTCTTGCATTGAATCGTCACTTCTATTTTTTATGTTTATCTCTGCCTTTTATGTTAGTTGATGTTTACTTATAATTTACATTTTTCTAACAATTTCGTTTTACTTACATTATTAATTGAGCATAAGTCCGTTAATAAATCAGAAAATCATACCAATCTATTGCTTAAACTTATTTATTGCTTAAGCTAGGCTAAGAAGTATAAAATAAAAGTCTGCACATGTGCAGCGCCATTGTGGATGATAATTTAAACATTTCTTAAAATTTCTTAAATTATCTTTAGATACCAGATCCAAATAGACAAGCACTTCCCTTCATTATGATTCCTTCGTTCGATATGTTTATCGCAAAATTCACCCAAAAGTGGGGTATTGTAGACTCACTGGCTCCAGGCAGCTTAGCTCTTGTATAACGTTACTTAAAAAGCCTTGGATCAAGCCCAGCTAGCTCTTTCCGGACAAAATATTACAAAGGCAAAATTACCGGTTATGTTCAAGTGTTGAAAATGGCAGGGAAAGGTTGAGTGGGAGAACCTGCTTAAGCAAAATCTAGTCACTAATATGCAAATCCCCAGCCTGGGAGCTATAGATACCAGTTTTACATCCGCAAGCAGCTTTATTTAGCATATTTTCCCTACTGAAATACCAAGTAAGTACAGCAATATGAAACGATGTTTTTTTTATTCTAGAACCTTGTATTTTAGTTTTGGGTCAGAAGGGTTGTACACATTGCTACACATTTCTTCAGATTGATTCGTAAATGGTTTGAAAACTTGACTATCGTAGAGAGCAATTGCCAATAGTCATGCCAGTTGGGGGAGCAATCTTGGAAAGAATCAATTCGGACAACAATCTAACTGTTGGGTAGAATGAGAAAATTCCTAAATCTAGTAAAATTGTTTACAACGCAATCATTGTATACACAATAATTACTGTAGCAGCAGCATTCTATTCTTAGCCAATGATAGATTAATGAAACAAACGACAATACTACAAAACAAAGCTATGAAAATTATATTGAAGAAAAATAGATATACGAAAATCAAGGAAATGTTCAAGGAGTTAACGTAATAAGTATAGAGGAGGAACGTCACTTCCACATTCCACCTGGCGCGCTTCTGAAGGTCATTTTGTTCGCGCTGTACAAGCATGTGTGTATTACTTTTCAGCCTTCCCTAGTATCTAGTCTTTAAAACGAATTATTTTCTTCAATACTTTATTTCTAATCTACATAATAATGAATGGCCATAGATCAAGTGAACTTAAGTTTTTAAATTTTCTCTAAGATTTTTCTTGAAAACCTGCAGCATAAACACATACTTGAGCTGAGGAAAATAAAAGCACTTTCATCGTGTAAACTCGGCCATCCTGACAAATTGGCAATTGCCGAGCATTTGGTTGAGACCGGCCATAACTTTGGATTTGTTCTTTGGAAGTGACGAATGCAAAGAACGTATCGAGCACACCTAATTATGACGCAATTAAAATTCACAAAAACACACTTAATAATTATTTGTATCCAGTACTTGACGGCTACACCAAAACTAAACGACGAAAAGCTCACTTCTTTACCTAATTGTTATACTGAAGTACTGGTTCTAAGAGGATTAACGTGTTTAACACGATATCATTTATACGTAAATTAACACACAATTCATCACAATCCACATATGTAATGGACACACACAACGTTAACTAAAACAGTAGGAAGTGCAACACGGCATAACAACCCAAAAATAAATCACGAAACTAATACAGATGCGCTAAATGTGTAAACGAAATATATTAAAATTCTTATCTCTTTTACCCAGTTCAAACAAAATTCAAGTTTCAAACCATACAATACATTTGTGTTAAACCCGAAGAATAAAAATGAATATTATATGACCTGTATATAAGTTTTGACCCAAATGCAAGCGGACTACATGAAAAGCAACCACGAGAACAAAACAATAACGAGTGTACCTAGATATTATATTGAATACTAGTTTGGCTTCCGCGTTATTGCAGCGCTTCAACGATGCTTGTCAAAGCGCTATAATAGAGATCGGTTATCAGGTCGCTGATAGTTGTCCCAATAGATTCTACGACAGTTGATCCCTAGACATTTGCCCCCCAAGCATACTTACACACAGGAGATTCGGTTAGAGAAAAACGGTACACCTACTTACACAAAATATAACTAAGTGTCTCCGAAGGGACGTGCAGAGAGGATGTATTGCCGAATAACTGAATTATAAAACATATTTTCATTAAAATGCGCTAAAAATAAAACTACTTGTCTACATACTGTATATACCAGCGTATAAATATAATAACAATAATGTAGCTAGTAATGGATCAATTCGATTTATCGGTCCAGTTAGGAGTTCTACCGAGCCGAACCCTCTGATATGAAAATATCTGGAGTCGGTGAATTATTTTCCCATTTGGTCTCTGGTAGGTTGAAATATTATTCTTGTATTGTTTTGTATTTATTATACTTATATAATACACATGCACAGCGTGGATTGACTAAATGATAAATTGTGGAAGTGTGTGTAAGGGTTTAGTTTTTCCTGTGGGGAAGATTTAACCTTAAGTCGAAAAATTAAAATTAAAAAAATAAAAGTACAGACAATACATTTATAAAATCGTTTGGTTTCCTCACCAACATATCATTATTAAAGGTATTTTTGAACTCGATTTTAGGTTTGGAATTGGTAAACAATGCACAAAAATTATAATTTAATAATTATTATAATTTCCGGGTGGTGGGGGGGGGGGGGGGGGCGCAACTGTAGGGTCACTGTCTAAATAGTCGCTTTCTCGTTAATTTATGTAATAAATACGCAACATCCGATTTTTATTACTATAATTATTTCAAATAAGCCAATTAATTATTCGCATCATCACAAATACCACGTTTGATCTTCGTGTTTCGTTAATCGTCGTTTAAATCTTTAATTTGTTTATTTACGCCATTAAAGTGTCACCTGACCTGGCGTCATCATCGCAAAGCCTTTCATCAATATTGCTTAATTAAGACGTTGTTGCTGGCAACACTGCGAAACAATTTAATCGCCTTTCGACCCCGGCCCCCACCCCCTTACCAACAAGCACCGGCGACACGTTGAAAAGGCTTAAAATAAATTAATGTCCCAATTTCCATAATACTGAAAAAAGTTTTTCCATCAGACGAGCCTTTGTCTGGGCTGACTTTCAATTGTTTTCCCTGGGCAGATTCCAAAACCAATTTACGGCTCAATTATTGGCCACTGTCAGCAAGGAGAGGAAAACTTCGCAAATGAAAACTAACGGCAATATTGACGGGGATTGTAACGGGGATTTTGACGCGAATATTGACGGCTATTTTGACGGCGATTTCGATGGGGGCTTTGATAGGGATTCAAATTGTAGATGCCATGTCAATTGTTATACTATTACAACGACACGTTTTAGAGCCACTCAAAAGTGGTAAACTACATAGTAAAAAAAATGCATTAACTCCACATAGAGATGTTGTGTGAGGGTGTGTTTTGGAAAAGGAAGGTGAGGTATTTTTAAATGAGGAGGGTTTCTTTAGGAAAAGGAAGTATAGGAAGTTCTGGGTAGGAAAAATGTACGAGGGGTGAGCTGGAATCTAGGGGTCAGTACGTTCAGGAGTGACATGAATCCATTGCTCTCACTGCGGTACAAGGAGTTGGATCAAAAGAGTTCTACGGGAGGGTTCAAAGGATCTCCTTCAAACGGCTGGCTTTCCCAATCTGACTCGCCACACAATTGGTGGGCATCCAGCATCCAACGAAACCTGGACAAATCTCACCCCATGAACCTGGGCAACTTTTCTAAGTCACCTAACATAGCATTTAGATGACCTATGGCAAAGATACCTTCACCAGCCTTCTAAATTGAAAATCAGTTTCCGTAATTAGAATAAGCTTTAGGTTGTTTATTTATCAAATTAATTTTAGTTATTTATACTTCTAAATTGACAACTTATACATACTGTAAAATATTGCCTTGTTTAATGTGGTTCCCACAATCCATCTTGAATCTTCCAATTGATGCAGACTTCATAGTTTCCGGCAGGGCATTATAATATTTTATCCTTTTGTAGAGGAACCTAACCTAACCCTCGACTCTGTGCAGAAACGGGCGGTCCGTTTGATAGATTCTCCTATCATAACAAATGGACTGCAATCTTTAGAGCACAGGCGTCAGGTGGGAATGCTGTCCTTGTTCTACCGGTATTACAATGGAAGATGCTCCGAGGAACTAGCGTCACTGATCCCCTCGGCACCGGTGCATAGTCGGGAAACACGCCAAACACGCGCTCAACATTTGTACACGGTTGACATTAGTCACATGAGAACGGGTCGTTTCTACGACTCGTTCTTGAGTTCAACAGCCTGGCTGTGGAACGATTTGCCGGCTTCTGTGTTTCTTCCCTCCTACAACATGGGTTTCTTCAAGACCCATGTTCACTCCTTCCTCTCCTCAACAGCACCCTCCACACAGCATCTTCAAAGATGACATAGGCCCTGAGGGAAATTATTTCCCTCAGGGCCTCCTGTGTGGAGTTAATTATTGCCATTGTCGTTTTTTGGTAGTCTGATTTCGTGGCACGTTCTTGTGCTTTGTCTATGAATGTCCTATGTCCTAAGACGTGCTTGAACGAAGAACGAATTATTTGTTACAAAATGGAAGGTACAAATAGAATAATCTCAATTTTTTTATGCATTGAGGAATTTTGGACCAATTTTCGTTTGCTTTTGAAAACCAAATGACTATTTGTTCGTACCAAGTGACCAATGTATCATAATTAGTCTATGATTAGTTCCCACATTCAGCTCTTCGGGTCACACGATCTCGTTTCCGAGATGTGCCGAAGGTAGATGTGCCATTACAATCCTAAAGCTCCGCAGACCAAACTTAGTTTCCAATTAGAAAGGTCTTAAGTCATCCGAACTATAATTATAAATTACGATACGTCAATAAACCGTCACTGTGATTCAGAGAACCTAAATCTTTCAATAAGCATCCTGTAATGCTGGACAATACTGGTCCTAGTATTACATATAATGAATATCTCTGTTAAAGACATAAGAGACATTACAAACTTGAAGCAGTAAGTGGTAGGGAGATGTTAATAGGAACATGACGTTAAATTATCTGTACCATGACGTACAAGACGGTTCTTATGACGTCAATAATGACCATGCGATACCTGCATCTTAAATAAGGCAGAATCGATTTTTGTTCGTTCAATCAAATTAAATTTAGCTCAGAAATCGCTGGCTGTAGTACATTGGTAGCCTTAGTCCCGTTACATCCTACATCTTGTCATTACAAATATGTTTCAATTTCCTCTTCGCTAGTTAAACTTCAAACCCAAACACATCGGAAAATCAACGTCAAATTTCAGGAAGGCATCGTCGATTTTTTCGTATGAAGTTCATTTCCTCGCACATGTTTGATTATATTCCACATCAAGTAGTGTCCAAATGACGTCTTGGCATGGAAATCATCATGTCATTATGACATATATTATTCGAGTTGGTTAGGCGGTATTTCCCGTGGCAGGCCGATCGACAATAGCGTATCACGGCCATCAGATAGGTTTGACGTTTGCTGGAAAGTTCCATTACAAATGTGAAATGTTAATTTCCAGGCCATGGCGGGTTCGCAACGCCAACATCCGCCGGAACTCTGGCGGCGTAAATCAAAAGCTCCGACACATATTCAAGATTCAAATGTTTGCTATTCGGGGTAAGTTGTTCCGACTGGGAATTATTTATCTGTGTAATTTTGTAGATAGGTACCGCAAAATCTCTGTAAATAATTAAATTACCTGATATTTTTTCACGTCACGGGTTGGTACCTACCCTTTTCCTAATAAATCATGGCAATATGTGTTGATTGTGAGCAGTTTAGTAAGAAAATGAGAGTAATTGTTGGTAGGGGTTTGGTAGGAATTGACAAAATTAAATACCTGATTATTCAGATCAAGTCACTGCGTTTGCATCTGGGCATTTATTAATAACTAGTATTTTGAGAAAGAATTTCACAATTTTCCAAAATCACTTATCAAATACTAAGGGGGCATCTATTAATTGCGTGAGCTGTTTTTTTTCAATTAAGAGTCCTCCCCCTCCTGGTGAGATTAAGTGAGATTTGGTGGGACCCCCCCCCCCCCTCACGTAAAATTTACACTGCAGTTGTTAAAGGACTACATTTATTAGCAAATATATTTAAATTGAATAAAATTAAAAATAGATTAGATAACAGCAACACCTTCCTTAATTTTAAATATATATATATATATTTTTTTGCTTATTATCCCTATAGTAAAATATATTCATTTAAAGTTGACGTGAGATATTTATTGACCCCCCCCCCCCCCCCCTCAGTTTAAATGAGATTTGATGAAATTTTACTGAACCCCTCCCCCCTTTTGAGCTCACGTAATTAATGTATGCCCCTCAACATGACAAATCATATTTATTTTTCACATATCTTCACGTCACATATCTTTAGTAGGACAAGCTTGAAAATTATTATTTTAATTGATTATTTTTTTAAGAACTTAAATTGCCACATTATACAACCAAAAGGGGGTTCGCAGGAAGGAGATTTTGACCTTTAAAGCAGTTTTTATAGGCCAAATACTTTTTTCTGGGCTTAAAAAGACTAAAAAATGCTCGATTATCAAATGAGTTCTACTCGTAGTATTTAATTAAAGCATCTAAAATAATTTTAAGCAATCAAATTTTCAAACCAAAAACACTTGATTTTGCTTTACTTCGTAGTGTTTCGCATTAGTGAAAAATACATTTACAGATGGTTGTAAAAAAAAAATTTGATCATTAATAATATCAAAGCAAAACCTGGTCGACAGTTAAATGTTAATAAATACATAGTGATGTGTTTGATTTAATTTAAAAGAAATAAATGTTTATGTGTGTTGACATCGTAATCATTTGCAATATATTTGCCTTCGGAAATTCGGTAAATTTCGATATTTCGCCCATCTTTACGGTTACTGGGTCTGCAAACGCATCCCCTTTCTTCGGCGTAATATTCGACCGTAAAAATATTGGCACGCCATCTCACCACTGGAGATTATGGCCCTTGGCAGAGGCGCCCGCACATAAATGTGTGTACCAAATATATATTTTTTATGCGGTCTCCCATACCGTAAATAACACTACAGGGTGTAGTGCTGAAAATAAGCTGTGTGATCTTAACCACTCCAGTCTATCGCCTTTGTGCAAGTTTTTTGTCTTAAACAAACGGTCAGATTTATAAAATTTTTTTGATATTTCCGCTTCGCAATTAAAGCTCAATAAACTAAATATTTCTGAACATAGCCAAATATTAAAAACTGTTTTTGAAAAGTGGTAAAATAAGCTTTCAAACTGCATTTTTACAAATATATATTAAAATTTGTAAATATTAAAATTTAGGATGCAAACATAAAAAAAAAATTAAAATGACTCACGTGATGTTATCATGTTGAAACAGTACTAAAATCATGGTTAACGAAAAAAAATACTTATATTATTAGACAAATGTATGATAAACAATTTTATCACCTCTTTTTTTACCATTTCATACAAAAATATTTAGTAAAAAAATTATTAAGTCTAACGGCGCGTATGCGTTTTGGCGGATGAAAACTGTTTCTACAAAATTATTTTTTTTTTAATCTATTTCTACGGACAACTTTGAATAGAGATGTGAAGCGGGATTTATTAAAGATATTCTCCGTTTTGTTTTAAGGTTGTCACTAGAACAAAAACGCAGTTATAACATTTCTGTGGGAACACACTCGTTAGCTTGAAAACAAGCTTATTTTACTTGACTGCTATTGATATATTGTCTTGAAAACAAGCTAAGGGGTCGGAGTGTGCAAGGTCTTATTCATAAAAATAATAAAACGATAAAATATGGAATTTTTGTAAAATTTGACTTTTATGGAATTCGACAGATGTTCAACTTACAGATATGTAAATTTAAATATACAGGAACATGTCTTATTTGTATGAAATTTATACCAAAGATGTTTAAAGTGTGTAAGAATGCGGTGCGGTGCAAACCACTGAACATGAATGTGGTCAACGAATGCCAGCTCCATTCACTTGCGTCGTGAATTGATGAGGTCCACAGGACAACGCCTGAGGCCTTAGACTGGCACAGAGATCTAGATTTCTCCCTCTGACCCCTCTAAACAAAAAAAGGAAAGAAAAATAGGAATGGATGAGATGAACTGAGCTCAAAATTCCAGTCAGAAAAGCTTTGGTTGCAAAAACTTAAATACAGGTATGTACTTAGATAAGTGGTTTCTTACCGATACATTTCTTAAGATATACAACCTTCTGAAACGATCATAAGGGCGTGCACTCTTGGCGGAGACACACCCTGTTTATATCTTGACTGTCCCACAACCGCACCCCTAGCCATTTATTTCTTTACGGATACCACACACCCTGGGCGCCGAGAGGGTTGAATAACTATGGCCTCCTAGTTTATATTAAAGGGTAGGTACAATTATTTAAATGTGAATGTGCTTATTTTCGAGTGAAGAACTCTTTGCCAGAAATTATTTATTTTTATATAATATTAAGGGTAGTTTAATATATTTTTTCTGAGTGGATTGTGGTTTAAATTTGCTTCAAGTTTCTCCCTTATTCAAAATAATATATTTTATGCAATGAGCTTACATAAGCATTTGCAGCATTCACAAGTGGCAAAACGTTAAAAGCTGGTTTTAAAACCGAAGTCGCTAGTTCAAAACTCGATTAAATTCATATATATATATATAAATAAAAATATTTTTTAAAGAAAGATAAACATTCCCGGGTTACGAATAACCCGACAATAATTAGAAAATATCCTACTCCCACCACAGTAAGCCGAAAATGTTGCTTATGTCGTGGTAGAGGATTTAACCAGCCGAGTAATTTGAGATCAATCAGACTCAATGTGAACTCAGTCACCGAATAGTCAATTTGACGATCGTCCAGTTAATTATTCAGACATCTCCGAATACAAAGTTTTAAGATTATGAGGAAAGCAATAATCGAATAATCTACATAAATCAAATATTATTTACACATGTGTGTGTTTCACATATTAAATGTGCTATAAAATAACTCCGGGAGGCATAACGGCCCAATACATTAGTATGACATTTTGAAATATCCGACTAGTGACCCTGGTATCGCAAATGCGACACGTGGAGTGGACTATATCAATATATTAAAAAAAAATGTTATGCTTGTGCATACTTTGACACAACTATGGGGAATGGTAAACAGATGAATGGGGAAGGAAACTGACTTACCCCTTATGGTTGATGTTCAGCTCAATATTATGGGTCTGAGGGAGCACTAAGTCACTCACTGCACAAGCTTCCATAAAACTGGTCGATCTTATATAAAACTGAGAGAATAATGATGTTCGTTGCACAGTTTCTTTTAAAAGACTCACTGACATATTGATTTTATTGTTGTACGGTAGGTAATATTGTCAGTAAAGGCAGGTAATTGTGGTACAAAAAGGATGGGTAGAGAAATGGAACAAGGTATATAGATAGGTATACATAGTTGCGTCAACAGACCTAGTAAACACCGACACTATTCAATTCACTACAATTTTTCCTGCATTATAATTGATTTGGAAGTGTTTATGAGTAATCTGTGCCTAATGGAGGGTACACTTTTACATACAAATGCATACTCAACTCAAATTTCGATATTTCGTAGATGTTTTTTTTTACATGAGCTCCACACAAGAGGCCCTAAGGAAAATAATTTTCCTCGGGGCCTACGTCATCTTTGAGGATGCTGTGTGGAAGGTTTTTTAAGGGAAGGAAGGAGAGGAGAGTTCTGGGAAGGAAAAGGGTGAATTCAGATCCGCCCGAACATTGTGTTAGCTTTATTTAGAACTAAATCTGAATAGCCATTTACTTGGCAATAATTTGCTTCTACTCCAAAACTCTATCAATGTAATTAGGTGTTAGTTAGACAATATCACATCTCAGAATAAGTGCAGAATAAAATAAAAAGGTAATAGAATAAAAATTACGAGTTTTTTCTCTGTTCTACTAATAAATTAGGCATTTCAGAAAATATATACTGTTCCTAATAAAAATTCCAAAAGCGTGAATATGTGGATTTTATTTGATTTACGACTTTTAGAGAGATTCAGAAAAGAGACAATCTAGAAACGCGTTAACATTCGTCAAACGATAAAAAAGGTCTGATCAATATTTCCTTCTTGACAATATTTTCCCTGTCTTAAATTTGAATAGAAGACGGATAAATCAGGAGAGAAAAGTGGTCCAGTCATCAGTATACAGCCTCGTAAATAAAGACCTGGCGATCTGAATTTGGGGCGATCGAAAAATTATCGGACGCGCCCTTTTCCATTTTCCCTATTTAAGGCTTTCAGGATGGAAAGCAATTTCGGTATGACCCAGATCCTTCTAAGGCATGTTTTAGGTATGTGTTTTGGATGGCATATAGTTTCCCAGAAAATCTTTAAAGGGATTTATTTATATAACAACCTCCTTCTTTTGTTAGATGTACTTGATCGGAACGGTGTTCGATAATTCTACACTAAAAAAATTTGTCAAAAAATATTTCGGAATTTTTGTTGTGCACTATAAAAAAATTGGTATTACCGTTCGATATTTATTTAATTATTTAAAAAGTGTGCGGATAAATTTAACTTAAAGAATTTTGATCGATCAGTGGCTGGGTTAGCATCGCGTTTGGGTCCCACCCAGACGTCGCATGTTCGATTCCTCGGCTGGCTAAGTCCTCCATCACGAACCAAGCAACATTTTTCGCTTACTGTGATAGTAGTACGAGATTTTCAAATATTGTCAGGTTATTCGTAACTGGGGAACGTTTGTCTTTCTATTTAAATTTTTTTTTTTTTTTAATAATGACAACTTCAAACAGATTCTTACAGCAAAGTTTTCCAAAATACAAAACTCGTGCTATTTTCTGGGAAATCGAAAAATGTTTTTGAAACACAAACAAACGGTATTTTTCGCTTACTTTACAGAGAACATATTTTAATTACAAAATAAATTATTGTTAAATCGAAGTTTGTTTTAAATACGGTATTTTAAAAAGTGTAATATAAAAGGGGTTTAATTTAAAACAAATAATCTAAATTATCTAAATACGCGATTAGCTTTTCTATCAGCAAGTAATTAGCAGCTAGAGGTAAGTCACCCCAAATGGTTCATTTCGTGGACTTGGTGCCTCTAGATGACTGGGAGATGCCTGGCGGATGTTCTGGAACCTGAGAGATCCGGTTCACCAACTGCGTGACGGGCCAGATCGAGAGAGACTGGTTGAGGGCATTTTGGCCTTGCCATGGACAGCAGTTGTTGGGATGGCTTCGTACATCTGTCACTACTGGACACACCGACACCTAGATTCTTTCCCACCACTCATATTTATTCCTTCACAGAGCTTCCTGTCCTTACTTTAATTAAAAAGCACACAGCATCCACTAAGATGAGATTATTTTCCTTAAGGCCCCCTGTGTGGAGCTAATGTAAAACAAAAACTTACATTTTTGTTGATTTCATCATCTTCACATTTTACGGGTGCGGCAGCATATCTTCCTTTTTTAAAATGCGCGCCATTCAGTCGGTTGATGTCGTGGCGGAGCGCTAACGATCTCGAGAGGTTTCATATAAAGTTTTCTCCCGACACAGTTTAGTCGCCATCATGCGTTGGAACAGTGAAGAGCGTGCATTTGCCGTTGTGGCCTTCTTTTCGAACGGATGCTCTGTGATCGCAACCCAGCGCGCCTACGACGTGCGCCTAGAACGTCACCTACCTGATTTGATCTTCGGAAACTAAGTAAAACAAAACTTTAAGTATGTGCCTACATTATAAAAACAAAAAAAAAATTGATTCATACAATGGGTTTTATTAAGTTTTGAAAAGGGGAAGTTATGCTGCCGCACCCTAAAGGCGCGCTGGGTGCTAAAGGCGAACATCCATTCGAAAAGTAGGCCTCAAAGGCAAACGCACGCTCCTCACTGTTCCAACGCGTGATGGCGACTAAACTGTGTTGGGACAAAACTTTATAGTTCCGCCTCTCGATCGAGATCACTAGCGCTCCGCTACGACATCAACCGACTGAATGGCGCACATTTAAAAAAAGTAATTTTTGCTGCCGCACCCTATACTATGTTTGTTAATTTCTTCACGTTCATGTTTATCGACATCGATTGTTGATTTCCACATTTTCTTGTTTGTTGACCGTAGGATGTGTTGGTGTTACATCATGATTTCTTCATCTTTTTATTTGACTACGTTTTTTAATTTCCACAACTTCACGTTGGTTGACTGTATGTGTTGATTCTTCATAATTTTTATGACATCCACATCTTCATGTTGGGTATTCAATTTTTGGTTTAAACATTACTCTACAATAAAACCTCGGATCTGATTCTCCCCCGCAAAGATTTGCATTGTTAATCTTAAGTCTCCAGGTGTTTTCCCTTACAAATTCCCGTTTTTACGTTCTTACAAGTTCGCAGCTTTATAAATTAAAAGGAAGTAAAAAAGGAAACGCTTTTCTGGGCGGATTTCATTATTAATTCGCGACTTCCGCATTTCACCGTTAAATAATTCAAGGTAAGCATTTTCATTTTTTCGCTGAACGATTTTTAAATTCGTCGTTCATCCAAAAATATCAAGTCTAGATCCAAAGATATTGAAGGCACTACATTGGTTTATTTAATGGTCTTATTAAAAATAACCATTTCAATCAGGATGATCCGTAATTAAACCGGACTATCGCATTACCATTAATTAATGTAATCTAATTGTATTCCCAATTGTTTCCTCTGTATGCGAAATGTACCTAAATTTCTCTAAATAAACATGTTAATCTCAGTAATGCATATTTTCTGCCTGAACAAAGCATAAATGAAACAATAAATGTACATTTTTATGCAGTATCGCGTTCTTTGGTCAAATCATTGCACGTATAGTTTCGTATCAGAAGTATGGTGATGTATATTTTCTGCCTGTACAGAGCATAAATGAAACAATAAATGTACATTTTTATGCAGTATCGCGTTTTTTGGTCAAATCATTGCACGTATAGTTTCGTATCAGAAGTATGGTGATGTATATTTTCTGCCTGAACAAAGCATAAATGAAACAATAAATGTACATTTTTATGCAGTATCGCGTTCTTTGGTCAAATCATTGCACGTATAGTTTCGTATCAGAAGTATGGTGATGTATATTTTCTGCCTGAACAAAGCATAAATGAAACAATAAATGTACATTTTTATGCAGTATCGCGTTCTTTGGTCAAATCATTGCACGTATAGTTTCGTATCAGAAGTATGGTGATGTATATTTTCTGCCTGAACAAAGCATAAATGAAACAATAAATGTACATTTTTATGCAGTATCGCGTTCTTTGGTCAAATCATTGCACGTATAGTTTCGTATCAGAAGTATGGTGATGTATATTTTCTGCCTGTACAGAGCATAAATGAAACAATAAATGTACATTTTTATGCAGTATCGCGTTCTTTGGTCAAATCATTGCACGTATAGTTTCGTATCAGAAGTATGGTGATGTATATTTTCTGCCTGAACAAAGCATAAATGAAACAATAAATGTACATTTTTATGCAGTATCGCGTTCTTTGGTCAAATCATTGCACGTATAGTTTCGTATCAGAAGTATGGTGATGTATATTTTCTGCCTGAACAAAGCATAAATGAAACAATAAATGTACATTTTTATGCAGTATCGCGTTCTTTGGTCAAATCATTGCACGTATAGTTTCGTATCAGAAGTATGGTGATGTATATTTTCTGCCTGTACAGAGCATAAATGAAACAATAAATGTACATTTTTATGCAGTATCGCGTTCTTTGGTCAAATCATTGCACGTATAGTTTCGTATCAGAAGTATGGTGATGTATATTTTCTGCCTGAACAAAGCATAAATGAAACAATAAATGTACATTTTTATGCAGTATCGCGTTCTTTGGTCAAATCATTGCACGTATAGTTTCGTATCAGAAGTATGGTGGTGTATATTTTCTGCCTGAACAAAGCATAAATGAAACAATAAATGTACATTTTTATGCAGTATCGCGTTCTTTGGTCAAATCATTGCACGTATAGTTTCGTATCAGAAGTATGGTGATGCATATTTTCTGCCTGTACAGAGCATATAAATGAAACAATAAATCATTGAAGAAGAAGATAACACTTATAATCTAAATGAAAATATGAAAGAAAACAAGACACAGAAAAACAGAAAAAACAATGGTCGCAACTGGGACTCGAACCCAGACCTCTCGTCTAACCGGGACGTGCGCGATTTCCAATTTCGCTATTGCCACCTTCTGTCAAACCGTCATATTTGTCAATCTCATATTTCAAATATTTAGAATCATTAATATTATCTCCAACTAGTTCTTTTTTCCATGTTATAGGCAACTACTCTTTTTATTGAGAAAAACTCTCTTTTTATAACTTTTGAAGGTTATTCCCATCAACGTAATATATCACTGAAGAAGAAGATAACACCTATAATCTAAATGAAAATATGAAAGAAAGCAAGACACAGAAAATCAATAAAAAATCATAATACTAATAAATCTAAACGAAACATGAAACCGAACAAGATACAGAACAAATAGAAAAGTAACGGTCGCAACTGGGAATCGAACCCAGAAACTCTGTCTTAGCGGGACACAGCGCCTTTTTAAATTTTTATTTTTTAATATAAATACCACAAAAGAGTCCCAACTTCTACCGTCTGGAGCCAGTGAGATTTTGACATCCCCAATTGGGTTTGTTGTGATGCTGTAGGTAGTGGGGAGGGAAAGGAGATGGGAAAGAGGAAGGTGGGACGTACCTGGCTATTCAGATCTGGTCACCAAACACAGCTAAAGCCATTTCAAGCAACGTTTCAAATCTGAATGGTGGTCTTACACCAGGGCGATACTGAGAGTATCTTTTACTCTGGAACGTGCCGCAAATATACTATATATTATTTTAAATGAATAAATTGTAAAATAGCACAAATTAATCAAATAAAATTTATTTGCCACGCCGGGATTCGATCCCGCTACCTTCGGAATGCGAGTCAAGAGCCTTACCGCTGGACCACGCTGGCCGTCAAAATCTTCAAGTAAAATGATAGCAGACAAAATTTGACAAAAATTAGTTGAAGATAATAAAATTAATTCATAATTTGAAATATGAGATCGACAAAAATGACGTAAAAAGAAAAGGTCCCAACGGCCGAGTTGGTTAAGGCACTGTGTTCTGGTAAGACAAGAGATGATTCCCAGTTGCGATCGTCACCTATTTTTATTTTTCTGTGTCTTGTTCTATTTCAAGTTTCGCTTAGGTTTATTAGTGTCATCTTCTTCTTCGTCGATGAGTTATTTAATCATTTACCGACCGACGTTAACAATCAATGCTTTACGCCAGGCCCGTGTGTAGGCATGTAGGGCGTACACCACACGAGGGTGGCACGTTAAGGGGGCGGTATAAACAGCGGACTCGTCATGTAACTCTTAATTTTGTACATTGATTGCGCACGAAACTATCAATTTCTTCAGAAAAATTTAATAAATTTATATTTTCTTTCCATCGTCTACAAAAAGTTGGTTGATCATTTGCAAATATTTAACAGATTAAAAAGAAGAATCCAGCAGAATAGACAAAAAACAAAATCAAACCATTACGGATCACATCGAAAAAATATTAGACAAATAAAAAATATTATTCGAAAGAATATTAGACATTGATTTTTGGAAATTCTACACAAAAATAACAGAAAAGTGTTTCCCTTTGAAAAATATTTCTTTGCATTTCACACGCCTGTATATCACTTCTGAAGTCCTTTGCACAAACCCGGTCGGGGAAAACAGAGGATGAGAGTGACCAAGACATAGGCCCGGCATGTCAGTTGATTATAAGCTCGGCTTAGTTGGAATGTCAAGATTAGCACAGCTTGGAACATTATCCGTATATAGGTCGAAAGCCACCTTCAAATGTCACCAATATTACGTGTATTGCATATGAATTTAATAGGGGAATATGTTTCTTTTTTAAGCAAATCTGCTGAATGCTCTTTACTGTCATCTTCATCGGGAGATCTCTAAGCACCAGAAAATTGCGATATTATGATCGCCTTCTTTCAAAAAACGACGGCATGTTTTTAGGCGGGTTAATTTTTGATAATGTTCCCCACTTCAATGAGCATGGTGCTTCATGCGAATACACTCATTTTAATTAGTATTTGTTTTGCTAGAGCCAGTGCACCATTAATAAAATTGGCAGCTGAAAACAAACTGTCCTGACGTTTATACTTTTAAAATCTCTTATCAGACTATTTTTGATTATCAATTAATAACATCGTCATTCCTCATCGCTCGATGAATATAATAGTCTACCCTTGTGAAATTAGGCAATGTATGTAAATTTCGGTGGAAAGTATTCAAAACTTAATCTTATACTTAATCTCTGTAGTCGAACTACTTGACCTAGGCATCATTTTTGACCAGAAACTCTGCTTTGTATCTCGTGTAACTTCCATAGCTAACAGGGCTATGAAAATGTTAGGTTTTATATTAAGGATTTCCAAGGGTTTTAAAAATATTCACACATTAAAAATTCTGTTCACATCTCTCGTTAGAAGCATTCTAGAATATAATTCTATAATTTGGTCACCTGTCTTCAATAATCACATCAATATCATTGAAAGAGTCCACCACAAATTTTTGAGGTGTATTAATTTTAGACTTGAAATTCCCTTAGAATCAATAAATTACGATTTTTTAATGCATTCATTGAAATTTTTGAAGTGACAGAAGAAAAATTTTTGATCTAATATTTTTATATAAAATCGTAAACTATCAGTGGATAGCCCTGATATATTAAAGTTGATTCACTTTCATGTACCTACCATTAGTTCAAGGTTCCCTAGTATATATTATTATGACAACTACACTTCGGTCTCAGGCTACAAATCTGTTATAAATAGATTACACACTATAGGTATTTTTATGCCAACGTTGCTGATATTTTTAATATTTCGTTACTGAAATACAAAGCTGTACTGATCAAACATTTCAGCCAAACATTTTAATGAGGTCACTACATAACGATTTTTTTATTTATTTTATTCTTTCTTTTGAATGCTTTTATCAAGTTTTTTGATATTCTATTGTCACGTGTAATTTAAAAAAAAAATATTTCTTTCTTTAATATACTACGACTTTTATTAAAGACATGCTTGTAAATGACACTTTGTGCCGTAAATTTTAAATAAATAAACTATTATTTGCGTAAATGTCAAATTTGGCGTGTCACTGCTAGCGCCTCGGCGTCCAAGATAGGAACTATTCTGCGGCTTACTAAAGCTTGAGCGGTGAATTTAGCCCTTAAATAGGAGCGAGGAATTTCGTACATAGCAAGGATACGGACTGGCTGAAATACCGGGCCAATAATCGGTTTTGCACGCAAGCGCTCAGGCGGCCTGCTTACGCCACCCAAAATCTATATCATTTTCAGAAGAATAAAATAACAGCTACCTACAGTATTTAT
Source organism: Glyphotaelius pellucidus (assembly GCA_936435175.1). NCBI lineage: Eukaryota > Metazoa > Arthropoda > Insecta > Trichoptera > Limnephilidae > Glyphotaelius > Glyphotaelius pellucidus. The sequence continues at coordinate 7,429,161 of OW386549.1, forward strand.
AGCAATTTCTTTAGCAGTACAAAAGTACGAACTGTCTTTTCTATACGAATAAAACAATTATAAAACACGATGTTAACTAAGTTTAAACAACTTAATCTTTTGAAATAAAATTTAGATTGCGCGCTGAATGGAACAAGTATTTAATCCTTGGTTAACGAACGAAATATTTTTAATTACAACTTCACTCAGTTTGCATGACAAAGGAGCTTTGTTAATTGTTCTTTTCATTCACTTTGACGAAGGTTTCACTAACTGGAGGTTGAAGAATGCATTACTTTTACAGCGTGGATTTAACATCTTTCTCCGCCCTCATCTCCCATCTCTCATCTCTCATCTCTAAGACTGACTTAGAATCTACTGAGGAATCAGGAGTTTATTATTAAATTTCTAAGAACGTTCTAAACCTTACTGCTTTTCTTTGGATGGTAGTTTTTTTACTGTTATTAGATTTATTTCACCTCTTAAACCTACACTGAGAGCTGGGAGTACTGAACGTGGTGGGAAGATTGAAATAACTAATTTAATATAATAAAAAAACATCTAATAACAAAACTGAGGTTTTCTTAAAATTTAGAAATCTCTAACTACAGTCTGTTCCAGAAATCAAACCATTTTGCCTTAAAATGGTCTTGATATTCTTCGTAAGTAATGATTGATAATAATAACTGAAAAGTCTCGCTTCCAAGACCCCAACACGCAACATTGATTCAACGCTATTTTCAACGCGAACGCTCAACGCGATCAAAATCAGCCAGTCTTTTAACAATCTCACAAGATCAGAGAATTTGATTTATGTTAGTAGGTTTTTTAAATTATTTTAATTAATTTGTGACTTTTGCCTATAAAACAGCTGTGTACAGTAACTATCCTATACGCCAAACAGCAGAAATAAAAAAAAATATATTAAAAATATTAAAGACATATTATTCGAGATTCTATGTGGAAAAACAGTAAAACACATTTATTTTTTTCTTGTTTTCCTGTGATCTTTTTAGATTATTATTTTTCTATTTCTAAATATTTTGAATAAAGCAGTGTTTAAAACTCCGCCTTTGTCTCACAAACTCTTCAATAAAAACTGCGGGGTTAACAAACTACTTGGAACTTTATTTGGTGATAAAATACAATGAGCTCAGATGACTTTAATTATCAGGTGGAAGGAATGAGTCTGAGCCCCGATCTTGAGGTTGCAATTCTATATAGTATAGTCTCAATCCTTTCATTATCGACAGCTTTAATGCCGTCTATGAGTAACCTCTAAAATTGTGAAATCAAAATCAAAAATTTATAAAAGATCTTACCTGTATCTAATTTCCCCATCATTGTCGTTGTCGTCCCGGAGCGGTCCGTACCTCCTCTGCGCTAATCTGATCCTCCTTTCCCTCCACAGCTCTTTCTCTTCCTCCTGGTGCTCTTCCTCAACCCCGAAGAATAGCGCAGTCTCTCTCTTCACAAAGTTCCTCACTTGTTCCTTTCTGGACATAGTTCTTCCTAACCGAGGCGCAACGTCCGCTGGGGGTGATGCAGGGGGCGATGCCTGGATCATTTGATGCTGTAATTGCTGGTGTTGTTGTTGCTGCATCTGTTGTTGCTGTTGTTGCTGTTGTTGTTGCTGTTGTTGTTGTTGCTGCTGTTGTTGTTGTTGTTGTTGTTGTTGGTGTTGTTGTTGTAGGTTTATTTGCTGTTGCTGCTGTTGTTGTTGCTGTTGCTGTTGTTGCGTAAGGAGCGGCGAGGCCATAGTGGTGGGGTGCGAGGAAGGGGCTGGTAGGTTAGCGGGAGCGGATTGGCGCTCGCCTGCGTTGGACCCTCCTCCCTGCGCGTTGGAGCCCTGGGAACTCATGGTGTTGCCGATGGAAGTCACAGGGCGCCTGGAAAGGACAAAAAAACGAAGTTAGTTTTTGTAAAAAATATAACTATAATATTTAATTAAATGAAGACATTATGAGCGAAACTCAATCGAAAATCTGGAAACAGAAAAATCAGAAAAAGATATTGGCACCTCTGGGACTCGAACCCAGGACCTCCCTACTTTCCGGGTTGGGCGCTCTTATCCACTGAGCTAAGGTGTCGATATCAAATTCGGTCACTTTTAACTGTACCATACTTCGACTAAGAACCACTCATATTATCTTCATTTTTCTTAACGCATATTTTTATTGGCTGCCATCTTTATGAATGATTGCAAGATTCAACTCGAACTAAATGCAATCTAGATGGTGTCTGGATAAATTATTATCCATTTTATTTAATGTGCGACATCTATTGACTCTTCTGCAAGTCTGGGATGAATATTATTATTTATTATTATTTATTATTTATTATTGTAATGTTTTATATTGTATTTTATTCTATGTTATTGTCAAATGTTATATTGTTTCAAATATTTCACGGTTTTACACTATAATCTTCAAAAACTACCTTTATATTTTTTAAATGTTTTCATTTTTATAACTTTTGATTTAAATTCTATTTATGTATAATCCTCGATATCTTAAATATTATTGTATAATCTACGTAAAAGCCCATATGGGCGTATAACAACAATAAATAAATAAATAAATAAATAAATAAATTATTTTAACTTTATGAGTAAAACCTCAAACTGTAATATTTAATTAAATGAAGACATTATGAGCGAAACTCAATCGAAAATCTGGAAACAGAAAAATCAGAAAAAGATATTGGCACCTCTGGGACTCGAACCCAGGACCTCCCTACTTTCCGGGTTGGGCGCTCTTATCCACTGAGCTAAGGTGTCGATATCAAATTCGGTCACTTTTAACTGTACCATACTTCGACTAAGAACCACTCATATTATCTTCATTTTTCTTAACGCATATTTTTATTGGCTGCCATCTTTATGAATGATTGCAAGATTCGATATCGACACCTTAGCTCAGTGGATAAGAGCGCCCAACCCGGAAAGTAGGGAGGTCCTGGGTTCGAGTCCCAGAGGTGCCAATATCTTTTTCTGATTTTTCTGTTTCCAGATTTTCGATTGAGTTTCGCTCATAATGTCTTCATTTAATTAAATATTACAGTTTGAGGTTTTACTCATAAAGTTAAAATAATAAATAAAAATATAACTATACTTATACGGCGGTAACTTCGCTGGTTTATGTAAAACTGTAAAAAATAATGATGTCAAAAATAGGGAACACAAATTTAAACGTATGCACCGTAAGTTATCAATGTTTTGACTAAAATATCTTCCTTGCTGCTTCTTTACGAACTCTACGTTTTAGACCAGTGATTTATATTTGGCACAGGTGGACCCCTAGGGGTCCACGGGAGACCCAACGGGGGTCCACGTAGGCGCGATAAAGAAATGGGGGTCCACGAACTGGCCATATCCCATCCCACCCCTCATCTCATATCCCATTACGCCCCCTCCATAACAGAGGGACTGGCGCACAGCGCACGTTGTTGTACCGGTTATTCATGAGATCTTCAAAACGCCCAGCTAGGCAAGGGGGGGGGGGGTACGCAATGGGATATGGGTGTACTGTACTGGGATGGGAACATACCACGCGTTCCATATAATCACATTACGCCCCCTCCGTCGTGGCAAATATAATCTCAAATACTGGTCCATTTTGCCCCTGTTTGAAAAAGTCGTAGATACGGTACTGCTCCGGTATTGTGACAGACCGCACCTCGCCATTCAATATTCAGTACAACGCGTGTCGAGTTTTGGGAATATCCTAGAAATGTACCATCAGGGATCCACTGTGACCAGTAAAATTTTGAAAGTGGTCTACGAGGAAAAATAGTTTGGGAACCTCTGTTTTAGACGAATAGATCATCAACATCCGATGAGATTTTATTTGTTTGAGATTTTATCCGGGCCCGGATAAAATCTCAAACCAAATTTTGATTAATCTGCATGAACATATTGCTTTACCTCTTCTGCACATATTCAATCAAAGTTTCAGCCAAGGGATTGTTCCGGATAAACTAAAAATTGCCATTATAAAGCCAATTCACAAATCTGGAGACAAAACCCTAATTTCTAACTACAGACCTATCTCACTATTAAATTCATTATCGAAAGTCCTGGAAAAAGCAATGAAAAAAAGACTATTAACCTACCTCGATAAACATAACTTACTCTCAAATTGTCAATTCGGTTTTCGAGCTAAAATGAGTACTGAACAGACTATATCTGAATTAACTAATTACATTGTTAAAAACACAGATGAAGGAGCCAAAGTAATCGGAGTCTTTCTAGATCTGGCCAAGGCTTTTGATACTATCTCTCACGACATTCTGTACGAGAAACTTAAAAATAATGGTATCAATGGACCGCCGCTCGACTGGTTCATTAGCTATACTAAAAATAGAAAACAAATAGTAGAACTAAATAAATGCTACAGTGATCCGGAAGAAATCAAGTATGGTGTCCCTCAAGGTAGCGTCCTAGGTCCTATTCTATTTCTCATTTACATAAATGAACTTACCGATATTAAAATGGAGTCTATCGAATATAAGGTTATCAGTTATGCAGATGACACGGTAATTCTATTCAAAGCTCCAAGTTGGGAAAAGGCATTCAAAAGTGCGGAAACCGGCATGTTAGAAATAAAAAATTGGCTCGACAATAATTTACTGACCTTAAACATCTCTAAAACCAAATACCTAACATTCAGCAAAACCAGTACTGGGCAACCAAAAACCCTTTCGCCTTTATACCTCTACCCTTATGTTACCTCAAACCATCAAAGCGAACAAATAGAACATACAGATAATGTCAAGTATCTAGGCTTAACAGTGGACCATAAATTAAACTGGGAATGTCATATTAACTTACTCATAAAGAAAATCCGAAAACTATCATTCATTTTTAAAACGATAAGGAACATCATGTCACCAAAACAATTAAAAAATGTTTACTACGCTCTATGTCAAAGCCTTTTAACTTACGGTATTTCAGCCTGGGGGGGAGCCGCTGGCAAGTACATTAAGCCGCTTAACTCAACTCACAAAACATTAATTAGGATCATGTTCAAAAAACCCTATCTGCATCCAACGGAAAATCTCCTGCTATTACAAATAACATACTAGATATAAGGAAACTATTCATTAAAAAGATCATTCAAATTAACTGCATAAAATCCTCACCATGCCACGTAACTCACCCACAAAATACAAGAGCAAAAACGCATAATCAACTTCTTGTCCCAAAAATTAAATCAACTTTGCCAAAAAGCACGAATCCTACCTCGCACCTCTCATTTACAACACATTCCTAAAAGAAACCACTTTTTGCTTGAATCAAAAAAACCTAAAAGGGTTCTATAAATATTTCAACACTTGGTTACTACACAAAAAAAGGGAATGCATCACCAAGCTACTAATAATCCCATCTTAGTCTAATCCTGACTCTCTATTTACATATATGCAATATTTAAATTTTTAGAGATTTATGCTTTCTTATTAATATTGCTTATGTTTTACCCATGTCTAGTTTAATACTTTATATTATTTTGTTGAAATGTTATTGTTTTTAGATGCTAGCTAAACTCATAAATTTAATAAAACTGAATACTGCATGCATGCGTATACGTTTGTGTATGTATGTTATGTTTGTGTGTATGTGTTCATAGGATTAATATGTTTTAATATGCTAATTGTGTATTAATATGTTCATGCACGCATATTTATGTACCCGTCTCAGAACAGACATCGTCTAGTGAGACGGGTTACAGACTTTTCTTGTATTATATTGTTACTGTAATAAACGCCCGGGTTGCCGGCAATTAAAACAGATCGAATAATCACAGAAGTATTAAAATCTTTTTTATAAGTTTCTTTGTTCACTGTTCTTTTATAAAAGTTATAATAATTAGTTTTTGGAATCTAATGATTACTAACTATAGCTTTGCCCGTTTCAGGGCATAATTTATACATATTATTTGCTTCTAAAAAATAACCACAATTGAAATTTGGAAAACGTACTTGATCCGCTGAATTTAATGAACATACCCTGCGAATGCGTCTGTAGAATTATAAAGCAGCATCGATTCATTAAAATAATTTGTCTTTCGAAGATCAGCAAAACTAATACATTAATAATAAAAAACGCATTCATTCAAATAATTTGTATTTCGAACATAAATAAAACTAATACATTTATAAAAATTAAAAAAACATCAATCAAATGAATTATTGAAAAAAAGATCATATAATTGGACGACAAATTAGCTAAAATAGCAAGAAATTCAATTTATTGACAAAACAGAGAATGTATTTTCTACAAAAGATCTGCCGAGCCAAGTCATTAACGAAAAGCGGGTTTAAATTGTGCAATAAAACAGAGTAGTGAGTCGATTTGTTGCGAATGAAATTCTAAAACAAACAACTCTGCTTTTAATTCTTGATAACAACAAACAATAGCAAGCAAATCATTGAAGTATCGTATAACTTGCGTTGCATAATTATTCCAACTGTTATTAGAAACCACATAGCCTCATTAAAGCCATTACTATCCAAAAACACTGAATCACACGGATCATTTGTTCACATCGCGCCGCGAGAGCGAATTTAGTTCCGTGATCATTAAATAAAGGGAATTTATTAGACAGACGTGTGTTTTCAAATGTAATTGTGCTATTTGTTTCGTGCAATCATCTGTCAACCCGTTCAGCTCAATGAGATGCTGTACTTTCGAGGTTATTTTAAGCTACCTATTTGAATTATAAATCCGTCTTCTACGTCTTACATTCTTACACTCCTTGTAGCAAATCTAATTGTTTCGAGAGTACATTGAGAGTTGTTCAATCTCAAATATCTTATTTTTCCCGCGTCGTTTCGTTCTTTACTAATAACTAAGATGTCGTGCCTTTACTATATTCGGGACCGTTAAATAAAATGATATAACTTGTATCGTAATAGACTATATTTAAGTAACGTTATCGCGTGATGATCAACGGGTGAAGAGAGCTTTCAAGGTTTCAAGCAAGACATTTTCCTTTTATACCCTTGATTCAAGTCCAAACAAAGTAACCCAAACAATATTCTTTTGTTTCTATTTAAACTTGGATCCACATTCATTACAATAACTTATTAGTAATAAGGGACGAGAGAGGCTATTGGTTACAATTTGCACCCCGCCGCTCGGGCTTGCAGATGGTCTGACCGATATAAGGTCATGTGGTTCGAGAAAGTTAAGTTGCCTTCCGGGTAAACTTGTATGTAAATATGTAAAAGCAAAATTTTAATGAAATAAAATCGAAATTGAGTTATATATAGCTATACAGTTGCAAGACCATCTTTCGATAAAATTTAAATTCTCGGCCACTGGTAATGGGCCTTAAGCTATGTTTTTCCGGAAATAAAGAGACGTATTAGTTACTAAACTATGAAAAACAATTTTGCGTCGTTATATTTGTGATTTATTTATCACCTTTTGTGTGATGCTCAGAATTAAACCTAGTTAGGTATGTCTTCACCTGTAAACATTTTGTAAATATGTTGTTGAAAGTTTGAAATTTATGCATGTTTCGGGTGAATATAGAAACAAGCGGGAAATTTAATTTGCATAACGATGGTGGAAGGTGCATGTTTGCTAACCCCACCTTCCTCCCTCATATTATCTTGCATACCTACTTTTTACTACATAAACATAATTAATTTTAACAATATAAAGTGTATTAAACTGTTATGTTTCGCGTATGTTAGAAGTCAACCTGAGTACAATTCTCCCATCTGGAATCCACATCCATACTAATATTATAATGCGAAACTGCTTGAGTTTGTTTATGACCTTTTCACGCATAACACAATATAAAGACTTTAATAATTCTTTCACCAATATAAAGCTAAATTATATGCGCTGACTACAGGTTGTAAATGATGGTAAGCTCTGGCGTTATGAAATTATAAATATTAATATATTATATTTGTTATACGTTTTCTGTCGCGAACAAAAGTGAGTTTTTACTAACGTCAGAAAAAAATCTTTTCCATGGAAACAATGTTGATGTATTTTTGGGCTCTATGCTGATAGGTACTCAAGTCTACTGGTCAGCTACTACTGCAGAAAATTTAATATTAGAATTCGTTTTTTTTTTTTTGACAAGCTTGGAATAAATGTCAGATGAGAGTTCCTATATTAAAAATATAATTCGTAACGATTATAAAGACTGAATGATAAATAGAGTATTTTTTTATTATATTAACGAACTTCCAAATATTGAATAACTTCCAAATAATAAAAATAAACATCCGAAATGTTTGTAAGCGCATAAATTCCGAACGAATGAACAAAATTGGATAAGTAATTCTTTTTTTCTTTGAGCTATAGCATTATGAAATTTAGGTGGTAGGCGAGATGTTTGAAAACTGAATGTAAGGGAATGAATATATGGAATGCGGGAGGGGATGGGGGTGGGGTGGGGGGGAGATAATTGATAAGTGCAAGCGCTACAGTAATTTCCCGTAATACCATGCGAGCGAAGCCGCGGGGAAAAGCTAGTTATAATATACATGTACAAGCTGTTGAAAGAATACAAAACAAATTCTTACGTTTTCTAAATTTCAAAATGGGAATTCCAACAATCATGTTGAACTACAACACTCTGTTAAATAATATGAATATGCTCAAATGTCAGACAAAAGAATTTTCACTGAATTGGTATTTCTATATAAATTCTACATGATTTAGTTGATAGTCCGGTATTGCTTGAATTAAAAAGCTTCCGGATTCCACAACATAATACAAGAAGTCAGGATTTATTTCCGTGCAGAAATTCTGGGCCTAACTACCATATAAATTCCTCTTTACCAAGAATACCAATGGAAGGAAACAATTACACCAAGTCCGTGGACATCTTCAGTTTATCTTTAAACAAATATAAAATATTGTTACTGAGGCAGTTCAGTTATGTACAATAAATATTGTATTTATTACCATTCATATGTAAAAGCTCTGAAAAAAGGCGTTGATCAGTAAATAAATAAATATTTGAATAGTTCAGAAAAGTCTAAAAATGAATAGCTTGGTTGGTTCCAATGCCTACTTCGCGATTTTATTAACTGATTTGTCAAAAATTGGCGGAGTTTCAAGAGATCTTCAAAAGATTTTCATTCCAAAAGTATATTAGTTTGCTCTTAATATCTGACTTTAAAGGAACGGCGATACGACCTTTTTCATTCAAAACTTAAATTTGTATTTGAGGCCAAAATATCCAACCACACTTCATGGTTTAAATTGGTAGCAAAAAAATAAGTACCTACTGCGTGGCGGGCCGGATCGGGAGAGACGTTACGTTTGGTGACTTAGTAGAGGTACCCGGGTTCATGGGGTTAGATTTGTCTAGGTCTTGGCAGCGAATGCGTTTGCCCACCTACTGCGTCGCGGGCCGGATCGGGTGACCTTTGGATTTCTCCAGCCGAATTTTCTCGACATATTGCCTTGCACCGCAGTGGGAGGAATGGATTCATATGTTTGTCTCTTCTGGACACATTGACCCCCATATTCCTACTCACCCCTCATACCCTTTTCTTTCTCAGAAATTCCTCTCCTTACTTTCCCTAAAAATACCCTCCACACAGCATCCCCAGAGAAGACATAGGAAATAAGGGAAATTTATTATCCTTAAAACCTCCTGTGTGGAGTCATTGTAAAAAAAAGCCGGAATCTCTCGAACCATCCCCTTGCTCAACAGTGTGAGGAATGTATTGTTACGCCCGTAACTCCTTGACATATTGACCCCCAGATTCCTACCCACCCTTTATAACTTTTTCCTTCTCATAACTTTCTCTCCTTCCATTCCCTTAAAAAAACCCTTCTCACAGCATCCCCAAAGATGGCATAGGCCCCGAGGGAAATTGTTCTCCTCGTGGCTTTCTGTGAGGGGTTAATGTAAAAAAATGTATTTACAATATAAATACAAAGGTTTAGTGTAGGTACAAAGGGAGCAATGGTTCTTTAAATTAGCAATTCTAAGGGTAGCGGGGCTGACAGTATGGGGGTGCTTCCTCGCGACGTCTCGGAACAACTTATTCCATACAAATTTGTAGGCTTCTCGGGGTAATGAATTGGGTCGACAAGCGAACGTACAATAATTCTGCTTGTAGCATTTAGGGTGACAATTCAAGAGTATATGCACAAACAGAAGTGTGGATTAGGCTGGACAATAATTCTAAAGAAGTTTTAAAATAATCAACATTACCAAAATGTTGCTTCACATCGGGAGTTAAATCGAAAAAATAAAACTACCTACGTAAAATGTTGCTTACAACTTTTAAAACTATAAACGAACTATCAAAAAAAAATAATTTTAAATTTATTTGTACAAAATATAAAAATGATTGATAACGGACCAAAAAATTGCAAAAGCAGTAAATAAAATTACATTATACATACAATTACATTTAAGGTACACACAGTTAAAACACAAGTGATATTTCACGCTTAAGTAGGACATTTTTTACATTAACTCCAGACAGGAGGCCCTGAGGAAAACAATTTCCCTCAGGGCCTATGTCATCTGAGATGCTGTGTGGAGGGTCTTTTTGAAGAGAGGAATGAATGAACATTGGTCTTGAAGAGACCCATGTTGTAGGAAGGAGGAAACATAGAAGCCGGCATCTCGTTCCACAGCCGAGCAGTTGAACACAAGAATGAGTTGAAGAAGCGACCCGTTCTCATGTGACAAATATCATGTGGCAAATGTCATGTGACAAATGTCAACCGTGTACATATGTTGGGCATGTGTTTGGCGTATTTCCCGTTCATGCAGAGGTGCCGAAGGGATCAATGACGCTTGTTCCTCGGAGCATCTACCTTTGAAATACCGGTAGAACACATTCCCACCCGATGCCTGTACTCTAAAGAAATCCGACGGTTAAGATGGAAGAATCTATCAAACGGACCGCCCGTTTCTGCATAGTGTCAAGTGTATTTTTCAGGTATTTTGGAACTCCAGACCAGAGGTGGCTGCCAAATTCAAACGTGGACATGTGGACAATATTCACATTTCCTACAAGGCAGTTAATCCACCTAGTGAGTCTTTTCAGGGGCACCACCATTGGTAAATTATTTCTGCACGTGGGAAGAATCAAAAACCTATGTTGGCGACCTCGCGTGAAATTATCCGACATATAGAATCCTATTTTTGCCAGAATATCTGGTACTGATTTAAAACCATTTAGAAGCTTATAAGCCATCAGCAGTAATGCGACATCTCTTCTGGAACTAAGGCTGCAGATACCCAGCATTCCCGAGATAAATGCTAATGGAAACCTAACTCTCTCATACAGAGGTATTTAAAAAATTTCTTTTGTATTTTATCAACCATTAGTATATAATCGATGTCCTCTGGCCCTCTAAGCTGTAATTCAATCTCGAGAATGCTACGCACTAAGCTAAAGTAACGTAGCCTCATAACTGTAAGATTGGTTAATTTCTTTGAATTATGTATGACAAAACCCAAAATCTTTGTGGCTGATTTACAGATTTTTTTAATATGAGCATGAAATGTTAAGCGTCAAACACAATTCCTAAGTCCTTGCAATTCGCCATGTGTTTCAATGACGTGTCTTTCATTTTATAATTAAAATATGTGGTCTTTTGTGTAGCCATTTATTGGACAATCGGTCACCCTAAGTGGTTCGCTTCGTTTGTTGAAGCGAACGAACTTCACCGCTTCGAACTTCCGCACCTTATACCGCTTTGGGAGGGAAGGATTCTCTCCCTCCTTTCCCTAAAAAGACCCTCCACACAGCATCCCCAAAGATGACCTAGGCCCTGAGGCAGATTGTGTTCCTGTGTGGAATGAATGTAAAAAAATAAAATAATGAAAAAACGAGGAAAATAGATCCAGAAAATTACCATTATGCAAATATACGTCAGAACAATCCTTTGTTAAAATGAGATGTAAATGTGATCGCAGCTTTTTATGAACATTCCCGACTTAACCACATTATTGTATTTGAGGTACCCAGGTCTCTCGTCTGGAGAGAATTACATCAATTTTGTGCCGTATAAAATAATGCTGGCGGTTTAATAGGGGTGGGTTGGTACGTGTTAAGGGTACGTATGAGGTGGAATTAACTTGCTTGTTGTCGAGTCTCACGCGTTAATTGATTCTACACACGTTATGATTAAGATATTGCATGAAAAACTTTAATTCGGAAGATTATTTACGAGAAAGCAGTCTTCTATATACGCACGTAAATGGATCCAGTTATTAACAAAGGCAATGCAAACTTTCCTCGATGAGGTAATAAAGATATTGTCGGGGAAACAATGATATGATAAAGTTTTTAAGAGGGAATAACCAGACGAAACCGGAAATATGTCATTTTTAAATCAAATTTTAGACGTATTGACTCTTTTCCACAAAAAATATAAACTGATGTCGAAAGACTGTTCTTTATCTAGAAAAGCTATTTTTTAAATTGTGAGAAAATATGTTTATTTTTAGTGCAATAAGGTTTTACCGTAGGTCGTTGGCAGATTTGTCAAATTTTAAAACAATATTTTGTATTATACAACATACATTCAAATCATATAATCATGCAGTAAAATAAATCAATAACTTATTTGGGATAGCTACTTTTCAGAATAGTTCAAATAAAATCATAAAAAAAGATCCGCGCCCTTGTTTGTGACGAAAATACTTCAGTTTGTCTATTTATTTACGATCTTACAAACTAATATATTTTTAAAAAAATACATTTTTATTTTGCTTAGACTTTATTAAAAAAATTATAAATACTTGTGATCAAAAAATAATATCAAAAAGTACATGATATTAATGTTTACATGAATGTACTACCTAGCGCCAGCAGTTTAGTAATAATCTCAACCTGTAAGAAATGCAACAAAATTGTTCTTTCAATATCTGTATAATTTTGTGTTATTTTGTTGATTGTAGAATTGTTAACCTCAACACAGGCTTGTCCTAGTGAGGTTGCAAATTGTTTTGTAAACATTTTTACCTGCAATGTAAAGATACAATAAATAAATAAATAAATATATAAATAATTAATTGTTTTATCATCACGAGTTTGATGATTTTTGATTGTGGGTATTCATTATTTATCAAAGCAAATTTGGAATGAAATAAAACCTATATTAGTTATTATGTTAAAATTCTGGTATGGAGAATAATTAATCTTTCTCATCGGAGCCGCCCTGTACCGTTGCAAGGGTACGATCTATGTCAATAAAGGAAGCTTTATCACTCAGATGTGGTAATTCTTTAGAAATATGAATACACTCTAACACACCAACGTACCACAGTAACGAAACTAAAATTAAAAAAATACCCATCTCCAAGTCTGGGTTTATTTGAAAGAGCGAATTTACAATTTTTACAAGGTCAACATAATCCAATTGTTGATGAAATTATAAACACCTCCCTTCCTCCATCTATCCAAGTACCTATCCCTATCTGACAGTGTTTTGCCAATTTACCTACGTGTGACATTCATTCAAAATGCATTTAAAAATAAAAATGATGGTACAATCAGTCCACAAAAGGAACCCGTGCAACGATCGTCTCCTATGGTAATCTCTCAGCGAATTTAATATCTACTCAATTAAGAAACCTGGGTAATGACCATCTGGTACTCCCCAGTGAGTATAATTTCGAATCTCTTATGTGTGCAGTGAATACAAGGAGTATCCCTGAAGGCCATAACGACGATTCTTATCAACAATAATATCAGAAGACGAAGCGTTAAGTTAGTCCTTCGCAAAACGCCAACCTTTACCAACTCCAAACTTGAAACGTATTTAAAATTATTGATTACACAGTTCACAAATTTATTCGCAACGCAATTGATTCGAGAGAATATTGCAACTACACCAATTAAATAAAATTATCTGCTTTCGAAAATTATTTCATCTAAAAGTCCGTTCGTAAGTTCCTGCTTTTGCCACCTGCAAACGCAAGTATGTGAAGCTGCACAGACTATGAATGGAAAATAACAACATTCAATAATGTGATAAGCGCGAATCAAGGATAAAACAGACAGAAACGTCATGAAATTTCGATAGCATCAATAATTTCACGACGTTCGTATTGCGATGTTCAACAATTGAAGCGAAGACACGACACGAACGCCGAACGGCGATAGAAAATTGAAAAAAGCGTAAAGAAAAACCAATATCGTGAAACGACGGCATTTTCCGGTTTCGTGTATCGGAAGCCAGAAGCAAATATAAAGGGGGCACACAAGAAAACTGTTTGTGAAAAGCTGCTGTAAACACAACCTGGCAATATGGATCCAATGTGTCGACACGTGTACACGTGCACACACGGGCGTTCCACTGACCGAGATATCCAGGGCGGCATTTGATTATTTCATGTTGAGCGTGATTGTTTGTATTGCTGTTGACTCTCAGACAATTGATTCTCACTCTAATGGATATACTTAATTACAATTAACTATGACAATGCAATGAACGCGTTGGTTCAATACATATATTGACTTAGTTGCAAGATACTTGTTGTAACTGTTTTTCTTCTAGAGCAATTATTGACTGTCACACTGAAAATACTCAAATGCGGTCAGCCGTGAAAGTGCTACGGCAATAGTTTCTTGTTACTAGCTGTATAACTTAACAAATTCATAAACATTTGAATATTTCTATCTTTGATACTAAAAATTGGAGGCGGAATTCCATCATAATGGTACTAGTGAAACAATTTTTGACTTTTTTCTATATAATTTAATTGCATGGTTTACATTGCTTATCTTACTAGGGGAAACCTATTCTGAGATAGGTGCTATTGCAATGTGATTTAAAGATTAAGAAAGCGCTATAAATATGTGAAGGTGAAGATTTAATAAAGTGTGTAGTGTGTAAAAGAAGAAAAAATAAAAAACATTTTTAGACAAGTATTTATATTGGTGATAAACTATGAACACTTAATAAAATAACATAACGCCCAAGGGCGTATAAAAGTGGAGAGGGGGATTTAGAGGGTTCGATCCCCCCTCCATCTACCTCAGTATTGCGTTGGAAAAAACTTAGATAAATACACGTAAGTCACATTCCTGTAAATTTCAAAAGTATTATTTGCATGTCTCTTTTACCAATATTGTTTGATGTAAATAATGAATTGTGATAAGTAGAAGTCCTAAAATATTTTCTAATCAATTTTCCTCCACCCTCCTCCCCTTTCTTTCTCCCTTGCCCAGGATTGAATCCCCCCTAAGGGTCGAATTCGCCCCCCGGACGTAGCTCTATCATGTGAATGATATAGCTACCCCCTTGCCTACATGGGACATGAACAAAAGCAACTCATCATAAGGCGTTAGTTTGACTTATTTCTGACTTGAATTTTATTTTTAAAATTATTAATGGAATTAAAGACATCCCTGATTAAATAAGACTAATTACTTTCTAAACATCAACAATTCTTTTTAATTATCTAAAATTCTTTTTAATTGCAACGACAGCATCAAAACTGAGACATCTGAGTATTTGCTTGTACCTAGATTGCACGCAGTTAGCAATACTTTCTCGCAAGTAATAGATGGGTTCAACTGCACGAAATATAGTTACAAGAAGGCTATAATAACATTCCCCAATAATAATATTCAATATTAGCATAATACTATTCTTCTGCATGGGTTATATATAATTTTAATAGCAAAATAATGTACGTCATGATTACTGTTCCACAAAATTATGATGTTATAATATATAAATAACAATTAAATGAATGCTGACTCTTAAGAGGGAATAACCAGACAAAACCGGAAAAATGTCATTTCTAAATGAAATTTTAGACGTATTGACTATTTTCTAATACCTACTAAAAATTATAAATTGATTTCAAAAGACCGTTCTTTTATCTAGTAAAGCTATTTATAAAATTTTGAGAAAATATGTTTATTTTTAGTACAGTAAGGTCTTACCGTAGGTCGTTAGCAGATTTGTTAAATTTTCAAACAAAATTTTGTATTATACAACACACATTTCAAATCATTTAATCATTCAGTAGAATAAATCAATAAATTATTTGGGAAAGCTACTTTTCAGAATTTTAGTTTTAGTTCAAATAAAATCATAAAAAAAGATCTGCGCCCTTGTTTTGTGACGAAAAACATTCAGTTTGTCTATTTATTTATGGTCTTACAAACTAATATATAAAAAATTACATTCTTATTTTGCTTAGGCATTATTGAAAATTATAAATACTTATGATCAAAAAATAATTACAAAAAGTGCAAAATTTTAATTGCTTTATCATCACGAGTTTGAGTATTTTTGAATGTGGGTTTTTATCAAAGCAAATTTGGAATGAAATAAAATCGATATTGAGTTATTATGTTAAAATGCTGGTATGTAGAATAATTAATCTTTCTTATCGGAACCGCCCTGTAACGTTGCAAGGGTACGATCGCAGGATCATCGTTCGACGAAATTTTAATTCTCGGCCGCTGGTTAATGGCTTTAAATTATTGTTATGCCAAAGATATCCAATACATAATATAAAAATATCCTAATACATTTACTCAAGTAAAATCAACTATGTTGCAATTGCATACGTAAATTAGCAATGGGTTTCCTGATAAGGCCTGCATTTCTATTTCTAACCGTATCCGTATTGATTGCTAACGAAACACTAATGAGAAAGCTAGGAAACACTTGGTAACTGAATTAATGGCACAAGACAAGAATATCTTAACGATTCTGGCTCCACCCATGGAGGGGAGTAGAGAATCTGGGTAATGAAAAGAACCGGGTTGTGCACAAATCATAAAACCGACCGTGAAAATTTATTGGGTATGCGTTGCATGTCAGTTTTGTGGAGAATCTTTCATTGAAAAATTGATAAAACAAAGACCGCATTTTCACTTAACATCTAACAAAACTGAAAAAATACGTTTAAGGGTAAAAAAACCACCCTTACGTAAATCAAATATATTCGTTTATTGACACTGTTACCTTTGCATATTTTTCGGTCCGTTCTGTTTGACTTTTTCTACTTTCGGTCGGTAAACACAACCCAGAAAACAGTAAAAATAAATAACGAAGAAAGAATACCCTCTGGTGAAACTTTACTCCATCGAGGGACCGTTGTTTATGATCAAAGAAACGTTGAGACTAATGTATCTATGAATAGAAGCTTTAAATTGTCACAGATTGTCTTAGTAATAAAATTATATTGTTTTTAAATTTGTTAAATAATAGAAGAGCATGTATGAGACGATGTATGAATGTGAACGAAGCAAGGAGTGTGTGCCAAGATCGAGTTGTTTGGCGGTCTGTCCTCTCTGCCTACCCCTGCGGGGAAACGGCGTGATGGTTAGTTAGTTAGTTAATGTGATGTCTCTGGAATCTATTTTAATCGTAAATATGGTATGATTTGAGCAAAAAGCTATTTTAATAGCAATATAAATAGAAATAAACTAAAAACTTGAATTAACCTCACTTTTCAACATTTTAGCTAGGGAAGTCGTCTGAAAATTGTTATTTCTATTGCAAACAAAACTTATTTCTCATCTTTCTGTTAAAAATGTGTATAAATACATACGTTCGTAGAAAAACAATCCGAAGGAGTTTGCAGTTATAAACAAATCAAAATTACTTTCCTCAATCCAGTTTCCAATAACTCTTTTACACTCCAACAACCATATTTATCAACCAATTTTTTAATGCCTTTAAATTCTTAAAGCGATATTTTTAAACCATATCACACAGCTGTCATATCATGCAAATTATATCTAACAACACAAGCCCCATCTGTTTGAGCTTTCCATATTACCTACCATTGGTTGCTAACTAAATTATACAAAATAACACAGCACCGCAAATTTTAAGCTCCCAAATAGTTTCGGAATCAGAGCTTAAAGCTTTCTGACGTTAATTGGTTCGAGAAATATTAGTAAGTTTTAGATTCTGGGTTCCGGATGACGTGGGGGTCGGCCAACGAGTTTGTGGAACAGCAGTTTTACAACTTGAAATTCGATTAGCAGTCGGAGATCGCGTATATAATTAGGTTCGTTAGCAAAATGCAATCGAAACCGTTACAGCTGTGAATGGAACCGTTCCGCTGGAACACTGCTTCATAGAATTTGCACAACACTACTCTAATAGGTACCTATACTGTTCACAGCTGGTGGAGTTTGCAGTTAGGTAAGTACCTGTGTAAATAGGTGAACTGGTGGTTGAACTGGAAATTTTCAGAAAAATAAAAGAACAGTATGTTTTGTGGCTAATACAGGTAGGGATTGAAAACCTGAATTGGTAAAATCATTAATCGTCATTATGAGAGAGGGTTTTTGATCATCAAATCAAACATACTGTAGTGTATCGTAAAGCTTCTGCCTTGTAGAGAAAGATGGCGGTGACATCAGCTATCGGTAGAATCCGTTAGATGGCAAGCCGTAGTGCTTGAGTTCTCCGACAGGAGGTCAGGACAGCTCAGAGGCTGTGTTTTTAATGTTCACACGCCAGAACCATTTTAGCCAGCTCTTAGTTAGGTTGACTAACGTAGTCCCAATTGTATACGCGAATTATAAATAAAACCAGATAAAGAACCAGACTCTTTTATTGCACAAAGTAATCTCCATTCAAGGGAGTTGGAGAATCTGATAGTGTGTCTGCAAATTAACAGAACATTACACATACCAATGGTGGTGGGTCTGTCTGATTGTAACTGGTTGATTGTACTGACTGATTGTAACTCGGATTTTTTTTGAATTTAAGTGTCATTTCCAAAATTGGAGCTGATTTGTCAAGAATTCAGACGCGCGATAAAGTACTTGCTTGTAATATGAGTTTGTTTTATCAGAAAATTATTCTAATTATATATATTTGAAATGTGTATTTCTATCATTTAAAATGTTCAGGATCTAGACAAGTTAGTCAGATTTTGTGATTTTTCAAGGGTCTGCGGTTTCGCTAACTAACTAATTAACAAGATTTACTAACATAAAATCCCCTGATTTTTCACGAATCTGCGATAGTATTTAAGTTTTATAATATAAGTTTTCAGGACATTTTTGAGATTCGTAATTTAAGGTCATATGTAGTAACTCTTTTCCGATAGCTTTGTTTTACAGAACAAAAAATATTTACACACGTACTTTCTCAAATCTTGTCAGTTACGTGGATATTTCAAAGCTCCATGCCATACGCTATTATGGAAAGCTGAAATTAACTGTATTGGTACTAAGAGTTCCAGAGAGAAAGAATTTTAGCAAAACTCATCATGTCAGGGCTCACTTTGCTGTTTTGGACATTAGACAAGAAATGAGCATTGTTTTAAATTATTTTCAAATGTATGAATCTTTTAGCTCGGTATCGTGCTTTCAAGGAAAGGAGAAATTCATTCCTCCCACTGCGGTGCAAGGCAATGGGTCTGGAGAGTCCTGCTTGAGACGTAAAAACGTCTCAACCATTTTCTAAATTCGGCCCGCCGATTCGCTACTGAGTAATGCAAAATCATGTGATTTTGGTTTGAAATTCAGATCGCTTAGATATATTTCAGCCGCTTTAATTAAATACTACGAGTAGAACACATATCTGCCTTTTTGCCATATTTATTATTCTTTTTATAAGCCTAGAAAAAATAAAATATTAAGTCTATGAAAACTGCTTTAAGGTTCGAAATTTCTTACATACGAACTCCTTTTAGGTTATGGTTTTATTTTAAATGTGAAAAATAAAATAATAATGTGAAAATGTGAAAAATAAATTCTTTAAAAAATTATCGCAAACCATTAAAATATTTGTGCCTGAGCTTCCCAAAATAAAACTAAACATGGTTTTTGGTGAAGTATTTTCTAGAATTGATCAAAACTGACGGCTGGTGTTAAGCCGCCACTACCCGAAGTTCTACCGATTTCTTACATATCTCCCTTAAAAATTTGAAGTTTTTAAGCTCTTAAAAAATATATATATATTTGTTATTTTTGAAGATAATATTTAGATACGTTCCACGCCGAAAATCAAATTATATGAAATTCCCTCGATAGAAAAAAATCGCTAAGTATGCTGCGAAAATTATTAAAAACATGTCTATTTTTGTTATTTATAAGTTATATTTGCGAAAAAATTCACAATGTTTCTTTAAATGATACTTCCACGAGATTTTTGCTCTATTTTAAACGAGTCATGTTTTATTAAGCATTTTCACAATTTTCGCTTCAATTTTATCATTTAAAATATTAGCGCGCTCTGTCCGACATTTGTAATTACATATCTCTATATCTTCTTCTTTTTGAGCGGGGAAGCGCCGCCTTAAGCGGGAGTTTAAATCCTTATCGCCATCTTCATAAGGAGTGTTATTGTTAGCGGGCTGATCGAGAATTTTACACTTGGTGCATATGAATAGATTGTATAAAGCGCCTTTGTCAATATTAAGCAATATTAATTATGAAAGTAGGTTTCTACCTATCTACAATTCATCAATTATTATACTGCCCACCGTCCAGTCCGCACGTGTGGCCGCCCTGTACAATACAAGCCAACCGTTCAATGTCCAGGTAATACATAGATCAGGAACACGATGGCCAACTGCACGATTGCGCACTTTGTATGGGCGATTGTAATGAAGTTTGCAGCGAACCCCCTTGCGGGAACAGTGCGCAAGGTGGACATAATTATTAATGTTTCTATCAATAACTTCGGTTCAACTGCACTCAGCAGGAATTAACAGTATAGATTAAACGTCTAACTCGTTATTGGAAAACTAAGGTAAAGCCCGCACGAAGACGGTATCAGAATCAATTTGTAAGTTCAAAGAAAACTAACTAATCACTCCACAACAATGTTTCATTCGTACATACCGTCGGCGGGGGTGAAATGGTACCACTTTTCGTAGTTTTTTTAATGCCACAAGCTTATTTTATAACAAAATATTACGAAAAAAATAAAGTAGATAGTTTAACTCTTTATTAAATTGATTTTTAACAAACATATATGGAAAACTTTTTATCGTAGTTAAAAATAATATTTACAAGTGAAATATGCTTTTAGATTTTCGCTTCCAAAAGTGTCATCGTGATTTATTTTTTGGGATTTCATGCCGTGTTGCGCTACTCCTTCTTAAGATGAAGCCATGCGAAATAATGCAAAATCATACAGAATCATGTGTTTTCGTTTTGAAATTTTGATCGTTTAGAAGTATTATAAATGCTTCAATTAAATACTGCGTTTAGAACATATATTGGCCCTTAAAAATATCGATATTTTTTTTATAAGTGTTTTAATAAGCCTAGAAAAAAATAAAATATTTGGTCTATAAAAAAACACTTTCAAGTGCAAATTCTTCCACTTATAAACCATTTTTCGGATATGGTTTTGTTGTATAATGTGGCGAAATCATTTTTTTTATGATGATCGAAAAAAAATTGATATTTATGCCTGAACTTCACAAAAAAATGAACTTTGGCGATGTTCTTTTTCAGGAAATTAAAAGAGGCGTTACCCAACTGTAAATTTCAGCCTTATGCGATCCGCAGAAGGAACGAAAGCGCGTCGCATTATCCCACTCAGTAGAAGCCGCCCGGAATTCGGGCCGGATAGATGTGCCGTGCTCTTCGCGTCGCTTTGTTCTATAAAAATGTACCAGTGAAATAACAAAACACCGTCTTTGTCTTTTGATTGATCAACGCTGAAGTCACTTGCTCCGCCTAATTCCGAATGGGTCCAGGACTAGGGGATCGTCTTAAGCCAATACATTGTCACAGCGTCACAGCGTCCATCATCATCATCAGAAAATTAACTATCTTTACATTTATTGCTAAAAAATGTTTTCCACTAGATAAACTGTATCTACTAGAAAAGGGATTCACAAACAAATGCGTCATATATATTCTGTAATATATTTTGTTACATTTTCCGTATTATATACGGCCTATATTGACGGCCTCCGTGGTCCCGAGGCAAGACTCTCGACTCACAATCCGAAGGTCGCGGGTTCGAACCCGGCGTGCGCAAATAAATTTTATTTGATTAATTTGTGTTATTTCACAATTTATTCACTTAAAATAATATAAAGTATATTTGCGGCACGTTCCAGAGTGGAAGATACTATCAGTATCGCCCTGGTGTAAGACCACCATTCAGAATTGAAACGTTGCTTGAAATGGCTTTAGCCGTGTTTAGTGACCAGATCTGAATAGCCAGGTACTTCCCACCTTCTTCCTTCCTATCTCCTTCCCCTCCCCACTACCTTCAGCCTCACAACATACCCCAATTGGAGATGCCATAGTCTCACTGGCTCCAGACGAGGGAGCAGTTGGAACTCTTGTGCGGTATTTCATAAAAAAAAATATATATATATCAAATTTAGTCCTCTAATATTTTTCAAATTGACGAAAATGTTCAAAATTGATAAAATTGCGGGACGCAACCCTCGGGTTGAGGACTGCTGTAATATAAGTCCTAATGTATCTACCTGTTAATGTATTTAGTGACTTTTTTATATATTAAAAACGTTATTGCCGCCTAGTTGAAATTAATTGTTGTTGTGTTAAATAACATTATATTGCAAAAAAAAATTAAATAAAGGTAGTCAAATAATAAATCTGATATTTCGAGCACGTTTTAGTCAAGGCCACACTTCCCGGCGCAAAAAGAAGAAGATGGAGAGATATGAAATTACGAATATTGGACAGAGCGCGCTAATATTTTCAATGATAAAACTGAAGCGAAATTTATGAAAATGCTTAATAAAACATGACTCGTTTAAAATAGAGCAAAAATCTCGTGGAACGTATAAATATCATTTAAAGAAACATTGTTAATTTTTTCAACTTGTAAAATAATAGAAATAGACTTGTTTTAAATAATTTCCGGAGCATACTTTGCGATTTTTTTCTATCGAGGGAATTTCATATAATTTGCGTTTCGGCGTGGAACGTATCTAGATATTATCTTAAAAATAACATATATATATTTTTAAGAGCTTAATAACTTCAAATGTTTAAGGGAGATATGTAAGAAATCGGTCGAAATTCGGATAGTGGACCCTTAACCCCATAACTGATTTGACAATATCCCATGACACTAAATTATATTTAAAATTAACCCTCCCGTGTCCAGTGCCGAGCGTTTGTCAGGGGAGAGCGGTTCCCTCACACGCGGATACCAACTAGTAGTTCCATCACGCTCAATAAACCCCAACAATGTCCCAACGAAGGCACGATATGAATGTGTCCTCGTTAACAACAACGACAACAGTGATAAAAAATACTCCGACAACGATTTGCCGCGTTTTACAGCGCCAGAAACAATTCGCGCAGTCCCAACTCGCATAACTCACAGCCGCCATTTTGGCAGCTGAAAAATTGACCAATCAGTCACCGGGAAAGGACGCCATTTTGTTCGCCGCTTTAGAATTTCGAATGCTACTATTGCCTGCATGATAAAAAGGCGGGAAATTTATATGTACCTACTGTCCGTCAAGCGGCGATTGCAAATATAGCCCATAATATATACTCCCATAACGTTGAAACTTAATAAACAACATAAAGCTCGCTTTAAACGAGATAATAAATTGCTCAGATTGTAAAAGGGTAAGTTAACCTCACAAACCCTGACGTGATTATGATAACATGATTTTTTTAACTAAAACTGCCGCCCCAAGCTGGTATTTATTTACATTTAAAATTTTCCATTGTCAAATTGTTTTATCTCAGTAAAGACTAAAATTTTATTTTTCTGTCGTAAAATTGCTTTTAAAGCTCACAAAACATTTTCAGAAAGTATAAATATTTGTTGTCTTTTTATTTAAAACAAAAAAATGTCGACTCTTAACTTACAATCAGACAAAGTTCTGAAAATCACACAAATCTGACAGCACTTCTCGCGGGAGAACGATCTTTTATCAAAAATTTTAGGGATAGCCTTTCTGGTAGGTTTAATAAATGCCAATATCAAAATCAAGGGACTTTCACATGAACATAATAAAATAATTACATTCTACAAAGGCTTTTTTTCATTATTATAATGTTCTTGATCTCTGTGCAAGAAATTGATTTCTTTGCAAAGATTAAGGTAATCTCAAAGATGCAAGAAGTTCGAATACAATCGCTTGTTTTATTGGGTTTTAACGTTACAACAGTAAATATCTGCGATAGCCAGAGGCTGCTAAACTCCAGTTAGAATGGTTCTTGCCGCTGCCGGCCCGAAGGAGTGATTAGCAAACAGCGTTCGGGAGCACTCGGAAGTATTCGGCTATGTTTATAAAACCGAACAAACACCATCTACCGGAAGCATCAACATTACAAATATAAAGAAATTTCTCAAATTAAATAAACTTCCTCGCTGTGGCCTCTGAACCTTTTCCATTGGTAATAGGAAAATAGGAACGGTGCAAAAGCATATTTTGTGACGTTCACAAGAAGGTTCAGTCACTGAGGGCTTCATTTTAGCTCTCTTTATATTTGGAATTTGCGTCAATAATGAGAAAAAAAAGAGTTGTTACAACGGAGCTATGAGTGATAAACCTTCAGAATCTGAGCATAAGCATGAAAGATGTATACAAGAAAGGTTTAAAGATTGAATAAAGTTTTAAAGGTTTATAATCTACGTTCCAAATTATGTATTAACCACCGATTTACCTTCATCACGAATGAAGCAACGAATGAAACAACCAGGTCTAAGACGTAGATCTTACCTAACTTTCTTAAAT
Organism: Glyphotaelius pellucidus; assembly: GCA_936435175.1. NCBI lineage: Eukaryota > Metazoa > Arthropoda > Insecta > Trichoptera > Limnephilidae > Glyphotaelius > Glyphotaelius pellucidus. The sequence goes on from OW386549.1 coordinate 7,453,775, forward strand.
GAACAATTTTTATGTGAATACCTCGACTGATCTCATCTTTCTGGAGCCGAGTCTATGTGATCCCCGTTGTGAAGTAGACGGTAGTGGAGAGGGAATAAGATGGAAAAAAAATAAGATGGGAGTGTAATATACATGTATAAAGATTTTTAGCTCATACGTCCCTAACATTTTTGCACCTCCGGGCTCTATCAATCCAACTCCATGAGTATACTAGCTAATGCGCTCGTGAAAAGAAATTATTTATCGTCCAAACTATCCGATCCGAACATTTTCCGATCGCGTGAAAAGACACCTACTTTGAAATAATACATTCATATGCGATGGGAACGATTTATTGGTAAATGTCATCTCATCAAATTGTTGCTGACAAGTACACTATCACTATCAGGCAACCTGTAAACGATATCTGCTACAAAACATTAATGTTTAATTTAAAACTCCCACTACTTTCTACCCGGAGAACGATTATTGATATATTGATATTATTTCAAACGTTCCCGCGCGTTATATACTTCGAATAATCACTAAGATTCATTTTAATTTTTATTATTCATTTTTTTCATTTTTCAACAAGAGATGATCCCCTCTTCTGAATTATTAAAACATTTCTTATCACAATTTTTGAGATGTTTTTCTTACAAATCATTTATCATGTGTTTTGATATAACCAGGAAATTGACAACACATATGCCAATTATTTTACTTGCAAAAAAGCGATACCAACCTCCACAAAAATTATCCGTTAATTAATGTTAAAGTTGGTATTGCTATTATGTGTTAATTATTAACGTATTTAAAAAAAAGGTTTTTTTTGTATTTATAGTACTAAAATAAATGGTCCAAAATTTATTGCTGGTTTTTTTTATTAAGGGGGGTCCTTGAAAATTGTGTTTGATTTCGTAGGGGTTGCTGCTGCTCTGCTCTAGAGGTATTTTAAAACTTTTTTTTGCACACCTATCTTCCCAATGTCAAGAATGTTAAAATAAGATATCGTTTACAGTAAATGGACAATTAAACATTGGTAAAATAAAAAAATAAAATGTTAAAAAAAATTAACATTTTGGGTTTATATATTTTTTAAATGTCATCAATATCGAATCCAGAGTCAAGTTAGCCTCTCAGTAGATAAGCATACTGCACGGAGTCTACAGTACTTTAATAGTACACAACAGCAGACCCTGTATAAAATGGCAAGGCACCCCACTCTTCAATTTGGCAGCCACCTCTGGTCTAGAGCCCCGAAATTCCTAAAAATAACCCTTGACTCTGCGCAGAAATGGTCAATCCAGTTGAAAGATCCCCTATCTTAACATGCAATCTTTTGAGCACAGTAGAACACATCTTGACCTTTGAAATAATCGAGTGTTTTTACAAGCCCGGAAAAAGTATCAGAACTATAAAAACTGCTTTGAAGTTATATCTCTAATTTACAAACTCCTTTTCGATTACAGTTTTATTGTCACAACAAATTAAGTTCCTTAGAAAATGGTAGTAAAACATTTAAATACCACTTGAAAGTTTTAGGAGCGGCCACCGTGTGACGCCATCAGTCATCCGATTGGATTCTTTTTTTATTGTTAGATTACCACGCCTGTCATTGACACTTCCCTCCAAATTTCAGCGTTATAGCTTGACTTTTGTAAAAGTTACTCTGTACTGAGTACCTCTACCTCTGTGCGTGTTTTCGATTTTTTATAAGCCTGAAAATGGCATAAATTTTGCACCACGATAACGCACCGTCGCACAGTGCGATCCTTATCCGCGAGTTTTTGACCAAAAACAACACGAATACTATCCAGCAGCCTTCGAATTCGCCTGATCTGGCTCTCTGCGAATTTTTCCTGTTCAACCGATTTAAAAAACCACTTCGCGGAGCGCGTTACCCGAGAGAATGTCATGAAAAAATCGACAACGGTTCTGATGGACATACTGAAAATTGAGTACCAGCGGTCTGTCGAGGATTAGACCAAGCACTGGGTAAGTGCGTTGCAGATGACGGAGAGTACTTTGAAGGGAACCATATATAGATTTTTATGAATAAACTTGTATTGTCGATTTTATGAATAGTCCTAAAACTTTTTGATCAATGTGTTATTTGTGTATGAACTTCGCAAAATAAAATAAAACACCCTTTTTGGCGATGTTTTTTCTAGCATAAATCAAAACAGGCGGATGATTTGATGATGAAACATGCGGGAATTTAAACCCTATCGCCATGTACGTAAGGAGTGCTATTCTTGAGTCATCATTTGGGAATAACTCACATAATGATTAGAATACATAACGAACTTCAGTCGAAATTTAAACGATGCAGTAATTGGGGAAACTTTAAAAGGAAAATAACCATTAATAATTTTACTTTTTAGAAATTAGAAATTAGTCATCGTAAATACCTATTCTATCCTACCCTATCTAGAAATAATATAAATACATTGTCTGTAAGTGGTACGTCCACAGTTTGATAGAAGGCGAAACAGCTGTCACGCGTAATAATAATTATATAGCAGAACTTTTTTATAAATAAACTGTTTTTAAAAATTCGATAATAATATTATTGAATGCGCAAAAGATGTGGATCATGTCGTGTTGTGTCGACTTGTTACACCATGTATAGTTTGTACTTTTGGTACATATTACTATAACGTCTGCCTCCACCACGAAAAATGTACCGAAGGCTTTTGAAAAGTATTTATAAATATGTTTATACGGCTTATATATTATTAATGCCCGCCAGGAGGGGACCGCGTACTGCCTCGTATCCTTCTTGAATAATAAAATAATAAACGGAAGTAATAAAAAGGCGGGAAGGTCGCGTCCTAATTTAAAAATGGAACCTAAGCATTTCAAACGTTCCACTTTTGAAATAGGGATATCACTGTAGAAATGGAAGCTTTGAAAAAATATTTTCTTCGTTTAACGTGTGGTTAGACAAAACACGACGTACAGTTTGTCAAATAAGAGTAGAAAAGTTCAAACGGCAATACTAAAATTATAAATCAAGTTACCACACACCACTCATGCGACCACAGTCACAGTTCATGTTGGCTTCATAAGAACGGGTCGTTTCTTTGATCGGTTCTGTGCAAGTCAGCTCCTATGTGGAATTAGCTACCAGCATCAGTTTTTCTCTTCAAGACCCGCAATAACAAATATCTTCCTTTAGCCCCTACCATAAAAATTCAGTAACGAACGGTCACCGTCTTGAAACGGAAATGGTAAGTACAAACAAATTTACAAACATACGTAATATGGTTAAGTTAACAGGTCTTCATTATAATCAATAATAGTTCAATAAAAGAAAAATAATAAAATAGTCTAATTCTTTTACTTTTAGACTCTTACTTTCCAACGATTTATTTATTTATCTGACACGAAATTCGGGAAAATTTACATTTTAAAAATAAAGGATGGTACATGATACAAAAGACAAACAAGAAAATAGAAGTGTCAAATCACGTCAAGACTATGCTAAAATTAGAGTAGTATCTTCAATCAAAAACCTAAAAATCATTTATGAATGAGATTGCGAACATATGTAGTTTTAATGGTTCCAGGCCAACTCAGAATCCACTCAACACCTCTTTGAAAAGTTATTAATAGCAATGAAAAAAATAGCCCATAACCTAACCTAATGTTTATTACCAAATTTTTTAAATATAATTTTTACATCACTTTTTTCTGTTGTGAGTTGTCCGGTCACCAGTTTTATTAGTGTTACTCGTTTTGTTCATTGATGGATTTTTTTACATAAACTCCACAGAGGAGGCCCTGCTGTGTGGAGGGTATTTTCAGGGAGGCAGGGAGGCAAGTTGTGGGAAGGAAAAGGTATGACGTATGGGTAGTAATCTGGGATCAAAGAGTCCACGAGTGACGGTCGTAAGACCCATCCCTCGCACTGCGGTGCAAGAGACCAGCTAGAGAGATCAAAGGATCTCCACAAACTGACCGTTCCCGACGCGGCCCGTCACACAGCTGGTGGGCAGGCGCATTCGCCGTCAAGAACACACCTCACCTGAGGGAGATCAAACTTGGAGAGGTCTAGTTTGGTCTCCTTTAATCAGTAGGCTCCCTTTGAACCCAGGCACCCCGGCTTAAGTCACCAAACATAGCGAACCACTTGGGATGACCTAGGGGTGTTGGTTATCCAATAAATTGTTTCCGCCCCAAATTAATTCATTGTTGGATTCAGAAATAACATATATTTTAATGCTACACGCTTTTTATACGAAACTCTATTTAGATATTTGCAGAGGTAGTATTTTTCCAGTGCATATACGATATTCGCAACAGAATGCATTTAAATACGAATTCAGCGAATAAATCAAATCACAATGATTGCAATTTATTAACCTTTCAGAAGTGCAGCGTGTTTTTGTATCGACATGAATAATGGCGAACCAAACGGTAGCATCCATTACAGATTACAATGGAGGCGAAGTGCATAATTGTGCTGCAGTTTCTATTTCTGTTTTATTCGTGCAAATTCGTCGATCCGTAACAGGCTTTTAATATGGTGGGCTCCCACGCAATATATTATCATGTAATGTATCAAATTAATTACACATTGCGTTCGTAATTTATTGAAATTGCGAAGTAATTAAGCCCCGTTTTTTTTTTTAAATTTATTAGGGAAACAAACGATTACATTTTTTTAAGTACATGGATGCCAGTGAACCAATGAAGTTTCCGCGTAAGATTCACATTATACATTAAAAAAAAATTACAGAAAAACATAAAGTGGAATTGATAGAAAAAGAAAAGTATTTTTTTTAACATTAGTTTCACGTAGGAGGCCCTGAGGAAAAACATTCCACCACCCATCGCCTTTGTGTATGTTTTTGGCCTTAACGAACTATCAGCTTGATAAAAAAATGTTATTTCCTTTTGCAATTTAAGCTCAATAAATAATATGTTACATAAAAGTATTTGTAACAAGGTGTGTGCACCCCCTTATACACACTTTATTTATGATTTCGGTGTGTGGCACCTCTAGTGCTTGCCTATTGACATTTGGAAATTGGTTATATTGCGAGTCCCGGAATATTTTAAAATGCAGCAGTTGTTAATCCTGTAGCGATTCAAATCAGGAGATTGGAAAGGAAAGCCAGTTATTCTTGGTGCTATAGTCGAGAGCTCTGGATGGTCCCCTCGACTCCAACAGGACGGATCCTTTGAAGATCGCTACGATTCTGATCATCATTCGCCATCTTGGGCGCTGACTGAATCTCCTGGAGGGATGATTGGCATCAAGAATCATCCGCTTATACTGCTTCTAGAGGGTCCTTTTGGCTGGGAGCCAATTGCCTGGAGTCCTGCCCATCTCACGATGTGAGATGGGCAGGATTCGTTTTCTCAAAAGAAGATTTCATCATGCGCCCTTTTAACTATTCACGGTATCAACACAAACTATTTAAACCTAAGCAAGCCCTTTGCCAGACAGCCTTAGTTTTTGTTAGGATGTCATTTTTATTTTAAAACATATTTTTTTGTATTTAAAATACCATCTTTTCTTAAAAAATCATTAACCTACTCCTTACATCTGCCATGCGAGTCATTTTTGCTCTTAGAAATCTACCTTGTACATTGCCTCATCCCAGGTAACAGATATTTTTCTAAACGTAGCTAAATACTAATAACTGTTTTCTGAAAGGTGATGAAGTACGCCTTTAAAATGTATTATTACAATAAATATTAAAATTTAGAATGCAAACAAAAAAATACTAATAACTGTTTTCTGAAAGGTGATGAAATACGCCTTTAAAATGTATTATTACAATAAATATTAAAATTTAGAATGCAAACAAAAAAAATTGTAAAAATGACTCACGTGATGTTTTTATTTGAAAACGGAACTAAAATCACGGAAAACGCAAAAAAAAAACACTCAGTTTTTCATACAAATGTATAATAAAGAATTTAATCACCTCACACTTTTACTATTTCATACAAAAATATTCAATAAAAAAATTAACAAGTTTAACGGCGCGTATGCGTTTTGGTGAGCGAAAACTGTTTCTAGAAAATAAGTATTTCTTATCTATTTATACTGACGATTAGAATAAAGATGTAAAGCTTGGTTTATTTCCATTTTGTTTTACTGTTGTCACTAAAACAAAAACCCAGTTATAACGATTTTTGTGAGAACACATGCATTAGCTTGAAAACAAGCTTATTGGACTTGACTGCTATTGAAATATTGTCGTGAAAACAAGCTTAGGGGTCTGAGTGGTTAAATTTCTGAACATATTTAAAATCTTACCGACTAAACAATTGGTCATCAATTATTACTCAACTTATCCAAACCTAAAATAAATGTTCTCTATTCCCATTATTGTACCTGTTTAAATCTTACTGACTAAACAATTAGTCACCAATTATTACTCAACTTATTCAAACCTAAAATAAATGTTCTCTATTCCCATTATTGTACCTGATTAAATCTTACTGATTAAACAATTGGTCACCAATTATTACTCAACTTATTCAAACCTAAAATAAATGTTCTCTATTCCCATTATTGTACCTGATTAAATCTTACTGACTAAACAATTGGTCACCAATTATTACTCAACTTATTCAAACCTAAAATAAATGTTCTCTATTCCCATTATTGTACCTGATTAAATCTTACTGACTAAACAATTGGTCACCAATTATTACTCAACTTATTCAAACCTAAAATAAATGTTCTCTATTCCCATTATTGTCCCTGATTTAAATCTTACTGACTAAACAATTGGTCACCAATTATTTCTCAACTTATTGAAACCTAAAATAAATGTTCTGTATTCCCATTGTTGTATCTGATTAAATTTTACGGACTAAACAATTGGTCATCAATTATTACTCAACTTATCCAAATCTAAAATCAATATTCTCTATTCCCATTATTGTACCTGATTTGGTTCCATGACAATGCAAAGAAAAGTTATTAGTAAAAAGTCCTTCGAAAATAAGAGTAATGAAAAAATAATACAAAAATAGCCCATAATGTAACCTAACGTAACCTATACCAAGTTTTTTGAATTAAAGAAAAAATCTATCGGTTGTTAATAAAATAGAACAGGTATACATAAAATAAATTCGGAACAAAATCTTTCTTCTCATTTTCCGGGTCATTATCCTGAATCCTTTATTTTCTTCCCAGCAGCAATCATCCGGCATAACCCGTTTCAATACTACTCCCATCTTCTATCTATATCCGTAATAAATAAAATAATTATGAAGATACAGAATATTTCCGAATGGTCATCATTATTGCCGAAAGATAAGTATTACGATTGATAAATCATTATTTTATTTCTATTTCTATACTGCTACTATCCAGTCTATAAATTTTAATGACCTAAGCCTCAATTACATTTAGCTAGTTTGCAAGCTACTGGCCGGTAAGTTAAAAAGCGGATGAATCGGCGAGTGAGATTGTAATGATGACACACAAAACTATCTACTCGCTCAGTAGCAACAGTAGCAGCTAAAATAACGACTCCCGCGCCATTTTGTAGAAGACTTTCATAAAGTCAATTGTTCCATATGAATAAATTCGGATATATTTATCCGAGACGTTATTCAGGTTACAAACCAATTCTTAGAATGATTGTTCCAATAAAAAAGAGTAGTTGCCCATAATATGGAAAAAAGAACTAGTTGAAGATAATATTGTTGATTCTAAAATATTTGAAATATGAGATTGACAAATATGACGGTTTGACAGAAGGTGGCAATAGCGAAATTGGATAACGCGCACGTCCCGGTTAGACGAGAGGTCTGGGTTCGATTCCCAGTTGCGACCATTATCTTTTTTCTATTTTTCTGTGTCTTGTTCTCTTTCATATTTTCATTTAGATTAAAAGTTTTATCTTCTTCTTCCATGATATATTACGTTGATGGGAATAACCTTAAAAAGTTATAAAAAGAGAGTTTTTCTTATAAAAAATTAATTATTTGCACTTGAAAACTGAATCCTTCAAATATTCCAACCGAATTGCTAATTCATAGCCAAAGCGGGAGATTCGAAGCGAATTAACAAAACTACAGTCCACCTTTCCCCGCCCTACTCCCTCCTGCAGATTGTTAAGTGGTCCTTCAATTATTCAGGCTAGTTTAAATAGGCCTGCTCCAGGGCGGTAAATAGAGCCTGCAGGCTGTACTGGAGGCCAGAGGAGGCACTGTACAAAAGATACCAGTGTATTGAAGTTACCGAATGGACCAAGAGAAGTCCACGTAGTAAAGAAAATGGGTGAATAAAGAAAGCAGGCTTTGTACCACAAGTTGATTCTGCATCTGACTAGAGAGCTTTTGCAAAGTAGCATATATGAACGATTCCGAGGTCGGCAGACTGCAAGTACAAACCGCAGACTTGATGGTAAATTAATGTTATAATAATTATTATTTTCTTGTATTAAGCTGCGGTCTGCTGCTGCGGTCTGCTGCTGCGGTTTGTAGTCTGCCAACGACCTCGAGATCTTGTTTTTATGATGTTGATACTGAAAGCTTTGAGTAAGCAAGACTTGCTTAAGAATTATTGAAGATATTCAGTAAGATCATCAAACTTATAAGCGGCCAAAAAGAAACTAGGTAATGAATTATCGTCATTTATTTTTGGGATATTATACCGTGTTATGTTTCCTCCATCTTTAGATAACGTTTTGGATGTGTGTACCATGTGATGGACACTGTGACGCTGACCAAAACGTTGGCTAAAGAAGGAGGAAGCTGAACATTGATAATACCACTGATAATACACTAATAAGCTAAGTACAATCCGTTTTAAACATCTGAAACTGTTTCTTCAAAATAGTTTATTAATAAGTCATCATTAATTTAATGACAAACAAATACCTTTGTGTAACACCACTATTTTATTAACAATATCAACATGTTTCGAAAACTATGTTTTCTTCGTCAGGATAATAAAAACTGTATTTGAAACGTGACAAAAATAGTAATAAAAATAATGTAAAAAACATTACCAAATCAAATCCAATTATTTTCGAGCGTATATTGATAAGTACTCAATCTCGAACACTCTCTTATTCCCGCATCGCTTCGTCCCTTACAATGATAAGGGGCGGGGATATTAGTTGGATGCCACGGATGTCACACATGGTTTGGCATGCGATTCTATACCTTTTGTGGATACGGAGTCGATTCTACACGTAATCGCCTGTCAAATTGGCTTGCGAATGCTTTTTCAATTAGTTTAAAACACAAAATGTTGTAAGTTTACATGATTATTTATTCATTTAATGTACGTTTAAAGTTGTATAGCAGGGGTCACCAAATGCCGGACCGCGGTCCGGATCCGGACCGCCGACCTATTTTGTGCGGACCTTGTGTTAACAATAGAAAATATTTTACACATGTAACTTGAGTACGTAATTTGATAATTTTTCCCGCGTTTTGTCTTTGCTGCAGTCAATATGACGATCTGTTGTTGCATTATAATGTGAGATGGTTAAGCAAAGGTTGAGTTTTACACAGTTTCTTCGCCATTTCAGAAGACTTAAAGACATTTCTTTTCAACATTGATCAGACGTCAGCAAACGCCTACTTAAGTTTTGTTAGCGATAAAGTAATATAGTATAATAGCGAAGATGTAACTTCCATTGGTTTTTAAACAGATATTTTTACACACCTGAATGATCTGAACTTAAAGGTAAAGGAAAGCTTGTATGGGAGCTACTGACAGAAGTAAAAAGCTTTTTGCGAAAACTCGTCTTTTCAACATCGATCTTGATAATGAATGCCTGCACTACCCTAATTTAAAAAAAAACAGCGGTGACACCGAGCTTGACGTTGGCCAATACAAGAGGTTCATTAAGGATCTTAAATCGGAATTTGAAAACAGATTCACAGATTTCAAGAAAATTGAGAATGTCATCGACATCCTCAGTAACATTTACTCTTTGCATCATGGTGATGAATGGAGCAATGAAATTGCAAATATTTTCGGGGGAAATAAAGCTGCTCTCCAGATGGAAATGATGTTGTTCCATAACCCATTCTTCGTTTTATTTGTTCATTGATTTTGTATTTACACATATTTATATTTCAATTGTTAAGCCGGGGGGGGGGGGAGAGTAGGCCTTTTCCTTTCCGGACCGCGACGGTCATGTTATTTTAAAAAACGGACCCCTAATGAAAGTAATTGGGGACCCCTGTTGTATAGCATGGATTCGACATTCGTTTCAATCTAAATACGCCTGAATTACATAGTTTGCCCAAATTATGAACCTTATAACCTATTTTGTACCCGTAAATAGTATTTCTTAGAGTAATTATTGAAATGAAGTGTAATTCCCATAATCCGTACCTAAAAGGGTGGCGGTTAGTGAAATAATTGATATATTTCGTCCGCAAATGTTCAATTATTCTTTACGTGCATACTGCCTCAATAGCTTTGCCTTGTAGGTTTTGTCTTGACTTTGAATGACTTTTCCGAAAGGGGTTGAAATTGCATGATTCTGAGTTGTCATGGAACTATTGTGCGCTTGTATATGGAGTATATAGATAATTAGTTGTTTCCTTGTTGCATTTGAATCAAAAAATGGTTTATACTTTTGCTATTCGGCGGTACATCCTCTCTGCACACTCCTTCGAAGACACTTAGTTATATATAAAGTAAATGTGCTGTATTTTCCTTAAACCGACTGCATATTGTACGTCGAGCCATCACATCGGTCGGGAGATCAACTGTCATGGAACCGTATATCTCAGGTGATTATGACTATAAACAAATTAATATGGATTTCACTTGTGCATACAAACTAAAATAGATTGCCAGCAGTGTGTATTGTTGGAATTATCAAGGCTTTGCAAGTAAGTACCATTACCCAAGTATGTTCTATTCATTATGTTATGTGGTATTATTACATTTCAATATTGCAACACTGGGGCTTGTGAATGTTTGCGTCTGCCCCCCAGATTAAAATTACTCACTGCTCTAACAATCGATCGTGATGGTTAGGTAAAATAATGCTTACCACCATACAATTAATATAATAGTGGTATTCATAAGGACAAATAATAAATCTTGTTTTTGAAGCTTGGAAACTAATTATAAAAATTATTCTGAAACTAACGATATATGTTTTACTTAGACAACGTTAAGCCAAAAACATACTACCTCTTCAAACACAGAATTGCTTTTGAAAACTGCTCAAGATACTAGAACCAAAGGGTACAAATCTCTTATTTTTTCCTTTTACTTTTGAACGAAGAAAGTCTTTGCAACAATGCTAAGCAATGCAGTTTCACTGACCATTAGACATAACACAGCTAATTTTATCCCACTTTTTGGTCCACTATTCGAATTTCGACCGATTTCTTACATATCTCCCTTAAACATTTAAAGTTTTTAAGCTCTTAAAAAAATATATGTTATTTTTGAAGATAATATCTAGATACGCTCCACGCCGAAACGCAAATTATATGAAATTCCCTCGATAGAAAAAAATCGCAAAGTATGCTCCGAAAATTATTTAAAACAAGTCTATTTCTATTATTTTACAAGTTATATTTGTGAAAAAATTCATAATGTTTCTTTAAATGATACTTAAGATACGTTCTACGAGATTTTTGCTCTATTTTAAACGAGTCATGTTTTATTAAGCTTTTTCGCCATTTTCGCTGCAATTTCATTACTTAAAATATTAGCGCGTTCTGTCCAACATTCGTAATTACACATCTCTCCATCTTCTTCTTTTTCAGCCGAATAGCGCCGCCTTAACCATCTGATTCCGGCGATTTTTGTTTTTCAAATTATTCTGTTACTAGGTACGCGACGCAACTGTGAGTCAATGTAATTTTCCCTCGCCCCCACCAGTACGTTTGCCGTGCGGTCGGCAGCTCCAGGCGCGTTTATAAATTATTTATTTATTGACGCCCTATTGGGCTTTTACATATAAAATACAAATTTCATTTATAACAACAGTATAACATAAATAAAAAAATTACAAAATAAATAAATAAAGCATAAACTCAATAATAAATATCTAATGCTAAATCTATATTAGAGGTAAGTATATTTTGCGTGCGTTCCCTGTGACCGATGCAAGTAGTTACTTTACTTTTGTTAACATCTGTTTTATTTTATTTTTGTAGGCTTATAACGAAAAAAAAATCTGAAAAATTAAAGTGACGTAAGACGTGTTCCACTTGCGATACTAAAAAGAAACGTAAAACACCGTTTCGCATGTAAAAATCCGATTTGCATTGAATGCAGTCAAAAAATGTGCTTTGATTGTCGCCGCAACTTTCAATCTGGGAGGCGGGAATGGGTACCGCCGCCCCGGGAACCTTTATTGGATAACCAACACCTCTGCCATAGGTCACCCCAAGTGGTTCGCTACGTTTGGTGATTTAGCAGGGGTGCCCGGGTTCATGGGGGTGAGGTTTGTCTAGGTCTTGGAGGCGGATGACCAGGACACACTGAACCCCAGATTCCTACCCACCCCTTAAACCCTTTTCCTTCCGAGAATTCTCCTCCACTTCCTTTCCTAAAAAAAATACCCTCCACACAGCATCCCCAAAGATGACATAGGCCTTGAGGGAGATTATTTTCCTCAGGGCCTCCTGTGTGGAGCTCATGTAAAAAAAAAAAATAGATAAGGGTTGAGTTTTTATAAATTAATATATACTTTTGTTTACTTTTATAACTTTTTATTAATAAAAATATAATGAAAATACAGATATGACTTTTATTTATTGTAAAAATTTAATACGTGATTATCAAACATGGAAAATACGCAAGTGGTCTCCATGACCGACTCCATGAGGTAATGCAACTAAGTACGTCAGGTGGGTAAGGGTTAAGTATAAATCATACAGCAGGTCTTGCATCAGCTAGATAGACAGATCTAACATCAAATTTTTTTTTAATTCAATTTATAAGTTTGCCGTTGTTCGATGCTGATTGACATCCAAATGTACGATGCTGACTGTCTTTTATTTTAAACGTGACACAGTGTATTTGTATTTTTGTTATAAACTTCTTTTGTTATAAACTGGGATTGGGCGCGAAATTGAGTGATCTGGAAGTATGTTGCCTGTTGTATGCTGATGATGCGGTGCTGATTTCTAACAGTATGGAAGATCTACAGTCGCTCGTGTCTAGGATGAACGAAGTATGTATGAATAATGAGTTAATGATTATTTTTTTTTTACAGTTAATACCGCACAAGAGTCCCAACTGCTCCCGTCTGGAGCCTGTGAGACTATGGCATTCCCAATCGGGGTATGTTGTGAGGCTGAAGGTAGTGGGGAGGGGAAGGAGATAGGGAAGAGGAAGGTGGGGAAGTACTTGGCTATTCAGATCAGTCACTAAACACGGCTAAAGCCATTTCAAGCAACGTTTCAATTCTGAATGGTCGTCTTACACCAGGGCGGATAGTATTGATATATACTGATAGTATTGATAGTATACTGATAGTATCTTCCACTCTGGAACGTGCCGCAAATATACTATTTATTATTTTAAATGGATAAATTGTGAAAAATAACACAAATTAATCAAATAAAATTTATTTGCGCACGCCGGGTTCGAACCCGCGACCTTCGGATTGTGAGTCGAATGATGATGAATGTGAAGTAAGTCTAAAGTAAGTAAGTCTGAAGTAAGTGATGGTATTTGAAAAGAGTACGAAAACAATGTGCAACATAGTTGTGAATGACGAATACTTGGAGCAGGTGGATGAGTTTGTATATTTGGGAAGTATGTTTACGAGAGATGGAAAGACTGATAGAGATATCGAAAGACGGGTAAATACCGGTAACTCCATTAATGGAGGACTGAACGCCGTTGGCGCCAACAAAAATCTGTCAAAAGAAGCGAAGCTAGCCGTCCATAATGGAGTGCTGGTACCTACCCTATGTATGGCAGTGAGGCATGGAACTGGCAGAGAAAGGATGAAAGTAGACTGAATGCTGTAGAAATGAGATCCCTGAGACGTATGTGTGGTATAACCATGTATGATCGTGTGAGAAATGTGGAGATCCGCAAAGAATGCAAGGCTGATGTAAGCGTTATGTGTAAGATTAAGAAAGGGACGCTCAGATGGTTTGGGCATGTAGAGCGAATGAATGAGGAAAGGAGTGTAAGGAGAATATATGACGCAAATGTGAATGGTAGACGAAGTAGGGGACGCCCGAGGAAGACATGGCACGACCAAGTGAATCAGATACTTGAGTCAGGCGATGTCAAGAGCCAGAATAATAGAAGAGCATGTATGAGACGATGTATGAATGTGAACGAAGCAAGGAGTGTGTGCCAAGATCGAGTTGTTTGGCGGTCTGTCCTCTTTGCCTACCCCTGCGGGGAAACGGCGTGATGGTTAGTTAGTTAGTTGTTATAAACTGATTCTTCGCTTATAAGTATTCATTTCCAATAGTAGAGGCTGATCGTCTTTTGTTTAAAACGTAATTGTGTTGTCATTTGTATTTCTGTTATAAATTGCTTTTGTTATTTACAATATCAATCTCAATATTCAATTCCTAGTGAGACAGGCGTAGCACATAATCAATTGTAATAGAATTAATAAAAAATATGATTTTAGAGTTAACACTGTAAATATTATCAATTATCTGTAGATTTATTAAGTCTTCTTGCTATAAAGTATTGTAGCTTATGAATCAGCATAAATCTCAATCTGAAAATAACAAAGTACGTTATCCAACTCAATAAAAAATGGACAACTGATTTTCACAGAACAGAAGTGAAAAAGATTTTTTGTTCTACCTTTTCTCTCTGATTTTCTTTGTATTTTTTGTATATTAATTTTTTCTCATTCTTTATTAATTTTTTGTTTAAGAAAAAAAGATAAATATCTTATTTCTAAGAAAAAATTATAATGTAACATGATGTATTCATATTGTGGTTCGCTACGTTTCGTAACTTATCAGAGGTTCCCGGGCTCATGGGGGGAGGTTAGTCTCGGTTAGTCTAGGTGGCATGTGCGTTTGCGTGGCGGGTCAAATCTGGAGAGACTGGTTGAGGGAGTCCTAACTGAGACCTCTCTAGCCGGACTCTCTTGACCCATCTCCTTGCACCGCAGCAGGAAGGATGGATTCATACATCCGTCACTCCAGGACACATTGACCCCTCGATTCTTACTGACCTCTCATACCTTTCTCCTTTCTAGAACTTCCTCTCCTTTATTTTCCTAAAAAGATCCTTCACCAAGCATATCCAGAGGTGACATAGGCCTCTTGTGCATTTCAGAATGGCAAAATTTGTAAATACTTTATTTTCACGTTCTTAGAAATGATAACGTTTTAATGTAGAGAGAATGAACGAATGCCAAGGTGTCGATATTCGTAACCGAATATAGACACCTTGGCGCAGTGGTTAGCGCAGTGGCCCGGATGGCCGAATGTCCAGGGTTCGAGTCTCAGAGGTGCCAATAGTTTTTCTGATTTTTCTGTTTCCAGATTTTCAATAGAATTTAGCGAATACTGTATTCATTTAAAAATCATATATAATTCAATTTCTTCGCCATGTAAAGTTTTCAACGAAACGCTCCTCAGTCAGTAGATTATATAAGACGATTAAAATAAATGACGAAGACTTCTTGATAAACGAACACAACTTCTGCGGCATTTGAATTGACATAATCCGATTTGGCAGAGATAAAAATAGAATAATTCTGGAGGAATCTGTCTTTCTCTTGCTCTTCGCTACAGCCCCTCGCTGTTTCTGGGGGATTGCGGTCATTAGGGCAGAGAGAGGGGGGGGAGGGGATGGTCCCACCCCCTACCCCCACCCCTGTGACAGAATGGAACCTCGTGTAATTAGGCCAATGGGGTGAAGGGTGAGTTCAAACGTGACAATATAGACGAAAGGGTGAATTGAATGGTTGATATGAAACGTGCAAACGCTAATGCAGAATCCAGACGTGTGCAATGGAACAGTTTTCTTTACATTAGCTTCACACACCAGAGGGAAGTAATTTCAATCTTTGGATATGGTGTGTGGAAAGGAAGGAAAAGAAGTTGTGGATAGGAAAATATATGAGGGGTGAGTAGGAATCTGGGGGTTAGGGTATCGAGGAGTGACGGTCATATGAATCCATCCCTCCCACTGCGGTGCAAGGCGATGAACCAAAAGAGCCCGGCTGAAGATGTCAAAGATCCTCTCTTATCCATTGTCTCCCGATCCTGCCTGCGCAGTGAACCGCCGCCAAGATCTAGGCACAATTTATTCATTTACAATAACACATAATATATTTGCGACACGTTGCAGAGTGGAAGATACTCTCAGTATCGCCCTGGTGTAAGACCACCATTCAGAATTGAAACGTTGCTTGAAATGGCTTTAGCCGTGTTTGGTGACCAGATCTGAATAGCCAGGTACTTTCCACCTTCCTCTTCCCCATCTCCTTCCCCTCCCCACCACCTTCAGCCTCACAACATACCCCAATTGGGGATGCCGTAGTCCCACTGGCTCCAGACCGGAGCAGTTGGGACTCTTGTGCGGTACTTATGTTTAAAAAAGGGCAAATCTCACCCCATAAATCCGAACACGAAACGTAGCGAACCACTTGGGGTGCTCTAAGGCAGAGGTGTTGGCATTCATTTCCATCTCTCAAATTGAGTACAATCATGCAATACATCAGGCAGTTTACGTCGTTTGAAAGGCAATATGAACATGCAATGCAATGTACTGTCAAAACAATTCGCGTTGCCCTACATGTTGCTTTGCATGCGTCTGGACGCGGCTTAAGAGGAAACACGGGCGGTGTTTTGTCCATACAAACGTAACCCCCTATTTCCTCTCCGGATTTTGAGACTACTGCAAGCATTTTTTAAAATATAATATAGATATCGACCTCTAGCGTGTCGGTGGGTTTTGCTTTTTTATATGAACGCCCTCAACAGACGTATACAACAGTATACAACGTAGACAATGTATTTAAACACCCACACTTCCATGGTCGACGTTCAGCT
Source organism: Glyphotaelius pellucidus (assembly GCA_936435175.1). Lineage (NCBI taxonomy): Eukaryota > Metazoa > Arthropoda > Insecta > Trichoptera > Limnephilidae > Glyphotaelius > Glyphotaelius pellucidus. Next base: position 7,470,719 of record OW386549.1, read on the forward strand.
TAATGCCACAATGCGAACCATCAGCGGAACGTTAAAATATATTCCTCTCCCTTGGCTCCCCGTACTTGCAAACATAACCCCGCCAAATATCATGCGAGAGATTGCAACACTAAGGGAGTACAAGAAGGCGCTGCAAAAAAGCGCAATACCTTTGCACGATTATGTCGTCTCTCACCCGGCATGCCGCTCAAAGTCCCGAAAACCCTTCTGGACAGAAGGAGAAAGACTCCTCCAATCATCTCTCACTCCAGAAGATAGGTGAAAGCTCGAGTGGCAATTGGTCAACGTGAAAAATGCCAATCTCGTACAAGACCCCACTGAAAGATAGCCTGGGTTCTCATTGCCTCGCAAACTCTGGTCCGCCATCAATAGGATGAGGTGTTCCCATAGCCGTTGTGCCCATATGATGTGTAAGATGGGGCCAGAGTCGGCGATATGTGAATGCGGTGCGGTGCACGGTTCCATGCCAACTGAGAATAAAGTCAACCCAACCCCTCTTTGAAAAGTCATTAAAAGCTATGAAAAAAATTATTTTAAAATAGCCAATAACCCTAATCTAACGTAACCTATCTCCCCAATTTGAATTTTTTTTTTCATCACTCTTATTGACTATTCTTAGGTGGTTCTGAGTTGGTTTCATTCTGGGTTGTCCGGTCACCGCGGTGCACACCCCCGAACATTTGGTCAAGGAATGCCCGCTCCATTCATTCCTCGGCGGGAATTCCTCACAGGGCAACGCCTGAGGCCCTAGATTGGCTCGCATACCTAGATGTCCCCTCTGACCCCCCCCCCTACCATACGAAAGAAGAAGAAGTAAAAGCAAAACAATAAAATTTTAAAATAACCATTACCAAACAGTTAAGTAAGAGCAAAATAATAAAATTTTAAAATAACAATGATAAATGGAGGAAATTTGTAGAAAAATAATTTATGAATTAAAACAAAATGTTGAGAGATTAAACAAAATGTTATTATTCATTGTGTCATTAGTTCATTTCCAACACCATTTCCAATAATAGAGAGAATTAAAAATATATCATTATGGTTTATGGTTATCAGCTGAATGTAGTAGAAATGAGACGCACGCATGGTAAAACCACCCAAAATAAGAATTAAATATGAAAATAAGGCGGAATTAAGCGAAATTAGTAAGATTCAACCGGCCTCTGCCAATTCAACCCACCACGCACTTGATGGATAGGACGCCACGACCTCGAAACCCCTAATACAGACACCCCTGCTAAGTCATCAAACATGAACCACATGGATAACCCATGGCGAGATATTTGATATCCAATTAATGATGCCTTTATTTGAACCAGTAAACGCAGTGATATTTAAGTTTTAATAAATTTGTTTGTTCAATTCTTGTCAAGAAACAAGAATTTCCTAGACTCGATAGTTTTTTGAATTTGGGATCCAATTTGGGAGGCGGGTATGGGTACGGCCGCCCCGGGAACCATTTATTGGATAACCAACTGCCATAGGTGGTGGTTCGTTGTATTTGTGACTTGGGTGCCCGAGTTCATTGGTTGAGATTTGTCCAAGTCTTGGTGGCCGATGCGTCTGTCCACCTACTGCATGGCGGGCCGGATCGAGAGAGACTGGTTGAGTGAGGTTTTTTGTTCACTCCAGCCAGAATCCTTGGACCCATCGTCTTGTACCGCAGTTGAAGGGATGGATTTGTACGTCCGTCACTCCTGGACACACTGTCCCCAGATTCCTACCCATCCCTCATACATATTACCTTCCCGAACTTCCTCTCCTTCCTTCACAAAAACCCCCCACACAGTAAGACCCTAAGATAACATAAGCCTTGAGAGAAATTATTTTCCTCAGGGCGTTCTGTGTGGAGTTAATGTTAAAAAGGGCGGTTAGGAGTAATTGGACTTTTCTGCGGTATTCACATTCTTAAAAAAATGGATGAAATGTTATAAAATTAAGAGCAATGGCATTACATCTAGAAACTAAAGAAAACTGTAGAAATTATTCAAAGTACTTTGTAAAAGGGTTCAAGGAAAGGAAAAAACTAATTTTTGTTAGTATTAACTTTGTTTTCAAATTAATTGTATTAATTTTTTCAGTTCCAAGTACCATCATGAATTAAATTACAAAGAACAACTCAGAATAAAATGTCGATTTAATTTCCGAGATAATTATTTCCGCCTTAACGAGTTCCCATAATTCAAACACGAGAAGTACTGTACAAGTCTGCGACGGAGAAAAAGATGAGGAAGAAAGCGAAGAAGAAGTGGAAGTACTTGAGGAGGATGGGAGAATAAAAGGAAACGTGAGAAGTTGATTGAAGAAAAGGAAATAGGTCGATGTGGAGGGGTGCCTCATTAATTTGTCTCGTATTATATCACGCGCCTTCTCAATTAACGTTAACGTGATTTATCATCTGAGACATTTGTCTATTTTCTAAAAAAGTTTTACAATTTGATAAATTATTTTTCCATTTCATTACTTCGTTTGGCGTTTTGTCGAAGATTTAAAATCCTGTCAAATGCCAACCACGTTTTGACTTTGACGTAATATTGTGTGTGTTTATTCTGTGCTATCGTATATTATATTTACCAAAACACATTTCTCGAACAATAAACTGTGCATACAAACAACATTACTTGCGTTTATTTGATAAATTGAAAAGTTTTTCGATGTTTTTCACTACCTAAGACGTTCCGAGTTTGACAGTTCATATCGCGGCAAAAAATGATGCTCGGACGCCATAGAAAATTTAATACAAATTATTCCGAATGGCTAGGTGTATTTCGGGTACCTGTTACGCCAAGAACGAGAATGGCCGAAGCGATTCTGACCTTGTCCTTCATACATTTTCTTTATACATAAGGGTTAAAATCGCATTCTAACTCACGTTAATATGAATTTACTTATTTATCTAGCATTTGAATGTAAAACTTGTAGGTTGTGTAGCTGAATAGACAAATGCGTCAGGTTTGGAAAGCACAGGGTTAACCAACACCTCTGCCACGGGTCATTCCAAGTGGTTCGCTACGTTTGGTGATTTAGGGGTGCCCGAGTTCATGAGGTGGGGTTTGTCCGGTCTTGACGACGGATGTGTCAACCCACCAACTACGTTGCAGACCGGATCGAGGGGGTCTGGTTGACCTTCGGACCTCTCCAACAGAGCTATCTCGACCCACCGCCTTGCACCGCAGTGGGAGTGTTTTTTCTTACATTAGCTCCACACAGGAGGTCTGAAGAAAAAGAAGAAAAGGAAGGAGAGGAAGTTCCGGGATGGAAAAAAGATGGGAAGGTCCAGAAGTGACAGACGTTTGAATCCATCCCCCAGCGGTGCAAGGCAATGGTTCGAGAGATTCAGGTTGAAGAGGTCTAGGTTAGGTCTCCCTCAACCAATCTCTTCCGATCCGGTCACGTAGTAGTAGGTGGGTAAACGCATTGGCCGCCAAGACCAACACAATATTACCCTATGATGAGAATTTATTCATTCATCCATCCTGGTCGCATTGACCCCCAAATTCCTACCTAACCTTCAAACATTTTTTCTTCACAGAACTTCCTCTTCTTCCTTTCCTAAAAAAACCCTGCACACAGCAACACCAAAGATTACACATTGAATTATTTTTCTCGGGGCCTCAAAAAAAATTTTTCAGGCTTCCTCGATTCAATTCCTTTGCTAGCTAAGCCCTCCATCATTACAAAAAAACAACGAACATTTTCCGCTTATAATAATGGGAGTAAGTATATTTTAGATAATCGTAACCCAGGAACGTTTGTTTTTCTTTAAAAATAATTTGGTTTAGTGTCTACATTTCAATTTTAGGCAAAATAATGTAGAAATAATATATATATTGACAAACCTTTTTAATTAGTGAAGTTTTATTGCGCGGTCTTTTTCACGCAAAACTTAATTAAATTTAGATTAAGACCAAAATACTTATCCAAACTGAAAAATCATTTATTCGTTTAAAAGGTGTAGCAAATATCTAGTACAAATACGCCTACTTGATTTAAATTATAAAATATAGTCCACAAATTTTCATGATTTTGGAAGCAACTTTGGTATTTTTTTGTGAATTAAAAATAATCTTAAAAAAAGTTATCTAAATCCAAACAGCTACATTAATATAAAAAAATAATTAAATCTTCAAACAAAATGGGTTTTTTGGGTCAAAATTTTAAAATTACGTTCAACGAATTTGTGTTCCAACGTAAATGGTTTATTTGTAAGTTAAATTTAAGTCCATCAAAACGTTTTTTAAATAATGATTTTAAATTGACACATTACACAGCTACGCCTACATACATACATTTACACATCATAGACCCTATGCTTATAGTTAGTATTGTCACATATCCTTCCTACCCTTACCTTTAGACCCATAATTTTTGCTTTACCCACGTAGGTTATTTATCGACACTCGCCGCCTAAACATCTCTGCATACCGCTCTATACCACTTACCGCATATCGCAAACCGAATAACGTGACTAATATAATCGTTTAAGTACACAATAAGCCCAGCCAGGACAGAAGCGCAGTAAGTCCTTTTTTTCTTTCCTTGTGCATATTATCTACTTGTGCAGTGCTCTTTCACACACATAAAACACGCATCATTCATGGTCCTTCGACATACTCAAAACCGCACAAAAAACGCTTCAAATATATTTACAAAAAACGAAGGGAAAAATTGTTTTTCTAAATAATTAATAATTAATTTTTTACGAGAAAAACTCTCTTTTTATAACTTTTGAAGGTTATTCCCATCAACGTAATATATCATTGAAGAAGAAGATAACACTTTTAAATCTAAATGAAAATATGAAAGAAAACAAGACACAGAAAAACAGAAAAAGACAATGGTCGCAACTGGGACTCGAACCCAGACCTCTCGTCTAACCGGGACGGCGCGTTTTCCAATTTCGCTATTGCCACCTTCTATATATGGAAAAAGAACTTGTTGAAGATAATATTAATGATTCTAAATATTTGAAATATGAGATTGACAAATATGACGGTTTGACAGAAGGTGGCAATAGCGAAATTGGAAAACGCGCCGTCCCGGTTAGACGAGAGGTCTGGGTTCGAGTCCCAGTTGCGACCATTGTCTTTTTCTGTTTTTCTGTGTCTTGTTTTCTTTCATATTTTCATTTAGATTTAAAAGTGTTATCTTCTTCTTCAATGAATTAATAATTAACTCACAAAAATTTTCCAAAGTTACCTTCAAAATCATGAAAAATCAACTAATTTAATGGCCCGTATTTTATAATCTGAAACACAAATAAATAAAATAGCACAAATCCGTACAAGATATTTGCTACACCTTTTGATTAAATAAATATTTTTTCAGTTTGTTAATTAAGTATTTTGACTTGAAATTCCAACTTAAGTTTTGTGTGAAAAAGGCCGCGGAGCCAGTCCTCTTAAGGTTTCAAAATTATGGCATAAAAAAACACTTAACCATAATGTTTAAACTCAAACCTTTCAAAAATAATCTCCATATCATAAACTCGATTGCCACAAAAACCAATTCACTTTCCATGAATATTGGCTGGCAAGTAAGATTTTATTACAGACCTGCTGCATGATTTAATTCAATCAGAAAAGCACTCTGAGTTCCGTCGGGAAGGGTTGCTAACTTTTAAGTTCCCATTCCCCAGGAATTCAAACTTCCCCCAACTAAATTCAATCCCATATTTTATGTACGACCTGAAACTGAACTATCAAACTCTCCCAAAGCTGAAATGCAACTCCTAATAAAATAACGAGCCATTCTTGAAAACGGTCAGGGAAAATGAAACGATGCACAAACAGAAATAAATCTTTGATTGCAAAAGAATGTTCATTGAATACTAAAAGTATTTGGTTGCATTTAGGTTCGCATTTTGGGATGCGGGTATGGGTATCATTTATTGGATAACCAGTACCCCTACCAAAGGTAACCCCAAGTGGTTCGCTACGTTTGGTGAATTAGGGGGTGTGCCCGGGTTCATGGGGTGAGTTTGGCGGCGGATGTGTTTGCCCACCAGACTCTCGACCCATTGCCTTGCACCGCAGTGGAAGGGATGGGTTATTACGTCTTTCACTCCTGGACACGTTGACCCCCAAATTCATACCCACCCTTCATATCGTTTTCCTTCTCAGAACTTCCTGTATTTCCGTTCCATAAAAAACCCTCCACCCAGCATCTCAAAGATGATAGAGGCCCAGAAGAATTTTTTTTCTCATGAACTTTGAATTTTTGATTTTTTTTCGATTCAAGGAACTCCAGAACTTTTGCTTTAAAATTAATTTTCATTTTCAAAATTAGAAGTGTTTATTTAGAGAACGTATATAAGCAAAAATAGGTACAACAAAATAAAATTTAAAAGTTTAATAGGTACCTACATAAAAAATAATATACATTTTAAAAGAAAATGATTTAATTGCCAATTTCAAATTACTCAAGTAAAGAGTAGTTAGTATCAATTAATCAGTTCGTAGTTTCTTTGAAATGTTATTCTTCTATATCTGTTTTCTATAATGTGGTTTCTTGTTATATGTATGTTTTATTGCTATAAGAATATTGTTAAATCAATATTCTGAAAAACCGCTGAACAAAATAAAGTAAATAAAAAAAAATTGCAAAATTTCATCGACCTCGGAATAAAACCTGAGATTTGTCCATCACGTGGTCTCCAGGTGGTCTCCTGGCCGCCCGCCACAGACACTCTCCTTTATATAAATAGACTACATAAACACAAAAAATTGTTTTATTAAAGTTTTTATATTTTTAAGGATAGGTACCTCCCAAACTGCTGAAAAATTTGATTAAAACAATGTGTGATGTAAGATTTTTATTTTGAGACATTTTAATTTATTTCATTTGTTCAATTCGAAAAAACATTTCGATAAAATTTATCTACAAATAATTACAACCATAATATTATTTTCGTCTTTGACTGGCTTGACAATTTAACTTTCTCACACCACTGCTTTGGGTGTTTTAATTATTCAACGTTTGTTGTTCTAATAACTTCAGATGAGATACCAACTTTCAGGCGATAAACTTTAGCGGTGATCATTTCATGCTAAATTATCTCACATCGAAATTTTAATGCGAACACCTACTTCTGATGTTGTGAAAATGTAAATAACTTAATATTAGCTTTTGTAAGGCGATCATTTTTAAGTGCTTCGCAGATGATTTTTCTTTTGATGATTTTCATTTTGAAATATGGGTTATTATTATACTGTAATTATTTATTTATTATACTGGTTTTTACAGATGTTCGAATTTACGCGAGTACAATCCAGTTATAAAAACGTAGTTATTATACAATTACAAAAAATCTATAATTACATACAATTAAATACAGATACGTACAATTAGAAAAACAAAGACATCAAAAATAAAAATACAGAATTATATACAACCTCACTCAAGTAACACATTACAACGAGTGACAAGAGACATAAAAAATACGCGAGGCATGCATAGCGAGATAATTGACACAATATAATTAGTTAGTATTTTTTAACAGCGCCGGCACTTTTTTTTTGAATCCGTACAAATTATCGACGAAATATCTACTTCAGCACACTATCTTGTTATAAAGTCGACACATCTGGGTCAGAGGGCTAAAGTAGGCGATATTATTTTTAAATGTATTCATACGAAAAATGTTATGGCGTCTTAAACAATGGGTATTGGGGACATCTATTTCAACACTGCTAAGACATAATGTAGTATCAAGATGGCAGTGAATAATTTTATGTAAACATATTAAATCAGTTAATTGCCTTCTAGTTAGTACTCAGCTTTCACGTACGTGCGAATTCTGGGGTGAGAGACAGAATTTCTGCAGACAATGTTACGCCTCATTGCCCAGTATATTTTTCTCAAGCATTCTTTCGGAGGTAGGTAGAAAATAGAAGAAGATATGTTAGTCTGCGGAGTAACTAAAAGTAGCGGATTAATCTTTTAAAGTCTAGACAGTTTTTTCCTTCGCTCAGAAAAGATAAATTTTTTGTTCAAAAATACGTAAGACTTAAAAAAGGTCACGCTTAAAGCCCAATTTTGTTACGTGGCAGTCGAATTAAATTGTAAAAATGCTGATTTATTTTTTAGCAACGAGTTTAAAATACTCCCATATCAGATTTTAAAATTTAAGGGTGAGTTAGATTAATTAGTTAGATTAGTGAGTTAGGGTGAGTTAGTGAGTTAGATTAATTCTACAACGGGCGTTTTCAGACTTGTACGACTTATTCCGAAACTGTATACTGCATGCGTATACGTTTATGTGTGTATGTATGTTATGTTTGTGGGCATGTGTTTATATGATTAATATGTATATATAAATATATATGTTTGTATTTATATGTTCATGCACGCATATTTATGTACCCGTCTCAGAACAGATATCGTCTATTGAGACGGGTTACATACTTTTTTTTTTTATAATACTAAAAATATTTTTGTATATAAACGACCGGGTTGCCGGCACATAAAAAAAAATAAAATTCAATCTGGTACTGTGGAGTATTTATTATGTTTTTTTTAATAGTTTTATATTTTTGTATTTTTGTATCGAAACAAGTTTATATGTTTGTGTCGTAACGGTTTGTGTTTGGTCTTAATATGAGAATACGGTTGGTTCCTATCGGGATGTCATTTATCCAGTTCTTACCTCTCCGTAACCACCGCGTTGCCGGAAAACTATTTGAATTATGGAACATAATAAAGCAAGAAAATTGCAAGTTCGAGTGTTGTTCTTTTGAAAACAGAAGAAGGATTTGGTCTATCGTGAAAGCAAGTAGTTGGTGTTATTCGTGTATATAATCACATTTTTTAAGATATAAGAATTTAGATTGCCTTGGAAGCAAGTTGTTGGTGTTGTTCTCGTATATTATATTCTCGTTTTTAAGCTAGAAGAAGGATTCAGACTTCCTTGGAAGCAAGACGTTGGTGTTGTTCTTGTATATATTCTCGTTTTTAAGCTAAAAAGGAGGATTCAGACTACCTAAGAAGCAAGTTGTTGGTGTTGTTCTTGTATATTGTATTCTCGTTTTTAAGCTAGAAGAAAGATTCAGACTACATTGGAAGCAAGTTGTTGGTGTTGTTCTTGTATATTGTATTCTCGTTTTTAAGCTAGAAGAAAGATTCAGACTACATTGGAAGCAAGTTGTTGGTGTTGTTCTTGTATATTGTATTCTCGTTTTTAAGCTAGAAGAAAGATTCAGACTACATTGGAAGCAAGTTGTTGGTGTTGTTCTTAAATATATATTCTCGTTTTTAAGCTAGAAGAAGGATTCAGACTACCTAAGATGCAAGTTGTTGGTGTTGTTCTTGTATATTGTATTCTCGTTTTTAAGCTAGAAGAAGGATTCAGACTACCTTGGAAGCAAGTTGTTGGTGTTGTTCTTGTATATTATATTCTCGTTTTTAAGTTAGAAGAAGGATGACGCAAGTGGTTGGTGTTGTTCTTGTATATTATATTCTCGTTTTTAGGCTAGAAGAAGGATTCAGACTACCTTGGAAGTAAGTTGTTAGTGTTGTTCATGTATATATTCTCGGGTAAATTTTCGATTGAACTGGCCACGCTCAATACGAATATTTTTTAGAAAAAACCTTTAAATTCGCCTAAATGACTATAAAAGGCAACTTTTTGCGTTCGGGGCGATGGAAAATAATTCACTTAAGATTTCAATTGCGTAAAGTGAAAATTTACTTAGCGTACCAAATTGTGGCCATTTAAAGTAAACTATTCGAAAATTCAGTCTCCATGGCACTTCGGAGGGATTTTTTTATAAAAGGCCCGCTTCTCTATATCAACGATGAAATTTTTCCGTAAAAACCGAAAATGAAATTCGCTGGTCCGCTTTTTTTTTTAGATATCAAAATTCCCTTGTGTGGTGCTATAAACATATATGTCTAGTTTCTAAATAAATTTTTATTTTATTTTTCTGATGAACCGTATGGGTTAATCGCTGTCAACAGCCGAGCAGCAATTTCCTGTTGAGAGTGGGGTACACTGCAAACTATACTTTAGATTCGTGTACAAAAATTTGTATACAGTTTTCTGTATGTATATATTAACTATGGTATTTATAAAAAAAATCCATTAATCGTTTGCTTTCTTTTACATGAGCTCCACACAGGAGGCCCTGAGGAAAATAATTTCCCTCCGGACCTATGTCATCTTTGGTTTTTTTTTAAGGAAATGAAGGAGAGGAGAGTTCTGGGAAGGAAGAGGGTTTAAGGGGTGGGTAGGAATCTGGCGCTCAATGTGTCCTGGTCATCCGTCCCCAACACCTAGACCCGGGCACCCCTGCTAAATCACCAAACGTAGCGAACCACTTGGGGTGACCTATGGTAGAGGTATTGGTTATCCAATAAAGGTTCCCGGAGCGGCGGTACCCATTCCCGCCTCCTAAATTGAAATCCTACGTGGTACTTTAAAATATGTCTAGTTTCTAAATATATTTTCATTTTATTTTTCTGATGAACGGTATGGCTTAATCGCTGTCAACAGCCGAGCAACAATTTCCTGTTGAAAGTGGGGTACACTGCAAACTATACTTTAGATTCGTGTACAAAAATTAGTGTATAGTCTTCTGTGTGTATATATTAACTATGAGTATTAATAAAAAATTCACTCATCGTTGGAAAAATATGAAAAAAAAAATTATTACGAAAAATACACCCTTGTACCGTCCACACCCGTGGTGTGGTGTCTTAATTTTTCACCTGAATACAACCCATCTTTATCTAAAATAAATTGTGGTATATCTATCAATGCATTCAAACAGTTAAAAACTATAGTAAAATCATGGTTTAGTGCAAACTTACTTTCTTTTGGGATGGGGAACGTCCAAAAAATCCACACAAAATTCAAACACGAGAAATGTTTTCTCTATTGCGTTGGGTAGTTGCGTTAAAAAGAAATTAATTAATTTTAAGAACCATATATTTTCTTTTTTTAAATCTGTTAAACGTTTGTATTTTAAATAATAAAAAATCTCTTATAAAACTCAACCTTTTGCCCTAATCAAGTATTATGTTATGTTATTTGCTCCAATCAAAGTCAACATAAATGAACATTTCGATACTTTCCGTGCTTTGTATACGAACCTCTACACGGCAAACCTGTGGACCCTCTTTGCCCAAGAACAATGGAATGCCATAAGAGTTTTGTACAACAACTAATGGACAAAGCTTAGGGAAAATCTTTCATAAAGCACAAAAGAGGTATACAGTTGACAACTCTAGCATGAAAGGTATCAAATTTCAGGAAATTTTTTATTTTATTTTTTTTATTCTGATACAAATATTTTACATTTTATAGTAAGGTTTAATAATGTTGGTCTCACTTGATGGATTACCCACGCTGAGGTACATTAGCTCCATACAGGAGGCCCTGAGAAAAAAAATCCCTCAGGGCCTATGTCATCTTTGGGGATGCTGTGTGGAGGGTTATTTAAAGGAAAAAAATTGGAGAGGAAAATCTGGGAAGAATCTTGTGAGGGATGGGTAGAAATCTGGGGGTCAGTGTGTCCAGGACAAACGTATGAATCCATCCCTCTAACTGCGGTGCAAGGCAATGGATCGAGAGAGGTAAAAAGGTCTCCCTCAAATATTTTCTCAAATCTCCAGGCAGACGGATCCGCCGCCAAGACCTAGACAATTCACCCCGTGAATCATTGTAGCGAACCATTTGGGGTGATCTACGGCAGAGGTGTTGGTTATCCAATAAATGGTTCCCGGGGCGGCGGTACCAAAACCCGCTTTCCAAATTATGAAAATTATAAAAGCTTTACTAAAAGTCGTTTGGAAACTCCCCAGTAGAAAAAAAATAGATCCGTTAAAAACCCCCATAATATGAACTTATGATGTAATATTTATAACGTCAATAATATTCTCTTTATTTTTTGTTGTACGTCTTCTAAGAATTTTTTTGGTATTTATGTACCTGTACCCACTTTTTTCTTTTAATTTTTAACATGTTGTTACTGGCTTATTTCATTTCTATCTTAATTTTCTTTATTTTATTGTACACTAACTGGTACCCGGCATGCGTTGCAATGCAAAGAATAAATTATTTCTCCCTGCATTTCCTTTCCCATGCGTCCCCGTTCCCCTACCGCGTCCCCTTCCCCCGCGTTCCCCTTCCACCTTCCACGCCTTTCCCTCCCTCGTCATCCCTCCGGCTAACCACACCTCCTTATTACCCTTCCCTCATGCCTCCCCTCCCTGCCGCTAAAATATATAAAATACACTCATTTACATGAATACAAATTTCATAACGCTAGAGCGTACCATCATATATAGCCTATAATCTTCGCGGGCGTGCGCACAACAAATCACAAAGTTTCATCGCAATCGGATGAACGGTTTGGTAGCGCATAACATAGGACCAAACAAACAAACAAACAAAAATAGATTTTTATGTATAAGATTGTAAATGTGTTATGCCAATTTGGATTACATTGGATTGCACAACCCCTGCATGTAGCCCAGAATAAAAGAATTACTATTATTTACTCTACAAGCGATTCTCGGCTTTCGCGTACAAATTTCTATGTGCTATTTTAAACTTCCACTCTAGATTCTTAACTTCTAGGTGTGGTAGGTTAAACGATTATTGCGTAACAACATCCAACTATCGAAAGACCACCCTCTAAGTAACGTTTAGTATGTAGACTAAGCTCTAAGCGGGGCTTAACTTGAGTAGAACTTACCCTTAGCAGAACTTAAGTTAGGCTGATCAGACCCGAACCGTACTTAAGCCATTTTAAATCAGGCAAATTCTAAACAAGTAGCCTAACAAAACGTTAGCACAAACTAAAAGTTAAGTTTCAAGTTATTAATTTACTTTGCGCTTCAGTGTTTGCCTAGCAGAAGCCATTTGAACCACCATCTGTATTGTTTTATTTGCTAAAAGGTTGATTGAATCAGAGAATCAAATCAAACTTAAGCGAAGCGAAGTCATTGGCTTAAAGGATTTGTGTTTTTTATGCGGCGGTGGAAAGGTTAATTGGTTTGTAGGAGCGAAAATTGGAAATCTTTGATTTATTGGTGGAATTAATTAAAGTTTTTTCTTTATTTATTAATTATTTATTGTTACTTGAGATTGAATTAGTAAGTAATAAGTAGGACTCATAAGGTAATTTATATTTTTATGGTAATTCCAAAACTGCTACAACACTCCGGAGCCAGTTGACTCCCAATAGACCACCTGCATCATATTTAAAAAATAATAATTTCGTTTCAGGCACAAATTCTACAACATTCTATATAAATTTTCATTTTAATCGTATTTTTGAAACAATGGCGATTTTTTAAAATTTCAATCCAATAAAAAGGGAACATTTTTAAATAAACCACAAGAATCGGACCAATTTTTTATGGATTCTAAAAAAAATTAAATAGCTATAAAAGCAGTTTGTGGTAGCGAATGACCCAGCTAATTTGAATCGCGGAATCATTCCTATTGGCTCCTCGTGGGCCAATAGCGATTCCACAAAATTTTCACCTAGTCACCTACTGCCGGTACGAAATAAGAAGAACCTTTCTGTTCCGAATTGCCGACGACGCAACAGTTCGTAAATTGCTACGTGTTTTTTTTTACAATAACTCCACACAGGAGGCCCTGAGGAAAATAACTTCCCTCAGGGCCTATGTCATCTGGGATGCTGTGTGGAGGGTCTTTTTGAGGAGAGGAAGGAATGAACATTGGTCTTGAAGAGACCCATGTTGTAGGAGGGAGGAAACACAGAAACCGGCAAATCGTTCCAAAGCCGAGCTGTTGAACTCAAGATCGAGTCGAAAAAACGACCTGTTCTCATGTGACAAATGTCAATCGTGTACATATGTTGGGTGCGCGTTTGGCGTGTCTCCCGACTATGCACCGGTGCCGAAGGAATCAATGACGTTAGTTCCTCAGATCATCTTCCATTGAAATACCGGTAGAACATGGAAAGCATTCCCACCCGACGCCTGTGCTCTGAAAATTGCAATCCGTTCGTTAAGGTGGGAGAATCTATCAAACGGACCGCCCGTTTCTGCACAGAGTCGAGGGTATTTTTCAAGTATTTTGGAGCTCTAGACCAGAGGTGGCTGCCAAATTCAACCGTGGGGCGCACTTGCAATTTGTACAGGGTTAGCAAATGTGTACTATTAAAGTATCTGCGGGCCCTGTACAGTACGCCCAGTTTTTGAGAGGCTAACTTCACTCTGGCTTCGATGGAGCCCCCATACCTGAGCTGGTCACTTATAGTTACACCAAGCATATCAACGTGTACTGTTCCAAAGGGAAAACTTTGTAAATTAAAATTATAGCACTGATTTAATTCTTATAATAAACTTGAAAATTCAGTGTTAATGCTTATTTGGTTTATTTATTTATACACAAACATACATTATTGTCTCCATAAGTTAAAAAAAAATTGTAAGCCGCTGTAGATAGATCAAAAAAACGTATAAACTACACGTCATTATGTCTGTCAAAATTCTGACAGGATGCGTGCGGACTATGTTTTTTTATTGTTTAAACATATTTAAACATTAACACTACCGCAGGGTTAGAGATAAAAAGGTTTTTTTCTTATATCGAGAATTTAGCTAACCATTATATGTATGGCTATGCGAATACTGTCATTGCCAAATTGTCACTGCAATCATTTTTCAAACAATAAGATATCTTATAATTTCGTGAAACAAAAAGTAAAAAATGATGCCAAGTGCAAAACGTTAAGAGTCAAAGAAATAATTCACATTGGTGCTATATTTAAAATAAAAATAGGAAAAAAGTTTATTTTAAATGTTTTACAATGTTTCAATTTCTTTTTATTAACATTTTAGAAATTTAAGTATCTACACGATTTATTACTATCCAAACGATTTTTTCTAAGTCATTATAAAATTCAAGTGGCCTTTTGTGGCATGTTTGAAAGCTGGAGGGAGTGAGCAAGTAAACGAGTTGGGTAAGAGGAACCTGGCTATTCAGATCTGGTCACCAAACACGGCTAACGATATCTTTCACCAGGGCAACACTGATAGTACCTAACACAATTACATAAAGCCGACGGAAAAATATCGCAATTAACTCTTCACAAAAAAGGATTAAAAAAAGCACTTCACATTTACGTGCGAGCACGGAAATTTTTTGTTTTTTATGATTCCGTTTGACACAGGTCTAAAAACGATACGAAAACAGTTAAAATAAATAATATAAATTCAATATATTATATTTTGTGAATTATGTAGAATCCCGCCCAATAAAAAGCCAAGCTTTTATAGATACGACACAAGATTGTAAAAAGGTTACCCAATAAAGAAAGTTTTTCATAAAGCTATTTATTACTTTATTACAAATTTATTTACTTGACTCTTTCGTAATTTCGTCAGCATTTTATTTACAATTACATCAGGTCATAGATATTTTTTTGGCTCTACCAGCATTCATTCCCAATTCGGGAGGAGGTTTGGGTATCGCCGCTCCGAGAACCATTTGTTGGATAACCAACACCCTGCTACAGGTCACCCCAAGTGGTCCGCTACGTTTAGTGACTTAGCAGGAGCAAATTCATGGAGTGAGGTTTATCTAGATCTTGATGGCGGACGTGTTAAGGGAGACTTTTTGAACTCTCCAGCCGGACTCTTTCGATCCATCGCCTTGCACGGCAGTGGGGAGGGATGAATTCATACGTCCGTCACTCCTGGACACTCCACCTTTGACCCCGACGTTCCTATCCACCCCTCAAACCTGTTTTCCTCCCCAGAACTTCTTCTCCATCATTTCCCTTGAAAGACCCTCCACACAGCATCCCCAAAGACAGCATAGACCCTGAAGAAACGTTTTTTCCTCAGGGCCTACTGTGTAGAGCTAATGTAAAAAAATGACGTAAAGTGTAAATTCATCAGGGCAGCGGATGAGAGCACACAACTTTTCTGTTATGATTATGTATGCCGCGGCATACCCCATTTCTACCGATTTATTACATATGCCCCACACTAAATTTTAAAACTCGTAAAAAATATATGTTTTTCTTAAAGATAATATCAATGCTTCGAAAATTATTATAAACACGTTTGTTTCGGTTATTTTGCAAGTTATGTGTATGAAAATATTTACCGTGTTTCTTTAAATGCTGTTGTAGGCAACCCCCGCGAGATTTTTGGTCTATTTTAAACGATTCGTGTTTTATTAAACATTTTCACAATTTTCGCTTAAATATTATCGATTTTAACTTTAGCGCGCACTTTCCAACAAGTATTTACATATCTCTCCATCTTCTTCTTTTTGAGCGGGTATACCATTGATCCCCCAACAGTTGGTTCGCCAAAACTGTATATTCTTATTTATTTTTCTCTCTGTTCATTGCTTTGATAGTTACATAATTTCGGGACTTTTCGACCACCAATCTAGACACGTGCCCGTGTTACTTTAAAATTATAATTCTTTGTGCATTATTTACCATATTTCAAACCTAAAATCTTCAAAAATACCTTTAATAATAAGTTGGCATGGAAATCAGACAAATTTATTTGCAGCGTCAATTTTTGTACTTGTACGCAAACGCGGTGAATACAGTATATGGATAAGTACTTTATCCCTGATGCATTTGAATGAAAACATGTTTTATATTTTTGTTACTCGGCGGTACATCCTCTCGGCACCCCCATTCGGGAAAATTTAGTTATAGTTAGTATGAGTAGGTTCACCGTATTTTCCCTAAACCGACTGCATATCGCATATAAGTATGCCGGGGGGAAACTCTCGAGCGATCGACTGTCATGGATTCGTAGTTAGAGAACTTCAGAAAGAACCTATCAGTACTAACTATTAAATTTGTATATCAGTTATATTACGACTTATCGACTAATGAACAATATACTAATGAAGTTAGTTTTAATTTAATTAATGTTGGGCATTTAATTGCTAAACAGAGCTTTATTAAGTTATTCAAAAATAATCGTAATTAAAATAAACTTCATAGCTGGCCTCATACGCCGGGTAGTGTAATTTCACGAAAGTATAAACAAATAAATAAATATTTCTTTTCACAGAAATCGCTTAGGGAAATGTAAAATCTCGGGATGGGTGATGGAATAAAATCGCGGAAATGGATGCGGAAATTGTCGGATATAAAAAAAAAACATTTATTTTCGGACAGCAATATCATGCTCGTATTTGTATAATCCTACCTGGTATCAGGTAAATACATCATGTTCTGATATCGATAATACAAGATAGGTATTTTTTATGTGAATACCGCACAAGAGTCCCAACTGTTTCAATCGTCTGGATCCAGTGAGACTATGATAATTGGGAAATGTTGTGAGACTGTACATACTGGGGATGTAAAATAGACAAGAAAAGTAAGGTGAGGATGCTCCTGGCAATTCAGATCTCGTCACCAAATACTGTTTGGTGCTTAACCCTTTTCAAGCAACGTTTCAATTCTGAAATTCTGAATTCCTTACAAAGGGGCGATTACTCTATTTTCCAGAGAATATCTGGAACGTGCCGCAAATATACCATAAGACATTTTAAAGAAAGAAAACATGGAAACGATCGAGAATAAGGCCGCACTCTTGAAACGCACAGCGCTGAAAAAGAAGAAGATGGAGAGATATGTAATTACGAGTGTTGGACAGAGCGCGCTAATATGTTTAGTCGTAGAATAGCAGCGAAAATTGCGAAAAAGCTTAATAAAACATGACTCGTTTAAAATGGAGCAAAAATCTCGTGGAACGTATCTTAAGTATCATTTAACGAAACATTGTGAATTTTTTCACAAATATAACTTGTAAAATAAAAGAAATAGACTTGTTTAAAATAATTTTCGGAGCATACTTTGCGATTTTTTTCTATCGAGAGAATTTCATATAATTTGCGTTTCGGCGTAGAACGTATCTAGATATTATCTTCAAAAATAACATATATTTTTTTAAGAGCTTAAAAACTTCAAATGTTTAAGGGAGATATGTAAGAAATCGGTCGAAATACGAATAGTAGACCCTTAAACCCCGATTTGTTTGGCTCTTACTAAGAGCATTGCTATCTTTTTATATTTAATACGTTTTTGTGCTTTTATCCTTACTAAAACTAACTAACCATCACGCCATTTCTCCGCAGGGGTAGGCAGAGAGGACGGACCGCCAAACAACTCGATCTTGGCATACACTCCTTACCTAGTTCACATTCATACATCGTCGCATACATGCTCTTCTATTATTCTGACTCTTGACATGGCCTGACTCAAGTATCTGATTCACTTGGTCGTGCCATGTCTTCCTTGAGTATCCTGGACCTTCTACCTTTCACATTTGCGTCATCTTTTATCCTTTTTTTATATTTTATATTTCACCTTTTTTATTTTTACTTTTTCAAATAACTAATTTTTATTCTTTACTTTTTAATTTACATTTATACTGTTACATTTTTTATGTTTTGTACTATGCATATGTTAATTTGATTACGTTAATGGCATGTATTGTGCCGTGTAAATGGAAATACATAATCTTTATAATCTTGTAATTTTTTAATAGCTTTTAGTATTTGGTTTTGCACTGTTTTTGTAAAATAAAAGAAAAGTAAGAACAGCGCACAGTGTACGAAATGGAGAAAAAACCTCAATCAAGTGGTTTTTGCAAACTTTAATGTTTTTAATTTAAATATTTTTTTTAGTGTAGCACAATAGTTTCTGCATTTTATTTGATTATTTAAATTTCTCAAAAGCGCTTGAAGGAAGTTTGGCAACGCCTCAAAGTGTGTCGTAAATTTGATGTTCGGCATCGCATTTTTCATTTCGATCCTACGCGTGGGTAGAGACGGTTGTGTATTAGGTGACGTTTAGATATATATACGAAAGTTCGTTTTATATGACATTAATCAAGGTATTCTTTATTTAATTTACTAAACTCTACATCAATATCACAAGTGTGTGAGATTTGAACTAACATCTAATGTTCCACTATTTTCGTATTTTTTTGCTGTAAAAATGCTTATTTCTATGAATATATAAATATTATAGACTGAAGTCTCACCTTTTATATCATATATAAATTATGATCATCTTTTGTCCTCCTTTGAACAATTTCTTTATTTTTAGAAAGGCCCTAAATGCGTTCCCCGGAGAAAATTATTAGAGGCATTAAAAGAACGGGGTATATTAAATGCCAATTCTGTGAAATGAAAGGAGTTTTTAATTAATTACATAACACAAACATACCACATAGCAGGTTCGAACATTTTGAGCCCTATGTTTAACAAAACCGTAAAGAATTTTTCACTACGGTTTATGAAGAAATGGAGAAAAAGCCGCAGTTACATTGTGAGGTTTGAAAAACAACTATTAGACAAAACACAAAAAAAAATTTACTTCAAAATAATTATAATTCATTAATAAGATCAAAAAAACATATATTGCACTAATATTTAGTCAGCAAACAATAAATTCGTCTTTTTTCTTCATTTCGCACACTGTGCGGCGGCTAAAATTCATAATATGAACTGAAAGTAGGCATTATACATTTTTATTTTAAAATATTATGTTTTCACATCAAATCCGAAATTATTTTGACTTCCAGCTAAATAACGTTCTGGTAGCTACCAACAAACAACGTATCCAACTTCCGTGTTTTGTTTTGATGTGAATAAAAATGTTATTTAAATAAATTTTCATTCCAAAGGGTTGAAGGTAAAAGAGGTTCATAAAGAACCTCCGCCCGAAACCCTTGACGGTTACGTTTTAATTTACTTCCCTTGCTTGAGTTGGGTGTTCCCCCCTCCCCCTCCGCCTCCCACCCTTTACACGTGCCCGGTCGCCATATTTGATAAATTACCAATTTAAAGCTAACCTGAATACCTACGTTATAGTCCCTAATGAACTTGGAATAAATTAGAAATAAATAAAACCAATTGTAAAGTTCGCCAAACTGACTTAGCCGAGAACACAACAGGTAAATTTAGATACTAATTAATTTTGATCTTGATCGTCTATCATTTTTATCTTTAAATAAGTACACAGGTACTGAATGACTTTTTAGCGTTTCCAAGTGCAAATATTGATTAATAAATTTATCAATCTTGGTTACGATAAGTGGAGACTAATGATTTTCAAAAGTCAAATTTTCATTTTTTAATATTTGGGAAAATTTTTAAGAGGAAACCGGGCGCCGTTTTGTCCATACAAACGTATTCCCCAATTTTCTCTCTGGATTTTGATACTATTGCAAATATTTTATTAATATAATATAGATATCGACTACCAGGTATCGGCACTTTTTGCTTTTAGTTGATAAGTTACATATTAAGGGAGTTAAGGCCCTCAAAAATCGTTAAATTTACCTGATTTGAACGCCATCAACAGGCGTTCAGTATACTAACTAGACAATGTGTTTTTTTTTTAAGTAAAACGATAATACATCGAGTATTTTCTTCCTATACAGTTAGTCAATTTGGGAGGCGGGAATGGGTACCGCCGCCCCGGGAACCTTTATTGGATAACCAACACCTCTGCCATATGTCACCCCAAGTGGTTCACTACGTTTGGTGATTTAGCAGGGGTGCCCGGGTTCATGGGGTGAGGTTTGTCTAGGTCGTGGAGGCGGATGACCAGGACTCACTGAACCCCAGATTCCTACCCACCCCTTAAACCCTTTTCCTTCCCACTCCTTTCCCCCTTTTCCTTAAAAAAACTCCACACAGCATTCCCAAGGATGACATAGGCGTATCTGTGTGGAGCTCATGTAAGAAAAAAAAAGTAAAAAAAACTTAATAATTTGTTCAGTTTTGGAGGAGAAAAATGTGGAATACAAAACCCTAATTTCAATGATTTTTTTAGGTCGATCAGCCTAAAGTGCTATTGTCCCTTTCGCTTACATGGTATTTGAGGGAGTAAGAGCGACCGTGACAGCAACATTGGTAATATACCTATTGTTCAAATTTCTCGGCGACCGGGTTTCCTCTTGGTAAATAATATTACCTATTTCAATCCAATATCTCGTAAATTTAGATTGTATTATACCAAAATGTGACATGCAGGCATATTTACAAACAACCTCTCATATTTAAAAAAAAAGTGCTTATTTTATTATCTATAAGCTAACATGACGTCTTGGTAAATAGAAGTATTTGAACTTAAAATAGTGTAATTTCATTATTATGGTTTATTATTATATCTTCTCTTTCTTTCTTTTTTTCTTCTCTTTCTCTAGGCTTACTACGTTTTATATTTTATTTTGCTTATTATTATTTGATAGCTTTTATAATTGTCTAGAAATTTGCTCTGCTACATTGCTTTTTATTACATTTCAATCATATTACAGGCAAATTCTACTAAATCAGACTTTTCTCTAATTGATATTAGCAAGCTTACCCGATATGAAGTTCTAATGTGAGTAGTTATGCAAATATCAAGCCAGTCCATACAAAGATGCTTTCTGTAGAACTACGCCAAAATCAAATGTCTTAAAAGCTCGTTCACATAGAGCTATAAATCTGCGAGCAGATATCTGTTGAACCGCGAGCGCTTATCTTTTATGCTTTCACACGACGCTATCAAATATTTCTTTCTTTAGTAGGAGAGGGGGTCAGTTGAAGTAGAGAGCGGTAACGGAATGCACATTTTTTGTACTGAAATCTGTCAACTTGACATCTGTCATCCACCGGTCTAAGCAGCTCCGTAATTACAATGATCCCTTTCCTGTTTTCGTCGGAGAAGAGGGGCTTATCTTTTAGTATATCGCCTCTGGAGCGGTTCCGTCGTAAGATGTGTATTGTCTATGATCGATCTGCGCTTAAAACCGCTAGGTGTGAACGGTCTGAAGGGATTGAATGGAGAGCGTTATTTGGCGTGCGATGATCTTTTATATTTGATAGCTGTGTGTGAACCAGCTCTTAAAAGTAGTGTGGCTGTTTTCTACAGACCGGAAAAGGCTGTTTTTGTGATCAGTTATAATTATTTCAATACGAATTTATTTATCTAAAACTTTTATTTGGCTGTTTTAAGGGGTTACTCTAGTCTAGAAAAAAAATCATATTTCGATAGTTTATATATTCAAGAATATCTCCTTTAAAGGTTTGAAATTCGAAATATTTTAAAAGTTATAGCCATTTTAATGTCGCGGCAATAGACGGAATCACTGACTGGTATCCCAGAGACGGCAAGAGAAGTAGAGGACGTCAGCAAATAAGATGGGAAGACGACCTAAAACTCACGGCCGGACATCATTGGAGAAGAGTAGCGCGTGACAGGTCCCAATGGAAAATGTTAGAGGAGGCCTATGCCAAGAGGCAAACTGAGCTTCGGGATATATTATAAAAAATAAGAACATGCCGAATTTCAAACCTAGCAGAAGTTCAGAATAAAAAGGCTTATTATTATTATTATAATAGACGGAATCTAATAAGAATCTAAATAGAACAAAACTTTAAACGCATTTTCCTCGAAACTACTTTTTTCGAAACGTTTGTTACAAAATCTCAAGTTTTAATAAACCGATTTTCTTGAAATTTGGCAAGATTTTTTTATTATTATAGTAGGAATCAACAAAAAATCAAAATTTTGAATTTTTACCATTTTTAAAAATTCGGAAAAGTTAAAAAATAACCGAAAAACATCATTTTCGTTTTTTGAGTAGCCGCCATTTTGCGAGAATTTTTTTTTCATTTTTCTTGGTTTCTACCCTAAAGACATTTGTCCTGATAAATAATAATAATAATATATATTTCACAAAAAATATACATTACAACATATACGTACACTTTGACTAGCCAACTAGGAATGGATCCTGTTTTAGGCCAGTCAAATTCACAATTTTTAGTTCATATCATAATTTAGAAAATGGTTGATACCCGAATGTATTTATTTCCCTTTCCTTGCTTCAGTTTTTTTATATTTAATGGATATTTTCCCTAGGAGCACTTAATATAAAAACACAACCGTTAAAGTAGATAAAAAAAAACCAGAAGGTAATAATAAAAAGACAGATCACCGCAGGTGTTTAGGGTAGTAAAACGGGAAGGGTAGTGATATAAGTTTATAATCTAATTGTATTTCTTTATATTTATAATATAAAGAATCTACATTTTTTTCTGAAGACCAGAAGGGTGGGAATCGTGACAAGATGGACACCCTTTTTTCGCCATCTACTTCAACAGCGTGTAACTTCGTGAAATATATATTTTTTTGTGAATTCTTAAAATATGAATTAATAAATTGTAAAAAAAATGTTCATTAAAATTTTAATGTTTTTTTTCGACCGTCATAAAACACCCGAAATTCGGGCTTCTAGACTAGAATACCACCTTAAACAGAATGTAGAAAAAAACATTACAAATATGACGTGCACAATAACTCGACTTTTTTCTTCATTTTGAAAACTGATTTCTTTCTACAGAACTACGCTCCATTGAAAAAGATGACTCACTGACTCACTGTTTCACTGACTCCAACCGTTGAACTGTCATGGCCCATACATAAATAAATAAGCGCCCTTGAGGTGATTTTTCACAATAACGGCGCTCTACAAATTGTCCAATTATTATTATTAAATACGTTTGATGACAAACTCTAAATAATGATTTTATAGCAGACGCAAAAGACCTTGAAATGATAATTAACATTATTGCTTTAAAATTTGTTAACCCAATGTCAAATATCCCAGACATTTTGTTAACATAAAATCAATTTCACGATCGAGGGAATCGAGACCACAACCAACAGATTCCAAGATCCTACGTACTTCCAAAGTGTTACGAGTATTTGGCAGCTTTTCTAATTAATCGATTTTAGGCAAAGTAACCTAAATTGTTAATTAAACAAGCTATATATAGTATTTACTGGAGGAAATATCAATATGTAATAAGATTGTCTTTGTACTTTGGAATAACTGAGCCTTTCATTTTAACTATGAGGAATATCAACGTGATATTTTGCTCCTCACATAGGCTTTGATTAGATGTCAAAGGCTACAAACAAGCATTTGTTATACCCGCTGCTAAGAAGTGCGAGGGGTGTGGGTACGTTCGCATGATGTGTATAATTGTCCTCTTTGACAAGTAGATTTTCTTGTTATTATTATATTATTATGAATTCCATATTTTGAAAGGAATTCCCTGAGCCTTTAGAGATGAACAAATTTGTCTGCGGAATTTCTAAGTGTTACGAGCAAATATTCTAAGTGAATTTGTGTTATCTTCTCTAGGTGCTTAAAATGTCGCTCTGCAAAACCATTTATTTTATATTCGTAGATCGTTTGTTTTTGCAGATTTTCTTTGATTATTTCTTGCGGTAGGCTGAAGGCTAAAATATCAAATTCTCTACATACTTCAAAATATCCAAAAATTCTGGCATAATTTGGCACATCAATATGGGGGCCTCAGCACGGGTAAGCCACCCAGTGAGGCCAACATTATTAAATCTATATAAATGAAAATATGTTCGCTTCTGTCTGTGTATGTATGTATGTATGCTATGCGTTGCTAAACCATTCATCCGATTGCGATGAAACTTTGGGGATTTGATGTGTGCATGCCCACAATTCTTGCTTTATACAAGAGTGAGTTCTGGCATCATGAAATTATGCGTTGCTAAAAGTTCATCCAAATACGATGAAACTTTGGGGATTTGATGTGTGCCTGCCAGCAATGGTTTCTATATATACTGGTGAGATTATATAGTGGTAAAATTTTTTGAGTTTTGTGCATTCACGGGAACGGAGTGGAGATCAATCTACAAGGAAGGACTTTATCATTATCCTGGTGGCATCCTCTCACAGTTACTTTTTCTGTTCCCTATTTTCTTTCTTTTTTATTCACACACAAAATTCACGCGGCCCAAATCACCATATTTTGTCGCAGGAAAGCAATACTGCTGTAACCGCCACTACCTATGATAATAATTTTTATATGTCATTTTGCAGAGTTTTTTTTTCTGCGTCGATCTATCTGGGTCCCGTGACTCTACAACGATAAATAAGAACTATACGACGTTTTTTAAGTGATATACCTCAAAATCAACAATTGAACAATTTGGTTTCTGGCTGTTACAGCAGTATTGCTTTCTTGATCTATTGAAACACAGGGCCAATCCAGTTTCCTTAGCTTTCAGCGTAATACATATCCAGCATTTGTACGTTTATTTTGTGGATTTTTTAATGTAATTTTGCATGTTTTAATGTAAGTAATTCATTTTTTTATTTGAAAATTTTAAAAAATAACAGGATGTTTTTAATATTCAGGTTTATGGTTACCCGTTTCAGAATAGACATCTTCTAGTAGAGTAGTTACCATTATAAGATCCTCGGTTAGGGCGGTTCATATTGACCTCGCTCAAAAAAAAGCTATCGAAACACAGGGCCTACCCTGTTTCTTACTTATACTTATTTTTACAATTATTTTGTGTATTTTTTATTTAAATTTAAAAATAAAAGGATGTTTTTAATATTCAGGTTTATTGTTACCCGATTCAGAATAGACATCTTCTAGTAGAGTAGTTACCATTATAAATTCCTCGGTTAGGGTGGTTCATATTGACCTCGCTAAAAAAAAAACATCAATTTATTAATTTCGAAAAATGAGTAAAGCCATAGCTGTCCAGATGCAAAAGGGCTGTGGTAATGCAAAATAGCCGCCCTCGTGGTTAAGTGGTCAGAATACTTTTCAGTATCACGAAGTTGTATGAATTAAATAATATTTCCATCACATTAGTAATAATTTCTTTCGTCTGTCGTTGCTACCACGTCCAAGTTTTGCCATGGTAACAATTAACGTGACAATATAACTTCGCGAAATTCCTGTAGTTTTGGTCAAAATGTTGCCGTTTGCACTGCATAAACAATACTGACCGATTTCGTCCAGCCGATGATGTCTCTCCAAGGGATACTAATACACTTGACGGCCTCCGTAAAAGTATTGGTAAGAATCTTAAAATGGTGAAAATACTCTACAGCGGTTCCCGATTATTTTGTTCTGCGTGATAATAGTAATAATAATTGGGTAATTTGTAGAGCGCCGTTTTTGTGAAAAATCACCTCAAGGGTGTTGTGAAATGAGTAGTCTTGTAGCCAAAGTTTTCCTTGGAGCCAAAATAATAAATAATTTTTTAAAAACCAGTTAAAATTAAATACATACCATGGCAATGGCACGGGAATGAACTAAAATGACAATAATTAGGCTCTGCGTAAAACATTCCGCCCCCCGTCAGTGTCGGACTAACGGGGGGCGGAAGGGGCGGCCTCTGTTACTGGGGGCCTCCAAACGCCTCCATGCTCCCTTGATCAAGTCCTTAACAAGACTTTAAGGCACTGGGACACTTTAAAACCTACGTGGTGTCTATGGCAACACGTAGGGGAATTTCGATATAAAAAAAATTAAAAATGGCGGACCAACGAATTTAATTTTTAATTTTTATGGGAAATTTTCATCATTCGTAAAAAAAATTGAAGGGGATCCTTTATAAAAAATACTTACGTGGTGCCTTAGTGACTGGATTTTCGAACAGTTTTAGACTTGGTACATGCAAATCGGATGTATAGTTGTCAGGTTAAAAAACGTAGTTTCGAGAGAAACGCGTTCAAAGTTTTGCTGAAAGATAATTCATCATAAAAACTGTTTTAAACGGTTTCATATAAAGTGCTGTATCTACGTTAATTTTACGAATTTCCTTAAAACATTTGGTGAGAGAATTATTAACAAACGCATCTTTCAGAAAATGAATTTTAAAAAATGACAAAAAAAATTTAACAGTGTCCTGGTTCCTTAAGTCTTGTTTAGGATTTGATCGAGAGAACACGAAGGCGTTTGGAGGCCCCCTCAGGACCAGAGCCTGTGTGAACTGAATAAAAAGCTTGTAAAATTACATCAACTTCTGTGTGAACTAAATAAAAAGCTTGTAAAATTACATCAACTTCTTAAATTAGAGGGAGGGGGCTCATTCAGCTTTGCCGCCCCAAGGCCTCTGACGGGCTTAGTCCGCCACTGCAGTATGTATTACAATATTCTTTTCTACAGTAGCGCAACCCTTTTCGTGTTGTCCGATGCCGCCGCCAGAGTAAGCACTTAACGCTGTCATATGTAAATTAATTGACTCAAAATATATTTCGGCGATTTTAATGTTTGGATGCTCTTTAAGCAATCTCAGTACCTCAGGGGGTAGGCGTAGCAATTATTGATAATCACTGGTCTGGTTTAATGTACATGTATTCAAATTTTCAATAATGCCCTGGTTTCCGGAAATGAAACTAAAAAAGCGGAGTGCAGACGAGAGCCTCCGATCCTTAGAATAAAATTCTGTGCTCCGACGGATTTGGCACCAGCGCCCGACATAAACGGAAGAGAACGTGTCGCGGCATAATGCTCGGTGGAGATTTGGCAACGCCGCGAGACCATTCAAATAAAATCCATGGACTTTATTGAATATGGGACTCTCGGGTAAGTACTAAAGTTTTTGCGGTTAATTTCCGTGAAGTATTCTTTGAGGAAAATGCAAAAATTCTTTTTGATAAAGTGCTTGATTCAAGGTCAACTTCTGAAAAAAATGGAGATAATAGTTTCATTTCAATGCAGGGGCAATGATACAATATAAAAGAACATTAGATTTTATAACTAGCTGAGGTATCCGTCCCCGGGCTTCGAATGGTCCACAATGTTTCAGAACATTCCACAACATTCAAGAGTGTTCTGGAATATTCCACAATGATACTCTCAATTCCCTATTCCCGAACATTCCACAACATTCCAGAATGTTTCAGGATGTTCTGGAAAGTTCTCGAATACTCTCGAATGTTCTGGACTGTTCTAGAAACATCCACCCTATATATCTTCAAAAGCACACCCTTCGGATAAAAACGAAACCTTCTTCATGGATGGGGGATACAGGGCTACCGCACCATATAACTCTCTTGAACTACCGGGACTCGTTTCTGAGTTTTAGCGGGACGCACATTTTTTTACACTTTATTTTATAATATGTATTGATTATGAAACATTCAAACTGATTTTAGCGTATTTCGACAGTTATTCCTTTAATCACTTTTATTCCACCAAACTTTATCTTATATTGCGGCACGTTACATGTAATTTTCTTGTCATGTTTTGTTCTGTCCTGTTTCTTTATTTATTTTCTCTTATCTTTTGTTTGTTCTACTAAACTTGTGTTTTTTGTAGTGTTATAAGAGAAACTTATATTTTTTATATCAAAATACCTGTAAGATTGTACCTATTACCTACCACTTATGAATTGTAAGTTCCTCCAATCCTAAAATGAGTTTTGTAACTCACCAGGATTGCCCTAGCAAGAAATGAAAAATACGAGTGTGCTTTAGATCACACGAGTGAAGTAAAACTTCTATGAGAGGAAGAGAGAAAGACTGCTCTCTCTACAGACACCAGGTCTGCACTGTGTCTTAGATATACGAAAAGTAACTAGCTGTAAGAGAAAGAGAGAAAAATGTGTGCTCGCATCTCTCTCTCTTGCCTCTACAGTAATATACGAAACGTAACTCACTCTCTTTCTATCTTAACTAACTCTTATCTCCCTCTCAACTTCCGTTCGCCTAGCCCGATACTTTTCGTAACGCTCTCGCCACGCATTCACCAACTTACTCCCCAAGTCAAGCGTGCGTAAAGAAATTTCACTTCAAAAACAAAAAAAATAATAATAATAGCATCCAGAGGTACAGGGAGTCACAGGTTTTACTGCTCTGCCGCTAAGTTCGTCATATTACAACAAATGAATTACCCCATGTCATATGGTTGTACGGGTGCATGCGAAAAAAAGATAACTCATCCAATCTGCAATTAAGATCTATCTAACTCACATACTTAACATGCAGCTGTACCATTCAAAAGACGGTACCATCCAACTAAATACAAGAAACATCAAATTTATAACCAAACTTTTCTTCGCTACAACCAGTAACCAAATGCCGTTAAAAAACAGCAATAATAAGATTAATGCTAAACTTAATGATGCCCATTTTCAGCATAATTTATTACGGCAAAAAATAGACCCAAATAAGACAGGGGTCGCTGGTTGTAGCTGGCTGGCGATAAATTTAAAGTTCCCGACAAGTTGTTTGGGGCTCGCGGCTAGCAGCGTGGCTTAATGACCTGGAAAATCTCAACATGGATACGACGATACCATGCATTTGAGGAAATGATTGTAAATGCAAAGCATTGATATCAAATAGATACTGCAGTTGATCGTGGTAAATGGGAATATTTCAATAAATACTGTGTGCTGTCGAATGGAAAGATATTATTTCCAGCGTTTTAAGAGGAACGTATGCGCGGCCCATTTCAGCCCGTTTCATACAAATTTTAATTACGGATTTGAGATCAAAATATCCAACCAAACTGGAAAATTATTTTTGTAATCAAAAAAATATATTTTTTGTATCAAAAAGGTATATAAAATATCTAGTACGGATGTGAGCTCTTTTATTTATTTTTGCTTTAAATTGTAAGATATAGGTCATAAAAGATTTGAACGTTTCATGATTTTAGAGGCAATTAGGGCAATTATTTGTGAGTAAATGAAAAACAATAAAAAAATAATTTTTCTAAATTTATCAGAAAAATATGTTGAAATATAAAATAAAAAATTTAAATTAATTTAAAAAATTATATTGATGTGTGTTAAGTTAAAGTACAAATTACCTATTAACGGCGGAACAAAAATCGTTTATAAATTGTTCGTGAGTAAATGAAAAACAACAAAAAAAAAATTATTATATTTATTTTGAAAATACAATGAAAAATAAAATTTAAAAAAAAACACAGTGAAAAATGAATTTTTGGGTAGTAATTTAAATTTATAAACGACAAATTTTTGTACCGACGTAAATAGTAATTTGTATTTTAACTTTATACTCATCAAAATGATTTTTTTTATAAATTTATATTTTTTATTTTATATTTCATCATATTTTTATGATAAATTTAGTAAAATTATTTTTTTATTGTTTTTCATTTGGATTGTGGACATTTTCAATTCCGAACTTACCAAATATAAGAGGTACATAAAAGAGTGTTTCTCTAATGTTTCATGAATATGTTATGTGAACATTTTTCTTACGTTTCTATCGTTTATACTTATGATTCTGTTATGATTTGATTTATATGTACAACCTGGCTTTTTATGGATACCAATGTATTGATATTTTTATGTTTTATGTAAATTTTAGTTTTATACAATCTTTTGTATTATATATAATTTTTGGTTTCATATTCCTTTATTATAAATATTATTATTTCTATTTTTTTATTATACTGTTCAATCAGAGGCAAAATCATAAGGAGGAAATCCATTATTGGTTTTATTTTGGCTATACAAACACGTACAAACTGAAAAAATGTAAACTGTTGATCTCCCGAAAATAAACAAATCAATAAATAAATAGATATTTCGATTAAAGTATAATAAACAGCTTTGATAAAAACAAAACATTATACAAAAAAAAATACTACAATTAAACTACTCGGAACGCTAACGAGGAAACTAAAAACAGTATTACGTTTTGGAAGAGACTTATTCCAAGTAAACGATTTCCATAACCGTTTTGATTATTTATTTATGGTGAGAGCAGGAAATGGGTTGAACCAGTTGAGAGTTATTCAGTAATGATGATAACTGAGAGTTTTATAAATAAGTAAAGGCTGCACGGAATTTCCCGGGAATTATTCTAGGTATTTCCAAAAAGAATGAAATTTAACTAAACCTTTTCCAAGTAATCAAATTCGGTTAAACACAAAGACAAAGCTCTAAGGCAAATGTAACACACGGTATTTTCATAATTAATTAGCGAGTTCCCGGCATGCGTTGCAATGCCACTAATAAAGAAATTGTTTTTCCCCGCGTGTCTTTTCCCATTCGTCCTGTTCTTCCTTCCGCCTCCCCTTCATCCCTTACGCTTTCTTCCTCCACCTTCCCCGCTTTCCTCTCCCGCTCCCCCTTTTGCGATCCCCTCCCTTCTCCCGCATACTCAGCCCCGGTACATTCAGATTTTCAAACAATTAGATTTTTTTTTTCAAATTTTAATTTTTCATATATGATAACAAATATTTATTTTTGTATAATATAAGAACAATCAATCAAATTTGGTACCTAACATAGGTACCTATTTAAAAGAAACAATTTTTGATTAGATTCAAAATATTCGATTTTGGTTAGAACCATAAGTGAGTACTTCAAATAAATTCATTAATTTAAAGATTTTCGAAAATTGAGTTTCGATTTAACAATGGTTTGCAAAATTTCATTCTCAAATAGAGACATTTTTGACAGTTTCTTAAAAGTTTTTGTAATGATTAAAAAAACTTTTCAGATCTATTGTCATGTGGTTGTAATAATACAAAAACCTTCGCGAGAATGGAAAGAAGGTATTTTAAAAGTTTCAAAAATTTCCTATGCTTAATGTAGCAATATACAGACAATTCATAACTCATATACGCGTCCCAAGCAAGCATATTTTGATTTTTATATATAATATAGGTTTAGCACCAACGTAATTTAAACAAGGAAATGTTCTAAAATGTATCATGTGACATAAAAATCAATATTTCCTATATTTAGAAAATTTGAACTTAAGCTTTAAGTGCGTGTGGAAATTAACAGCATTGAGACTAAATACCAACTGGATATACTTGGTCGAAGATTGACACTCGAAAAAGTGGATACTCTCAGTATCATCTAGCGAAAGTTCGCTAGTCAGAAACAAAACGTAGCGTTGCTTGAATAGGCCACTTGCATCACAATTTTTTAATTTTTTTTAAGGTTAAGGTTCAGACTTTAAGGTTCTAAGACTTTCTGTATATTTTTTTAATCGTACTTTTGAAACCCTGGCGATTTTTTGAAACTTTCAATCCGAAAAATCGGACCATTTTTTATAAACCGGAAAGACGGGACATAATTTTATGGGTGCGAAAAAAATATAATTACATAGCCGAAAATCATTTAAAAAAACCGACTTATTCCACATGAATAGCACAGGAGAATAACGAGGCATTCCAAAAATATTACATCTCATAAATATTTGTTTCCTTGATCCATATTATTGATCATTAATCATTATAATGTTCAACGTCTACATATGACTAAATCCAATGTAATAAATTTGTACTTGTAAATTATAATTATAGAATATAATATTATAAAATTTGATTTTGTTAAAATCAGCACTGTTATCATTATGTTCCTAAGTCAGCCGCTGCGGAAAGCATCTGTACGATGTTCACTTTATACCATCTGTCAAAACGTCAAACCAAACATAAGTTCACAAGGTAACAAACAATAATTCTAGTGAATTTCAAGTGTCAAATTAAAAAATTCGCCGGAAATCAAAGTGTTGCCATATAAAAAAAATAAATTAGTGTGGAATTTTACAAAATTAATTGAATATTTCGGGGACGGAACATTTCCATATAGTGACGTCACGGGCCCAAAAACGGATTTATTTCTTTAAATAAGAAAAAACTACAAATTTCTAAGAAAAATTATTAACATTTTCGTTATCTCAGTAGAAAAATCTATCCACACGATTTTATCCAAGTCATTATGAAATCCATGCAAGTGGCATATTGGCAATAGCCGAGCTTATCGGCCAGATCTGAATTGCCCGAAACTTCCAAAACTTCCTTCCCTCCATCTCCATCCTCTCCTCGCTCCCTTTAACCTCACAACCCATTTAAAGATACTATAGTACCACCGGCTACAGACAGATGAAACTGGAGTTTACATAAAAAATTCAAATTGATAGGACATAGAAAGCATTTTTAAAAT
Source organism: Glyphotaelius pellucidus (assembly GCA_936435175.1). Taxonomy (NCBI): domain Eukaryota; kingdom Metazoa; phylum Arthropoda; class Insecta; order Trichoptera; family Limnephilidae; genus Glyphotaelius; species Glyphotaelius pellucidus. The sequence continues at coordinate 7,503,472 of OW386549.1, forward strand.
TATTTGCCACAGTAGGTTAAGTTTGTATTGAGTATTCATAAAGTATTAAAAAATGATCTGTTAAACTTTTTTTTTGTAACTTTTCAATTTTAATTTAACATCAACTTAATCGAGCCAAACATTTGAAGCTTTAACCTTATCTCAAACAAATTTAGTGTTACAAGGCAAATAAATATCGATAAATCTTTATCCAATGGAAACGCGCTTTTCATTGTATTCAATTACTCGAACTTGCTCGCATTTCTTACAAACTTCGGAGTTTTGTATAGTGCCTTCTAGTCAATATCGCTAATTGAAAAGCTAACTTACCAAACCCTGACTAACCAACCCCTATTTTCTAGGGCAAAGTAATTTCATTATTCACTTTTATGTATCGAAAAATATTAAATACAAGATATGCAGCCTTACTAAAAATAAGAAAACTTATCTATGTTTTCTATAACATACGAAACATTTTAAACAAGAAAACTATCAAAATTCTATTATGCATTAATTCAGTCCATATTACAGAACGGAATTATTGGTTGGGGAGGGGCCTTTAAGATTTCCCTACAGCCTATAATTACAATTCAAAGAATAATTATAAAAATCATCCTTAGGAAACCACACCACTTCCCTACTTTAGAGATATTTCGCGAATTCAATGTACCATCTATCACAGAATTGTATAAGAGAAACGCATTATATCAAATCTATAAAGAATATTTTATCCAAAAAATTGACCCCTCAGATAGCATAAGCAATAGATTTAAAACTAATGACTTAATAGCCATTCCTATGCTTAGAACGACCACGGCCCAACACCACTATTTATATTTAGGTGTGAGATGGTACAATATATTATTATCCAAAAACAAAATTAGCGTAACAGAAACATTGAAATATGAAGAATTTAAAAAGCAAATTAAGTCCTTGAAATTGGATAATGATATATTGTACCCTTAATTAACCCCTACAATCTGTAATATCTAATTTAAAAAATGTTTTATTGTTATTTTTTTTCGAAAACTATTTTTTTTTCTCTAAATTGTATTCCTTTGTCAAAAAATGTTTGTATATTTATTTCTATAAGTCTTTGATCATTGTATACATACTTATTAGAACATTATTTTTTTTTGCATGCAAACAAATACTCCTCCCATAAACACGAGCTCCTAGAGCTCAACTTATGGAGTAGTAGAATCATAAAATGAATTATTATGTAAACCAAAGTAATAATTTGTAAAGTGTATGTTCAAGAGTTGAAATAAAATAAACAAATAAAATAAAAATAAATAAAAAATACAGTTTAAACTAGTTGAAGATATTATTGTTGATTCTAAATATTTGAAATATGAGATTGACAAATATGACGGTTTGACAGAAGGTGGCAATAGCGAAATTGGATAACGCGCACGTCCCGGTCAGACTAGAGGTCTGGGTTCGAGTCCCAGTTGCGACCATTGTCTTTTTCTATTTTTGTGTGTCTTGTTCTCTTTCATATTTTCATTTAGATTATAATTGTTATCTTCTTCTTCAATGATAAAAATAAGGTGCTGATAACGAAAAAAAACATACACATATATTATAGACGTCCAGTGAGCCGCCCCAGGCGAGGCAATTCCAGAAACTGTGTGAGGAGAGGATGGGACTGACACGGACGGAGGCCGAACAATCAGCACAAAACAGGGACGTATGGAGGAGTCTTGTCGATGCAATGGATCCCCGAGCCGAATAGGATAAGGGGATGAAGATTATGATGATGATGATGTTGTTGATGATGATGATGATGATGATGGTGATGATGATGATGATGTATTTTATTAGGCAAATGTTTTATAAACGTTATCGTCAACTCAATTTTTTGTTGTTTGTTGTAAAAGTAATAAATAAAAATTTGGTTTCATAAAGATGTTCATTTTAATTATTTTGTTGTTAGCTTTTAGATTTGAGCATAAAACGTGGTGCTTTTTCTTTCTAACTCCGTTTAAATCAATTGTCTAGCCATGATACCAATATGAATTGTTCAGAAAAACGAACAATTAGCCTAAGTGGTTAGATTAGATTAGGTTAGGTTAGTTTGGTACATCCTTATTCGTTTGTCGTTGTAAAATGTTTTGCAACGGAATTCGTTAGCATCGATTTGCTGAAACTCGATGTACAAATGCTTTTCCACTCTCATTGTTCATCGTACAATGTTCGTAACTAAAAAAATTAACGCTTTGATTATACTTGTAGGCATCAATGTTTTGAAATCCGATGTGTTAGCGTATTTTTCCTACTTTCGATGTAGAAACATGTAAATGATGTTTACACTTAAAATTGAAATACATAATACATCTTTTGAAACGATGCGCGATGTTTCTATTTATTGGTGTTTTAAAAAGAAACTCATAAACATCAATGTTTTTAAACTTAGCTTTTGGATACATCCCTATTCAAGTTGATGAAATTTTGAAAGGTGTTTTGATATTATAAACATTTTGAAATGTTGTACGATTAGAAAATAATTTTTGAATATTTTTTCCTAGGAAACAAAGACTTTAGGTAACACATAATATTTTATGTATAATCTTAAATCATAGAAATATTTTAAAAATTATAACAATACCCACATTTTTTACATTTCCTTACAATTTTTGTATTTTCATTTAAAAATTTTTAGCTCTTCCAATATAACAAAAACTTTCAATAAAAAAGCAGAGTGCAATTCACACGCGGTAGAAGTGAAACCTTAAGAAAGCTAAAGTAGATAAGAGTGGGGAGGCTACGAAGCACCGCTCAAAGACGAGACCGATAGGCAACGTAGCACCGCGCGAAGGGGAAGCCGATAACACAATCCCATTCTCTTGCAGGCCAAACTCTATAGATATATGTGTTTTTCTCTTTTTAGTGTCGCTATTTTTCATCGAGTTTCAAATCACAACGGTGCTAAAGAAGTTTTCACTTCAAAAATCAGAGCGTATAATTCACATGCGGTAGAAGCGAAACCATTAAAAAAATAAAGTAGACAAAAGTGGGGATACTACGAAGCACCGCACAAAGAAGAGACCGATTATACTTTCACTTTCTTTCGCAGGCTAAATCCTATAGATTAATGTGTTTGTCTCTTTTTAGTGTCGCTATTTTTCGTTTCATCGAATTTTTCGTTTCAAATCTCAACGGTGCTAAAGAAATTTTCACTTCAAAAACAATAATGTTTTACTTTGATATTTTGAAAGAAACTCATTAGCATCAAAGTTTTGAAACTTGATGTTCGTAAACTTCCGCTCATTGTAAAAGTTTCGATACAAATTTATAATCTGTTAACACAATAATATTTTGAAAAATAGTGATGTTTTGAAATGAAACTCATAAGCATCGTATTTTATAAACTCGATTGAATACATCCCTATTTCCTTTTGTTTGTAGAACTCCTTTAGGGATGCCTTTTGACGATAATACAAAATTAGTTCATAATTCGAACAAATCCAATATTTCAGGAACTTTTCCCGGCCAACTTTCCATTCAGGGATGAATAAGTACACGGCAGCCCTATCAGGAGTCATTTATTATAAAAGTTTTAATTCAAAGCAGGTACTAAACCCTTTAAACGGTCGGAAAACTCTCATTTCGTTCTGTTTAATTGATGTGATAAATCGGAGGCATTATTTATTCTTAATTTATAACTGGATTTGAAAATTGGGAAGTAGGCAATGAAATGAGAATTTTTTTAGGTCGTCGGACTATGAGACTCTCTATTGAAGTTTTTTTTAAGTGGATGGAATTCAAAGATGGAATTAGAGTGACAATAAAGTGGATTGACCTGGTTTTTCAAATCCATTTACACGTTTCAAAAAATCTTCATAAATTCATGTTTAATAGCATTAACGAGGTCCGCTATGACGACATAGGGCCTGAGGGGAATTATATCCCTCATGGTCTCCTGTGTGGAACTATTTTTTTAAAAAATGTATGTTTACAACTGTGGTTTAAAGTCATAACAAACATAAATTACATTTAAAAATACGTATTTTGGGTTGTGCCCGTATTGTCAGAGATATATTAAACTAGGCCTCTAACATCTCGGTGTTGATCAAGAGTTTTGAGGTTCATTTAAAAATAGTTATCATCATTTCGCCTGCGATAAGAAACAAAATGTTCATCATTTAGCACGCGATAAGAAACACATTTATCATTATTTTACATGCAATATGAAACAAAAAGTTGATTATTTCACCTGCGATAAGAAACACATTTATCATCATTTTACATGCGATAAAAAACAAAATGTTCGTCATTCCGCATGCGATAAGAAAGAAATTTATCATAATTTACATGCAATGAAAAAAATATTTATCATCATTTCGCACGCGATAAGAAGCATATTTTTCATCATTTCGCATGTGATAAAAAACATATTTTTCATCATTTCACGTGCGATAAGAAACATATTTTTAATCATTTCACATGCGATAAAATACATATTTTTCATAATTTCGCACGCGATAAGATACATATTTTTCATAATTTCGCACGCGATAAGAAACATATTTATCAGTATTTTGCATGCGATGAAAAACATATTTATTATCATTTCGCATGAGATAAGAACACATTTATCATCACTTCGCACGCGACAAGAAACATATTTTTAATCATTTCGCATGCGATAAGAAACATTTTTCAACTCAACTCTTTCTTTGTAGAGCAATGAAGATTCCGCACTGTTGACGCGTACTCTATGAGGCTTCTAATGTGAGATAAAATGTAAAGAATATTTAATGTTTGTGGATTTTTGTCATTTATGTCATATCTTGTATCTTCCGGTGTGAGCGAAGCTCAATTCATCCAATTAAATATCATTAATATTAACAATGAAAATGTATCTAGTGAAACCTCTAAACCATCTTATTAATCTCAGTCTAACTAAAGGCATATTCCCTACTAATTATAAACAATCTATAATATCCCCTATCTTTAAAACCGGTGACCCACAAAATATTTCAAATTATCGACCGATATCCTTAATATCGAATATTGCAAAAATATTTGAAAAGATTGTGAAAAAACGGGTTGTAGATTTTCTGGAGAACAATAAAATATTACACTGCAATCAATTCCGGTTCGTAAAAACAAAAAGCACACAAGACGCAATAACGAATGTAACATCACTTATATACTCGGCACTTGATGAAGGCAGTAAATGCGCAGGAATATTCATTGACCTAAGAAAAGCATTCGATAGTATCTCACACGTAAAGCTTATTAAACTAAACTGAAATCAAAAATGAACTAATATCAATTTGGTCCCTATTTAAAATTCTAATTTTCCAAAACATGTTAGCCATAAAGCTAGGCTTAAATTATTTATGAATGCTACCTTTAAAATATTAATATGTACCTTATGCTATCGATGAATTCATCACACAACTAGTCAAATTCATTAAATGTGATGATGAATGCAAATGCGACGATGAATGAAAATCAAGTAACTTGTCGGGAAAATATCAAATTACGTACAAATTGAATAATTCCATAGAATTCTCAGACAGGTTAGTTAGGCTAGGTACCAAAAGGCCGTTATTGGGTTAACAATAGTTCTTTCAAGCCTTTACTGACAGATTGACTGAACGTAGCGAAGTTCTGTTTGAACTCGACCGTTTTCCAATCCGTCTGTCTGTATTTGTTTGACGTTCAATATTGTGGCCATTTTAACAGTTCAGTAAAGATTATTTTTCAACTGTGAAATCTTGTGTTAATTTGAACTTCCTTATTAGCATTTTTTTCATTGTGATGGTACCTTCCCAATTTGGGAGGCGGGTATGGGTACCGCCGCATCGGGATTTATTAGATAACCAACACCTCTGCCATAGGTCACCAAGTGGTTCTCTACATTTGATGACTTAGCAGGGGTGCCCGGGTTCGTGGGGTCAGGTTTGTCCAGGACATGTGGGCGGATATATCTGCCCACCAACAGCGTGGCAGGCCGGATCGGGAGATCTTTTGACCTCTCCAGAAGGACTCTCTCGGAACATTGCCTTGCATTGCATCGGAAAGGATGAATTCATTCGTCCGTCACTCCTGGACACACTGACCTCTAGATTCCTACCCACCCCTCATACCTTTTCCCTTCCCAGAACTTCCTCTCCTTCCTTCCCCTAAAAAAACCCTCAACACAGCATCCACAAAGAGAGAGTGACGTGTTTTTTTGGACGTGAGGTCTACTGTTTACAGAACTATTAGTAATAAATATTAATTCAAAACCTCTGCAGCACAATTTTTCCAAAACCTCTTTCCAAAATGATGACGATAGATAAATCAAGCACCCCAAATAGAAGCCTGCTTTGAATTCGGATAGAGGAAGCGAAGCCTTAGAATTACCTGCCGACGTTTTGTGTTAAAGCTTCCGTTTTAAAATGTGAAAGATTCCATTAAATCCGGATCCTTATTCTTGATGGCAGAATCATGCCTGTTTGCCGTTAACTCTCAATCTCCCACAAAAAGAACTCATTTACTTAATGCTTTATATTTGGGTGATCGCGTTTTACGAAAGCAAAATGCGGGCTTTAGAGTAATTATCACTTCAGCCTACAGCCGGGGTAAAATCCAAACGTCTGTCAAGATCCCGCGGGATCCAGTTAACGGCCACTTCCCGGTTATTATTCTGTTAAGATCTTCTCGAACAACCTAACAAGTAACAACGTATTGAGACCGAGCAGTACTAAAATGAGCACTTTTCATTTTAATCAGTTGGTTTATCGCCGAAGCTAAGGAATTACGGCTACAATTATATCAACTGGGCAAAAAGCTTTTAAGTTCGAGTCTCCGACGACGTTAAGTTCTGTTTTGTTCGAGCTTTTTAAGAAGTCGTACAAATAAACGTTATTATTTCTTAAGCTTTTTATACACGGCACATTAATATTTTCAGTCTTCTCCTTTTGAATTGCCGACTTACTGAAAAATGGTTTTTAATTCTAACCATAAAATTTCTGTTGCCAAAGTATGTTATAATATTAAGGTACTGTGTGATTAAAGGTTATATCTCTTCACTTTGGTTGGAGAGGGTCCTAACTACACTTTACCTTGTTCTAAGATATGGGGTGTCAAAGTGTGAGCTTTCTCATAATATTTACCGATTTCAGATTTTTATGTTGAATCTTGTGTGAAGAATTTTAGTTTAACATATTTTAAAGGAAAATGTGTATAAAGATGTACACTTACCATCGTACATGGTTCTCTCTGCACGTTTAGGTATGTTTTAAAGTGGTGAGTGTACGTCCTTTATAAATTTATGATTTTGAGGTTGAATCATGTTTAAAGTATTTCAGTTTAACATACTTTATAGGAAAATATTTATGAAGGAACGAGGTTCGCATGCCCAAATTCTTATTTAAAATCAACTAAAATCTTGTCCATAAAATACACATATTTATATGTTTCAATCGTGGTCTTCTTAGTTTCTATTATTGTGACCATTCAAAAATGGCTGTCTTTCTCCATCACTTTTAATTACACGGGGAAAGTTCTTTATCTTCCACGTGCCTGGCAGGGCGGCCTATCTGGGTTACTTGCGGGTGTGTGGGTGGAATGGGCAGGAAAGGGGTTGCGGGGTGTTATTTATGTAAGAGCCGCAGGGAGGGGTGCCGTAAAACAACCCCCTGAGCTATAACCGATAAACAAGCGAGGTCTCGGACCATGCGACCGGAGCCGAAGGTTCGGGACCCGTGACTTGTATCTACGGTGTTCCGGCGCAGCCTAATCCATAAGGGATGTTATCTTGGAAGTCTGGTAAATACGCGATTGGATAACTTGTTCAAACGATTACGATCTTAGATAATTTGGCATCCGAAACAATTGCATATCTTATCTAACTGTTTTGAAAAGATTAAGAGCCATTAACCAGCGGCCGACAATTTAAATTTCGTCGAACGATGATCTTGCGATCCATTGCAACTGTACAGGGCGGTTCCGATGAGAAAGATGAATTATTTTCCATACCAGCATTTTAATATAATAACTCAATATCGATTTTATTTCATTCAAAATTTGCTTTGATAAATACCCACATTTAAAAATGCTCAAACTCGTGATGATAAAATTTTTAAAATTATGTACTTTTCGTAATAATTTTTTGATCACAAGTATTTATAAATTTTCAATAATGTCTTAGCAAAATAAGAATTTAATTTTTTTTTTAAATATTTTATTTTGTAAGACCGTAAATAAATAGACAAACTGAAGTATTTTCGTCACAAAACAAGAGCGCTGATCTTTTTTTTATGATTTGAACTTAAATTAAAATTCTGAAAAGAAGCTTTCCCAAATAACTCATTGATTTATTTTACTGCATGATTATATGATTTGAAATAATGTGTGTTGTATAATAGAATTTTTTTTGAAAATTTAACAAATCTGCTAACGAACTACGGTAATACCTTATTGTACTAAAAATAAACATATTTTCTCAAAATTAAAAAAAAATCTTTACTAGATAAACGAACAGTCTTTCTTTTGTGGAAAAGAGTCAATTCGTCTAAAATTTTGTCTGGTTATTCCTTCTTAAGACAGTGATGCCTATTTTCTTTGAAAATAAACATCGGGTACAAAAAAAGTATAAAAGTATAAGGCGTAGTGCTGATATATCGAACACTGGTTTTCAAATTTAAACAATAGCAAAGAACTCATTTTCATTTCAAGTTTATTTGTGTTTTTTTTTTTTTAAATTCATTACTGATAATCAGCTGTATCTATTTAAAAAGTTATTGAAAATTCTTATCCCAACAAAAGCATTATGCATCACTTACTTAGGTACTCTACCCATTTGGAGAATCGTAATATTAGACTGCCTCCGTGGTCGAGGGGTAAGGCTCTCGACTAGCAATCCGAGGTTGCGAGTTCAAATCCCGGTGTGAGCAAATAAATCTTATTGTATTAGCTTCTATTTTTTTATAAATAATTAATTTTTTTTTTTAAATAGTTCATATTCCAGAGTGGAAGATACTCTCGGTAATGCCCTGACGTAAGACCACCATTCAGAATTGAAATATTGATTGAATTGGCTTTAGTGATCAGATGTGAATAGCCAGTTATCTCCCTACCAAAAATCTTTAGAATTGAGCAAAAACATATGCAAAATCAATCTTATTTTTTCTAGATAACTTTGACCGTTTTTTTGGCGAATTCACCTTAAATTTTAAACAAAATAAGTGAAAATTAAAATCTTAGTACCTACCTTTAATGTTCTCACCCACTTATTTCATTTTAAATTCTATGTGAGAATAAAAAAAAGCATTAAAGAATTTAACTATAATAGTGTCTAATACGATTTAAAGACTAGGTGAGAAGCGGTTGGAATTCATCCGTACATAATCATTATATTCGTTATTAATGAAATGAAAATGACGATAATTAGAAAGCAAATATAATAATAATAAAATAAGGATTAAATATCTGTTTGCCACTATGGTGAGAGATTATAATAAAGGTTTCGACTCATCGAGAAGAGTGCCTACAGTCTACAGCCCCTAGTAAGAATCACCCTTGCAAATAAATAATTGATTGCCGATGATTGAAACGAATAAAAAAACTTGAGAAAACCACAACAATAGGAAAAGCAATTTACCCGGTTGGGAAAAAACATACAAAAAACATATAAAAAAACACCAAAGGCGCTGCTGGCAAAATATTCCCTCTGCGGTGAAAAAACAGCGACAATTGATTACATTAGAAAGTAAATGTGCCTGCCAAACGTCTCTAGGTGATTGATTACAAAGGCGACAAAGGGAGACAGATAACGTTCTTCCGCCGACCCCCTCAGTAAATAGGCAGTTGCGATTCTTGCTTAAATTCGTAATCTAATATAGATATACTATGTACCAGAATGTAGGTGCGACTTTAAGAGAAGCGTCTGCGGTCAATTCGCAAATGAAAACTTTGAATTCAAAATTTTACTCTGTTATAAGTTAATTAAAAGTTTGTAGATATCTACAATGTCTAATCTATGTTTTTTTTGTGAATACCGCACAAAATTCCAAAGGGCTCAAGTGAGCCAGTGAGACTATGGCGTCCCTAATCGGGGTATGTTGTGAGGCTGTAGTGGGAAGGAGAAGGAGATAGGAAATGTGGAGGGGGGAACGTTTCTGGCTATTCAGATCTGGTCACCAAAGAAGGCTAAAGCCATTTCAAGAGTCGTTTCAATTCTGAACGATGGTCTTACACCGGTTCCATGACTTTTCATCCCGTGACAAAACATCCCCTACAAAATATCCTCCGACAAAATATCCTTCGGACAAAACATTACCCTTACACCAGGGCGATATTGAGAGTTTCTCCTATTGTGGAACGTGCCGCAAATATACCTTTTATTATTTATAATGATTAATTTGTGAAATAGCACAAATCAATCAAATAAAAGTATCTCGATTATTTGAACCCGCGACCTTCGGATTGCTAGTCAATGTCCCTCGACAACGGAGGCCATCGTGTTAAAAGGATAATAGATTATTTGTTCGGCATCATTTGTTAGTATGCAGAGAGTACATCGGTTCTTAAACTGAAAATTATGATAATGTGTCACTCTGCCTACAATAATACTAGTAAAGTCACAGGATTTTCTTTCAAGTGTTAATTTTATCTTTTTTCATTCTTGTTCGTAAATTGGATCGAGTTTTTCACTAGTTACTTATTAGTGGATATAATAACGTGTTATGCATTTATTCCATCCATCAATGAAAAGTGCCTACCTTTGAGATGATTGCTACAAAAAAGTTTATAAAATTCAAAAAATAAATAATAAGAATCATTTATCTTTTTTACTTTTTCCACAACCGAAACCCCTGCCACAGGTCACCTCAAGTGATTATTTAGTTTTAGTGACTTGATTTAATTCTCGGCGGCGGATGACCTGGACACACTAAACTCCCGATTTCTGCCCACCCCTCATACTTTTTTACCTTCTCAGAACTTTCCCTCCTTCCGTTTCTTAAAAATTCTATCCACACAGGATACCAAAGATGACATAGGTCCTGAGGGAAATTATTTTCTTAAAAATAATTCTTTAATCTTAAAATTGTTTTCAGAGTAAATACACAAAAATTTCTAGTGGGTATAATGTATCTAAACGATTCTTAGAAAAAAAACATTTAATAGTCCAGGTTCGACGTCATTTATTCCTTAGTACTATATGAAATATGATTTCAGTATCAAGGGTGGCTGAGGCCTTATTTTTTGCTATCGAAACTTAACATTAGATTACGAAGTACAATAATTATTAATAGTTTGCTTTGCTCACTCAGTTCAAGAACATAATTATTATAATTATAGGAAAGAATACCCCAAGGATTTAGACTAGGATCTAAGACTGTACTTATATTGTAGCCTCGTGGCTTATACCAAGGACAATTGAATCATGTTCAATGATCCTTCAAACTAAGCCTAAGCTCAGGTCTTCATCAAAACGTGAATATTTAAAACACAATCTTACGAACAAAAATTTAATCGTCTTAAAAACTTTACCTTCTAAATTGTAGGCGAAAGTTTTATAATATAATATATTGAGTTGAAACCACTGCATAACTTTTTACAGTTTCCCACGTCTTAAGTTATAGAATTACCCAAGGCTTTGTTAATTAAAAACTTATTCTGAATCCTTAATCATTTAATCCAGACACTTCGTTTGTATCCAAGTGCCTACCCCTTTATCGCTTAGGGTCTTGGTTTATTTCTTTGCAGCGTCCCCGATGTGTACTTAGTGAAACACGATAGCTTCTGGCAGACTTATCCTCTAGACCAGTGTTCCGCAAAGTGTGTGCCGCGGCACAGTGGTGTGAGCTGGTGTGCCTCATTGCAATGCTACATTGTAACAAGGTAACATTGCGATGCTGCACCAGCTTAGGCAATCCGACTATCGGATCGGTAATAAAATAGACCAGGCGGACAAATTCGCTCATTTCAATGAGCTCAACCAAAAAAACAAGGCAAGAATTCTAATACTTTAACGTCATCAGATAAGATTGAAAGCTTTCGCGCTAAGTTGGTGTTATGGATCAGCCACGGCCAATGGTATGTAAGTGCAGGCTTTAATAGTGAAACACTCTAAGCACAGGCTAGCGAAACACAGCAGAAAAAAATAACTCTTATTTTCCTGAATGTGACCTGCAATCTATGAACTGGGTTTGAAATCCATTCTCAGATAGCATTTTCCTGTGACACTTACCAATAAACAAGCAGGAAGAATTCTGAAGACAAAATCAGACATTAAAAGAAAAAAATTTCCGAAACATAGCTACCACATTTTTGACCACGCATAAAAAATGAGTATCCAGGGCTTTCAAAGCGTGCTATTCAATTATTTTACCACTTGCCACGATAATTATGCGAATTGGGGTTTTCAACTCTCACTACGATAAAAAAAAAGAGAACGCCTGAGGACGATCGAAGAAGAGATGAGAGAAGCATTATCAACGATTGCTCCAAATTTTGTTCGCTTGTGCATAGTTATTATTTGGCATTTATTGATATAATATTATCATATTCAAACAAGTTCTACTTACCGCCTCACTAGACAATGTCTGTTCTGAGACGGGTACAGTTTTACAAATCCATGGAGTTTTATTCTCTCCGCGAGTGAATTTTGGCTAACAAACCTGTTCGTGAGGAGTGAGTTTCTTGGTTCATTTTTAAATTTTTTTTTTATAAATTATCATAGATTAACTAAAAATAATATTAAATTTTGAATTAAAACGTCGTCGATCCATGAAAATAAACCGACATCGAAAAAAAATAGGTGCATACAAAAAAAAACTGCTTCCTTCTTCTGACGATCGCTAAATGACGCAAAAAGAATCATTAAATTAAAACTGTGAAGTTGAGATTGTAGGTATGCCTTCCAAACAACAAACTACACGCAGATGTCAATAGAAGTCAAATAGTTTCATTAAATATGACGGTATTTGAATAATGGCCGCGGACAGTTTCGGCCATACTCTTTTGGGCATTTTTTCGCTTCGCCGAACCGTTTCGTCCATACTCGTGGAGAGGTTAAGATTGCATCCAGTTCTAAGATTGATAGTGAATGACACAGAAGTGTCAAATCCGGTAGCAGATAAATAAAAAATTAAGTTAACACATGTGAAATAAAACTCTTCTAAACTAAATGAATAATGTTGTTTATTCATTAATACGCGGAAATAAATAAACGATAAACTCTAACTCTTATCACACGATTTTGCACACAATAGCTAGAAAAGACCTCTGCATTACGGTCCAGAGCTAGAAAGCCAGAGTTCTGGAAACAATAACACTAAAAAGACGATAAATGTGCAGTTTCCTGCGATTCTGCAACACGGCGGTGGGCATAACTAGATTGCACAAAGAAATGAATTGACATTTTAAATTTCAGAGACCCTTGGCTGCAATGAAAAGGAATGAGAGTGTATTACACAGAAGACCTTTGGAAATTTAATTCAATAAAGCCAGTTGAATACCTTTGGATAAACTAGTATTAATTACTATTTGAGTGGCAGTTTGTATGTTGGCTTTAAAAAATGAACCATTTGAAACTTTATGTGGTTTTACATTATAAGCGTAATTGATATTTGACGGCCGGCGTGGTTGAGCAGTAAGGCTCTTGACTCGCAATCCGAAGGTCACGGGATCGAATCCCGGCCTGGCAAATAAATTTTATTTGATTAATTTGTGTTATTTACCTATTAATTCATTTAAAATAATATATAGTATGTTTGCGGAACGTTCCAGAGTGGAAGATACTCTCAGTATCGCCCTGGTGTGAGACCACCATTCAGAATTGAAACGTTGCTTAAATAGCTTTAGCCGTGTTTGGTGACCAGATCTAAATAGCCAGGTAAATACTTCCCCACCTTTCTCATTCCATCTCCTTCCCTTCCCACTAATTTCAGCCTCACAACATCCCCAGTTGAGGATGCCATAGTCACACTGGCTCCAGCGAGGGAGCAGTTGGGACTCTTGTGCGGTATTCATATAAAAATTTAAAAAAACGTTATGAGTTAGTATAAAAATAGTAGTAATAAGAATAAGTATAGTAGTAGAATAAACATAGTCAATATAGTAGAATAAATATAGTTGACCCGCACAAAAAACTGCGTATATCTTTTAAGGCGACGCTTCCGGGCTCAAAAAGAAGAAGATGGAGAGATATGTAATAACGAATGTTGGACAGAGCGCGCTAATATTTTCAATGACAAAATTGATGCGAAAATTGGGAAAATGCTTAATAAAACATGACTCGTTTAAAATAGAGCAAAAATCTCGTGGAAGGTATCTTAAGTATCATTTAAAGAAACATTGTGAATTTTTTTACAAATATAACTTGTAAAATAATAGAAATAGACTTGTTTTAAATAATTTTCTGGCAATCTTTGCGATTTTTTTCTATCGAGGGAATTTCATATAATATTATCTTAAAAAATGACATATATTTTTTTAAGAGCTTAAAAACTTCAAATGTTAAGGGAGATATGTAAAAAATCGGTAGAAATTCGGGTTGCGGTGGCTTAATTAAAAAAATAAATATTCAATTTGGTTCGGTTTTTTGGCCTCAAATCCAAATTGAAGTTTTATATGAAAAAAATCCGCGCAGCCGTTCATCTTAAGGACGGGCTTTCAGCTAGTTTTAATTATAGATAATTAAATTAACGCGTAATTTAAAACGCTTAAGTTTTTTGTCTGATGCACTTCAATGGCGGCGGGGCATCTTTAGCATTTTTCAAAGCTTTCAAATGACAAAACTGAAGCAGAAGTTTATTGGGACAAGAAGTGAAATGGCCCCTAAATCTCGGGCTGCGCTTTGTGCAATAAAATGGGGCAGTCAAAACGCAGAAAGAATTAACAGACGCGAAATCGGAACAATTTGAAATTTTTTTATTTCTTTAAGTTTAGTGAGTCATTTTGTTTACTAACGGCATCTTTTATCGTCAGTCGAACTCTGAAAGAAAGCGCACAAGAAGCCGGACAAAAGTTTTATACTGTTTCTGCAATATTCAAAAGCGGGCTTGATTACTTAGTTAAAACGGTGAATGGAGTTTAACTGCGTATATAACATTTATTTATTGACCGACCGATTCTGCACACAGTCGAGTTTTTTTTTCGAGCTCTCGCACAGAGTCAAGTTTTTTTCTGGAGCTCAAGACCAGAGGTGGCTGCCAAATTAAACCGTGGAGCGCACTTGCGATTTGTACAGGGTTAGCAGGTATAACTATTTTTAACAATTAAGGCTTCTCGGCTGAAAAAGAAGAAGATGGAGAGATATGTAATTACGAATGTTGGACAGAGCGCGCTAATATTTTAAGTGATAAAATCGCAGCGAAAATGGCGAAAAAGCTTAATAACACATGGTTCGTTTAAAATAGAGCAAAAATCTCGTGAAACGTATCTTAAGTATCATATAAAGAAACATTATGAATTTTTCACAAATATAACTTGTAAAATAATAGAAATAGACTTGTTTTAAATAATTTTCGGAGCATACTTTGCGATTTTTTTCTATCGAGGGAATTTCATATAATTTGCGTTTCGGCGTGGAACGTATCTACATATTATCTTAAAAAATAACATATATTTTTTTAAGAGCTTAAAAACTTCAAATGTTTAAGGGATATATGTAAGAAATCGGTAGAAATTCGGGTTGCGGTGGCTTAATTAAAAAAATAAATATTCAATTTGGTTCGGTATTTTGGCCTCAAATCCAAATTGAAGTTTTATATGAAAAAAATCCGCGCAGCCGTTCATCTTAAGGACGGGCTTTCAGCTAGTTTTAATTATAGATAATTAAATTAACGCGTAATTTAAAACGCTTAAGTTTTTTGTCTGATGCACTCCAATGGCGGCGGGGCATCTTTAGCATTTTTCAAAGCTTTCAAATGACAAAACTGAAGCAGAAGTTTATTGGGACAAGAAGTGAAATGGCCCCTAAATCTCGGGCTGCGCTTTGTGCAATAAAATGGGGCAGTCAAAACGCAGAAAGAATTAACAGACGTGAATTCGGAACAATTTGAAATTTTTTATTTCTTTAAGTTTAGTGAGTAATTTTGTTTACTAACGGCATCTTTTATCGTCAGTCGAACTCTGAAAAAAAGCGCACAAGAAGCCGGACAAAAGTTTTATACTGTTTCTGCAATATTCAAAAGCGGGCTTCACTACTTATTTAGAACGGTGAATGGAGTTTAACTGCGTATATAAAATTTATTTATTGACCGCCCGTTTCTGCATTGACTCAAGTTTTTTTTCTGGAGCTCCAGACCAGAGGTGGCTGCCAAATTAAACCGTGGAGCGCACTTGCGATTTGTACAGGGTTAGCAGTTATAACTATTATTAACTATCAAAGTATCTGCGGGCCCTGTGCAGTACGCCCAGTTTCTGAGAGGCTAACTTAACTCTGGCTTCGATGGAGCCCCCGTACCTGAACCGGTAACTTAGAGTTACCACACTTAGGGTTTGTGGTTCCCCATGAAAAAAAATTATAAAATAAGAGCTCCATTTTATTTACTACATTTTAACGCCTATTTTAGGTCAGTTTCAACTTATGAACAAAATTTGATCTGCTGAAAAGCGTAACAACGTGGTGGTTATTCTTGTCAGCTATCACAATTTGATCAAAAACTGAAATGAACCGAAAATCAGCGTTCAAAATAGAGACCGCCCAAGATAAAAAAAAAATCAAAAAAATGCTTATCGTCGATTTGATGGTATCTCTGGTCGTGAACAGATAATATCTTTTTGAAAAAGTTAAGTTGTGGTGGATTTCGTAATAATTTTAAGATTAGGTTACATTTTTTATGGAGCTGCGTCCACCCTTCCTACCGACAGGGAGAAATGTTTTAAGTAATGAATTTAGTTAATGGCCCCCCTAATATTATTTATTGCCTACAATTGGAAATCAAAGCACATAAGAAATTCAATTTGGCTGAAGGTTTTATGGGCCAATAAATCGTACGCTAAAACGTGAACGCAATATTTATCACCATGTTTTTATTAGTTTTTCAGTCCATTAAAATAATTAATTTATCTAAAATTCACCTTTAATGGAAATTGTACCTACTGTTTGACCTTACAGAGTTCAAATTTTTAGGAAGTAACGTTCAATACTGAATACAAACTGATTCTAAAGTGACTTACCAGGTTTTTAAAAAATGTTATATCAAGAATAAGTTTGTAATAGTGTTTATAGAGAGAAAAAAATGTTGGCACGTCGTAAAACGACTTTGTTCGGAAAATTTTATTGTTCCCTTAAAGGTTCTTCCAACATTTTTTGCTAATTTTAATTATTCAAAAATGTGTAATAACACTACCAAAATTTTATAATTTAAAGTGGAAAACAGTTTAAAGTTGATATCATATTTTCATCAATTCATTTCAAAAGTTTTTGAGGCGTCATTAATGCTTTTTGCGATTAACAGTCTCAGCATAGAAAAACCTTATTTACATTGAATATCTGCAAAATTCTGCGTTAGAGTAATAATTCATAAAAAAAAATCTTCTAAAAACACGATTGAAAACTTTTTACTTAATATATCATTATATAAGTTTTTTAAAAATTGTACTGTCTTACCAAAAAACATGTTTATATATTTATAAAATAAAATATAGTCTACCACATGTAGTTTCCCCAAAATAGCTTGTTATGTAGTATTTTTATAAATATATTTTTTACGTATTCATACGGATACGCTAGCGCGTAAGAGGTTAAAAGTAGTAAAAACAGAAAATAAAACCCCAGTACGGCGCTGGTGAAAAGATTTACCACATATATGTATAAGAATTCAGATCAAAATTTCTGCCAATGTGGAATATTAATTCATTGTAACGATTTCAAATCAATCAGACATTAAACCAGCCTTTTATACTAATAACAACTTAGGAAAATTTTTATAAACGCTAAAGACAAAGAGGATATTTTAAGCCACTAGGGCATTTATAAACTTAGTTGTAATGATTGTCCAGCCTTCTACATTGAACAAACACTAACGACAAACTAGAATAAAAGAACACTTAAGATGCTTAACTAGTTCAGGTTTTTCAGAGTTCGCGGATCATTTAATTGAAAAAGATCATATTTTTAACCGCCATACAGGAGTTTAAGTACTAAATAAAAATTGAATAGGTTTAAGACTTAACAATATAGAACCTCTGGAAATAATAAAAAAAATCGATTGAAATCATTAATAACCAATTAAATTTAACCTTCAGCCCTATTTTAAGTAAGTTCCCCGTTACTTCACTTATCCCCCACTTCCCACCTTGATGCACTGTCCCATTCTTGTATACTGTCCCTTTCTTTCTTGACAATATGTTTATGCATGAGTGCTTCTATATTTGTTAGCATTATCTTTATAACAGTCCTGATGATGGTATGAGGTACCGAAACCGGTAAACAGTGAAAATATATTAATAAAGTTACTTAAAACCAGGTATTTTCTTTTCATTTATTTTATGTCAAATCGGTTTACTCGCACCAATTTAGGTTTTTTACTGTAACATCATTTCGTCACGAAGGCGTCTGCGTCATATGGAGACCTTTGTTTTGGCAATTCGCTACAATAACTAGGACTTGCTGTTCTAAAATTCTTTGGTGGAGTTTTTTTTTTAAACTTTTGTCAAAGAAGACTTTTCGGGACGTGTTCGTTTTGGGTTAGTTTCCCTTTTAAGACGGGCAGTGCGCGGGCAGTAAGCGACAGGAACATGACTTCGAAATTATATTTTAAGCAAAAAACATGTCAGAAATTTCGTGGGAACAATTTGTTAATTTTATATATATAAATGGCTAACGCCTTGGAAAGGATATTAAATGATAAAAAATATTTTTAAAAGCGTTATAGATTTGACGTAATCATTGATTCTCTATTACAATATCCACTGGAGTTCTGCAATATGATAATTTTCCGCCTCGTTGAAAAGAATCATAGCTTCTAATTTTAAGATTGCAACATATAAACAGAAGAAGAATGATGCATTTAGTTTTTTGACTTTAAATTCTTTAAACAGAGTTCTGATGAATACGTACTTGATTTTATTTGTATAGATTATGAGTATATAACATAGATTGTGCATTTCGCTTATACATACCTAGTACATAATCCATATCATAGATAATTAGCATAGATAACTACAATGGCATGCATTGCACTACGACAGAACGAAGGCTGCGTCATTTTTAGATTGCGGATTTTTTTAATATTAGCTCCACCTTTTTTGTTATTATTTTTGGGGTGTTATACCTCCTTCTTTAGCCAACGTAGCGAAACACGGCATAACACCCCAAAAATAATAACAAAAATACTTTTTGGCCGTGAAAACCTAAAAACATACCTTAGCTCCACCTGGTTAAAAAAATACCAATAATTTCCCTCAAGGCCCATGTCATCCTATGAATGACGTGCGAAAAGTCTTTTTGAGGACAGGAAGGAGTAAACATGAGCCTGGAAGAGACCCTTTTGTTATTATTTTATTATCATCTTTCGATGATTGTTGTAGCAAACCGAATAAATGGGCGTACAAGTTCTTACACATAAAAAATGTGACGATTTTATTTTCTAAGCGTTTAATGAAAGGGTTTTTCACTAAGCGCTTCCTAAAATTAAATTTAAATAAAAAAAAGTGAGTGTGAGATATTATCGTAATTTTTTATTCGTTTGAAAGGCCTGTTGATGCCATTATGTATGGAATATAACATCGTTAAAATTTCCACCGCGGCTTCTCTGGGTGGCGCGCATCCGAAATATCCAATTTTCTTCTGGCGCATAAATCAGGCTGAATTTGACCGATGTCATGGGTTATATTGGCTTTAAGGGCCGCTGTTTGCATAGACCTGCGACTTAAGAAAACCCCACAAGAAAAATTCTAACGGGGTCAGTTCACATCACCTCCACGTGAGATTTTATCATTAAACAATTTTAAACAATTAATTAAATTTTAAATAATTTTATAATGTATAATTTTGGTACTTCTTGATGAAATTTCGCATAATTTCAAAATAGTAAGAAAATTATTGTCTACATCTGATTTTGAAAAAAAATCTCTCCGTAAAGCCCGGGCAAAGTCGGGGACCAGCTAGTTATAAAAATATTTTATTTTATATCAATTTGCGATTTAATTAATATTTTTTTATCTGCCCACGCCTTACTTTATACTTGCGACCTCCGAGTTGAGAGTCAATGATCTTACCACCCTGCCACATCAAGGTCGTAGAAATATAATTTTTAATTGTGAAATATAAATTTAACAATGAATATAAATAAGCTGAGTAAAATTAAAATGGCTATTTTAATTTTCCATTAACGGGAGTTAAAATAATATATTTTCAATTCGTAATGTTATAATCATAGTAGATACGTAAATACATTTTTCAAGCGGAACTTTAATTTTAATATCAAAAAGTCCGAGAAATTTGTGCTGAATTCTTCAAATGGTTTCAAATTTACATTTACATAAACTGGGTCAAGTCTCTTTGATATCTTTCCAAAACGTGGAATTCAAGCATCCTCCAATGATGTCCGTCTTCGGGGAAACGAAACAGACATATAAATAATAAATTAAGTAGAGGTCACCCCCATTAAAGGACAAAAAATGATCATAAAAATAATTCTGAAACTTCCTCTTTCTACAGTGCTTGACCATAGAGAAATCGATGACTTTACGCTATTCTGTCGATACGCAAAACCTCTGATGATTTTATATCGATATCCCTAACTACAGCCGAACCAATATTAACAGGGAATATATAAGAAATTGATTAAGCTGAATTTTTTATCTATGAATCCACTTACCGAAACATCAAACGCATAATAAAACATCAAACATACATTACATCAAACATCAAATTACGTAAAAATATTGATAAATAGGCAATGTTAAATTGAAATACTAACCTAAATATGAATTGGCAGTCAGCATTTACTTTTTGAACTAAACGGAAGTTAATTAGTTAATGAAGTCTTTAGTCATATTTCAACAACTTTCGTTTATCAAAGATCGAACAGATTAAATTTATTCCATTTTAGATGCATTATTTTAGTCTATGGATCGCTTATACGACTTTTTCAAATCTAAGAGCTTCGTTAGTTCAATCCGTTCATTAAATAAGTCAGTAATTTTAAGAATTGCCAGAATTGTTAAATCAGGTCGTCCCTTATTGCAAACTACTGTAAAAAATACACAAGTGTAACAGCACGTACCCAAAAAATTTTAACCAGTGATTCCTACATTATTTTTTAATACCGACCGGTTTCACTCAACACAAGCATTTTCAGGATATAAAATTAAACTGATGAAAAAATACATTTTGTGAACTTAAAATAAATACACACAGAAAGAGACAAAATATAATATAAAGGAACAGTGAGAAAGTGAAATTAAAATCTTACCTAGCAGAGAAAAAATCGAGGTTACAAACAAAGTTATTGTTTTATTTCAGTTAATATGTCAAACCACAAAGAGACTGTTTTCTACCAAAATTACTAATCCTAAACTTTCAAACGGTAGGTAACAATAAAAAAACAGCTTAATCCTATCAGTTACAATCTTTCCACCCACTGATAAACAAGCCATAAAACATTAAAAAAAGCGTAAACTCGTGACATTTGACTTTAAATCTGGATGTAATTCGAATCCGGGTAGATAGGGCCTAGAGGTCACACGGGTTATGTACTATGGAAGACGTGATTCCCGGAGACGTGACCATAGAGAAGGGGAATGGGTAGGTCGGGGCGAGTTGGTCCATTGGGGTAGGTGGGAGGGGGCGGTGAAGGGGGGCGCCGCAACTCGGTAAATAATCGCAGGATGAATTTAACATAAGTCCTTAATCCTTGTAGTTTGTTGGCTCTACCTTCCGATCAAATGTGACTTGTGCTTTTAGATTCTAGATGAACGGTGTCAAGCAAAAATGGTGATTTTGCTGCAAACGGGGCATTCGGGTAGGTCCTTGGCTCTAGATCAGATGGTTTCTGAAAGTGGAGACCATGCCCCACATATAACCGTGTTTTGGGAGGCAATGGGGAAAATTAATATTTCTTTTTTTTAATTTTGATATTATAAATGTCAACAAGATGCGTATTGAGATTTTAAGAATTTTTTTTTTTTTTCATTAACTCCACACGAAGAAAATAATTTTCCTCAGGGTTTACGTCACCTTAGAAAATGCTGTGTGGAGGGTGTTTTTGAGGAGAGGAAGGAGTGAATATGTGTCTTGAAAAGACCCTTGTCGTATGAAGAAGGTAACACAGAGGCCGGAAAATCGTTCCACAGCCGAGCTGTTGAAGTCGAGTCGAAGCGATCCGTTCTCATGTGAAAAATGTCAACCGTGTACATATGTTAGGCGCGCGTTTGTCGTGTTTTCCGGCTATGCACCGGTGCCAAGGGGATCAATGACGCTAGTTCCTAGGAGCGTCTTCCATTGAAATACCGGTAGAACAAAGACAGCATTCCCACTCGACGCCTATGCTCTAAAGATTGCAATCCGTTCGATTGCAAGACGGGATAATCAATCAAACGGACTGCCCGTTTCTGCACAGAGTCGAGGGTTGTTTTCAGGTATTTTGAAGCTCCAGACCAGAGGTGGCTGCCAAATTCTACCGTGGGGCGCACTTGCTATAATATGTTCGTGGGATTGTATTGTTTTAAATTATTTGTAGTTATACGAATATCCAACTATTATTATTAGTTTTTTGGCGCTTTTCCCGTCAGAAAAAAAAAAAATTGATGATGCATGGAAAATTTTCAAGCGGCTTCGGACCAATAAGGCTGAGAACAAAGATATTTAAATATAAGGAGCTATGCTATGATGTCCGCCCGACTGGCGCCGGAACTACTACCTAATGGGAATAGTTTGAATACATAATTCAGTTGATTTTTCGAAGTTGTGCAGTAGTATTGGTTAACAATAAAGTTGGAATACGAAAAGAATTCGTTCATTTAGTTGATTTTTTGAACGTGTGCAATAGTATTGGTTAAAAATATCGGCGACACCAGGAAGCACAGTCCCATCCTGTAAAAACTGCCGATAGCCCATCTCCAAAGGAGAAACACAGTTCTAATGTTTAAAGAATCCAAAGGAAAGAAGAACGTTATTTACTTGTGCGTGTGTGGGTGACATTAGCACATTAATTAATGTGGGTGTTCATTACACATTAATTATGTGTTATGAAAATTAACAAATTATTAAAGGAATTTTTTCAAATCTGGAAAACGGTAATTTATGCTTGTTCGCTAGTAGGTACCTACCTATTTTATATTTTACAAGACAATTATTTTTGTTCTTTATTTGAAATGACATGTTAAATTTCTTGACTGCGCAAAAGAGATTCTCAATTTGAATTTAGATATTCGACTTGTGATTTTTCACGGGTACCAAACAAGTTAATATAAATTTTTAATAACATTAAATGAAGCGATGCGAAGAAATTCTGGTAAAGTGTGAAAGAACCGCCGCAATTTTTCGTTAACGACTGACATTTCTTGTTGAATTCCTTCACAAATCGAATATCTTCCGGGGTACCAATTGTTAAATATTAAAAAAGATTGCCATATCGCAAAAATTATTACGCCTATTTTTTTAAAATAATATAATAACGAAAATAAATAAAAAAACGTAATTTTTTACTTTTCAATAAGATATACATACCAGGTTTTGTATCTTACGGTTTGTACAGCAAGCAGGGTTTGTCTGACGGGTATGTGTAATTGTAAAATAAAAGACAGATGAACGAAAATAAAAAACGCGCACGCGCTCTTCTTTTCAATAAGATATACATTCCAGGTTTTGAATAGTTTGTACGGCAAGCAGGGTTTGTCTAACGGGTATGTGTAATTATTCTAATACTTTTTATTATAAAAACAAATTTAAACTTGTCAATAATTAATTTCTGGATGTCGTCTAAGAACGCCTTTTTATATACCTAACCTAACCTAACCTAATCTAACCAAAACTAATATAACCTAACCAAATTAATGATACATTGATTTTAATTCGTATATTCTAAATATGTTCAATTATTTATTTATTCAGAATATGAAAATTACACCATACTAGTACCTTCATATGAAAATTGCACTATACAACTACCTTCCCCGAATATATGTGACTATTGCGATATGGCAATCTTTTTTTAATATTTATCGATTGGTACCCTGGATATCGCTGGAAATCGTTCAGTTTGCGAAAAAAGTAACATGAAATGTCAGCCCTAACGAGAAATTACGTACATTTTTTTTTAAGAAATGTAAATTTAAATGCATATTTTTCCACCTCCCGCGACTGAAACCGATGTTTTTTGTGGTAACTAAGTTTAAAAGTAGTGTACCTTTCAAAATCTGTGCCTATTAAAAAAGCGGCGGTTCGTTCACAAATTAATGAAATTCTTTGTCAAATGCTCTGCCTGACTGGATTTTTTTAAACAATATCTCCACACAGGAAGGAAAGGAAGATTTGGGAAGGAAAACGGTATGGGTATACAATGTGTTCCCTAGTGATAGTGGCGAACAAGTGAATCCATCTCTCTCACTGCACGCAAGGCGATGGGGCGAGAGCCGGCTGGATAGGTGAAAATGTCTCCCTAAACCAGTCTCTCCCGATCCGGCCCGCCAAATAGTATCTTACTTAACGTAACAAAATAAAAAGATTTTATTAATTTTTACAGCACACTCTACGGAGTTCATGCCATATTGGGTATTAAAGTCGTTTATAAATTATTTTTGTAGCATCGTTTTACAAGCAATTGGAGTCATAAATAGGAGAACCCGTCTGGTCCTTTCGGGTCCGGAAAGCCACTCAATGTGACCAACGGATTTAAGGCTTAAGACGGAAAACCACGACAAAAAGTCTAACAATATTACGGTGTCAAAAAACGAAAATGGCTTGGGACTTTAAGTACACCCTCCATTACGTCTTGCTCGACACATAAGGGTATTAGAGATGTTAAATAAAGGAGCAATGTTTGGTATATTAATTACGTGTTTTATTGAATCCTTTCCACTTAATAAAGAAATTCTTTCTCCCAGTGTGTCCTTTCCCATTCGTCCCGTTCACCTTCCGCCTCCCCTTCCTCTCCCGCTTTACCTTCCCCCACGGAGGTCCCCTCCCCCCTCCCACATTCCGTACAATCATCCCAGTACATTCAGTTTTCAAAAAACTCGCGTGCCACATATTGCAATTTTTTATACAAATTACATAATGCCAGAGCTCAGCAGTATATACAGAAAAGATTGCGGGCGTGCTCACAACAACTCACCAAAGTGTCATCGCAATCGGATGAACGGTTTATCAACGCTCTAATTTCTTGACTCCAGAGCTCAATATTATATAACGGAAAGAAACCTTCGCGGGCATGCGCACATCAAATCCCCAAAGTTTCATCGCAATCGGATTAATGGTTTAGCAACGCATTATTTCATGACGCCAGAGCTCACTAGTATAAATAGAACCCATCGCGGGCATGCGCACATTAAATCTCCAAAGTTTTATCGCAATTGAATGAATGGTTTACCAACGCACAAAGAACAAACAAACAAACAAGCTAGAAACAGTCATTTATTTATAGATAGATTTCATAGACGCTGCCAATCATAGAAATAATATTATTGCGATTCAAAACAATAATTTATTCACGTTATTAATCACGTAAAACAGTTTTTTAGTTAGGTTGGTTAGTTAGGCTAGGTTGGGTTAGTTTGGTTGGTTAGGTTAGGTTAGTTAGATTAGGTTAGGCTTGTTAGTTTACACATACATCTTTAATTACATGAGTTATTTAAAAAAAACATTATTTTTTAATTAGCTGAATTAGTGATAGGTTAGTACTTACAATATATTATTAAGCGCCCTTGAGGTGATTTTCTTACAAAAATGGCGCTATAGAAATTATCCAACAATTGTTATATAAAATAAATACGGCCAGTAAATGTCATAAATGATTGTCGTGGGTACCTAGGAATTTATTTAATCGCTTTTTTACATTGGGAATAATTACATACTGAGGAAAATAAACATTCTCAGGGCTAGGGCTCATTTCATCTTTGGAGATGCTGGTGGAGGGTCTTTTTAGGGAAGATGAAGTTCTGGAAATGAAAAAAGGTATGAGGGGTGGGTAGCAATCTGGGGGCTCTGCTCCCTTTCTGAGGTTCTGGTTAAGCCCGGGCACCTCTGCTAAGTCACCAAACGTAGTGAATCACTTTGGGTGACCTGTGGCAGGGGTTCCCGGGACAGCGGTACCCATATCTGCCTCCCAATTTTCCTCCTTCCAACTGATTGTCTGAATCCTTTACATTATCAGCAATATAAGAAAACAATCACTTATATTCAAAGCAAATTTGTGTTCAAAACCAAATTTCACGGAGACGCATAGACAACTGAATAGACAAACATGAATTTAGTATTCATGTTTGATGATTCGTTCAACCTAGATTTGAGACGTGAGAGACTGCAGAACCTTCAATTCTGTTTAGAAATAATTCTTTGTCTTCTTAAATTTAATACAATATGGAAGTCTAGGGGACAATAATTTAATTCAGTAATCTATATTCACTCTCAGTGCCCAGCAGTCCCAACATGAGTAATGGTGAATTACAAAGTAAGTGAAATTAGTTTGTGATACAAGCAAGGGACTGAATAAAGTTCCAGTCCATTTTTACTTTCCCTGTCTCTTTGCCCGAATCGTTTTCAAGTAAAGGGGAAAGTGTTTGTAAAGCTGGAAAAGTTTTTAACGCGAAGAAAAACGGCCTTTTGGAGCACTTCAATCCGTATAACATCTACAAAATGTAAATAAGTTTACTACGAAGTACGAGTGTATGGCAAAAAGTTTTCTGTTTGTCTGTACGGAATGAACTCTATAATGGTTAGCTTAAATTAGATGGTGATGAAATTTGAACAGCTTTTTCCGCCTGAAATTTCTATACTGTCAAACCTGTTTTCAGATAGCAACGTGATGTCCATCTATGAAATATATATTTTACTCAAAAAATAATAGGCGAAGCCATGCTCAAGTCATTTGTCTTCTATATTTAATACTAGCTAGTACCCAGCATGCGTTGCAATTCCATTCAAAGAAATAAATTGATTATTCCTGCGTCCCGTTCGTCATAACGCCATAGCTTACCATTATATACAGCATTTGTTACTCGCTGATAATGTAGCTTTCTATTAGTGAAAAAAAAAAATTAAAATCGGTTTAGTGTTTAGGCGTGAAAGCGTAACAACAAACACACTCATTTTCGCATTTATAATATTAGAATTCTTGCATGCCGAAATAATTTATTTCCATGACCTATAAATTTCATTAAACATCACTCTTAATAATATTAGTAAATATTATTAAGAGTGATGTTTAATGAAATTTAAAGGTCATATTTATAGGTAAATTAGAAACCTATAGAAATGTATAGGTTAATATTAGTAAGTATTATTAAGAGTGATGTTTAATGAAATTTATAGGTCATGGAAATAAGTTATTTCGGCATGCAAGATAATTTCCAACATGAGCCATGAAGCTCAGAAATATCCATTTAATTGTAAAAATAAGACAAAATTGATCGCAGCTATTTTTTCAGTAAGTAAGATTAATGGTGATGAAACAGTATTTGTTCGGTTTTGAGAGCAGTTCACATAGTTAATAATTCGTTGTATCGCTCTTATTGTCATGGTTAGAAATATGATATAAACAGTGTTTGAAAGAAAAAACATCACGCTAGAAGTTAACAACAACAGAAAATTAAAAGTGGATCTCTATATAATCAAAGATTTCGACCGCAATTTGAGAAAAAAATATGAAAATTCGTGAATTTTTTTATAATTTTTTTTGGGGTGACAAAAAAATTTATAATAAATTGTATTTTTATTTTCGTTTTTCGTTATTTAGAAAAAAGGTGAGATAGGGTGATCCATTTTTAAAACTTATTTACTAGTGCATTCAAAATATTAATATTTTAAAAATTATGTGTTTATTTCTAATAATAAAATTAGTGGCTTATTTCTCGCATTTCAAAAACAGTTTCAATTCTATATATCTTCCTTCAAGCGGCCATATGGTTCATTGCACTTTTTAGTACCTAAGTAAAAAAAGATTGCAAAATCACGTGAATCCCGGAAGAAACTGATTAGTAAAAAGTAGTTTTTAAAAGGAATAGATATAATGTGATCTTGTAAGAAATTCAAATCAATTTTAACAGATTGCCTCAGAAAATCGTTAACATACAAAGAGGTTAGACACAAAACTGGGCTAATATTTACTACATTAATTAATTTGTTTGTTTTTTTTTTACATAAGTAATTAAAAATAGAAGGCTTTCAAATAAAAGAATTTAATAATGTTACTTACATCAAAATCTTAAAACGAACGTTCATTTTTAATCCATTCTTGATGAAAAGAAATCCAAGAGATTTTCAATGCATTACGTGTCGTAATTTTCAATTCATTTTGGGTCAACGAAATTAAGAACAGGGCATTTTCATGCTTGACACAAATAAATTTTAATTGCGTCGTTGATTAAACTTTGTATAAAATTACAATTGCGTTCCGATCATTGCAAAGTACAATGTAAGCATCGCGTCTTCATTAATTTAACGCTCAAATCAATCTAGTTTAATTTCATGGCCACAAATCCACCGGCGACCCGTGACCAAATCGTTGAATTGAACTTGTCGATTTGTTGAAAATGACTCCCACGTTTTTTTAATCTCGGAGGTTAGTATGAACTAGCGATGGAAGTTTGTTGCTAGCAAGATTAATTTGTTTTAAGATTGTAATGCTTTCTTTTGGAAAAAGATTTTTAAATTTAAACCTTGATTGATATATTGATTTTCTGTACCAGTCATTATGAAAATAGGTGAATTGGTTGAAATAAATAAATGGCACTCGTCAATAAATACGCCTTCGTATTTCTATGAAATGTAAGAACTGCTCCCGTTTGGAGCAAGTTAGACTAAGGCATTTCCAATTGGGGTAAGTTGTCAGGCTGAAATTAGTAGAGAAGGGAAGAAGATGGGGAAGAGGTAGGTGGGGAAGTAGTACCTGGCTATTCAGATCTGGTCACCAAACACGACCAAAACAATTCCAAGCAACGTTTCAATTCTGAATGGTGGTCTTACACCGGGGCGACACTATCTTTCACTCTGAAATGTGCTGTAGATTATTTTTAATTAATAAAATTGTTAAATAAAACAAAATGATCAAACAAAATTTATTTGCGCACGCTGGGATTCAAACCCACGTCCTCCGGATTGCTAGTCGAGAACCGTCAACCACTGAGGTCGAGGGGCAAGGAGGAGGATTTTCACATCACTACCTACATTTTTTTTCTTTTTTTTTAAAAAAAAAAAGAAAAAAACATTCCCGGGTTACGAATAATCCAACAAATCTTGAAAATCTCCTACTACCACCACAGAAAGCCGAAATTGTTGCTTGTGTTGTGATGGAGGACTTAGCCAGCCGAGGAATCGAACAAGGAACGTCCGGGTGGGACCCAAACCCCACTCAACCACTGACTGGTCAAACATTCATAATACATTTTTTGTTGTTTAGGTACGTTGGTTGCTCCGTGATTTTGTTGTTTAAATATATAAAAGTTTTTGTTGTACAAAAACAGTGATCATTTTATAACAATTTACTTTATTTTATGTAATTGGATTTTACAGTAATAACCAATTAATTACCTTCTCCCATCGCTTTTTGTTATATTTTTCTCCGTGCTTATTTGTCTACAATTATGTCTTAATTTTAGCACTCTTTGTATCCTGATTAAGAAACCTTTGGTTTTGAAATATGTTGATATTTTTTAATATTAAAAACAGCCGCGTAAACAAAGATGATTATTTTCATCTTGATTTTATATAAAATATTGATAAATAAAAACAAAGAGAAATATTAATTAACACCACTACACCTAAATGCTCCGCTTTTGAAGTGCAGGAAAGCAAAGCCTTGCTTTTAATTAGGCGCTTTGTAGAAAATCTTATATTATTCTAGTTCAAACAACGACGCTGAAGGTTTGCTCTACTTTAAAAAAAAATGCTAGCTTATTGTATGCTTAGCGCGACATTAAGAAAGTCAAGACCGTGTCTTTTATTAATAAAAATATTAATTACGCTTCTGTGCATTCTTTTAAAAGTAAAAATATACGACTAGATTCTTCCACATAAATAAAAAAAAAATAAAAAAAGTTATCAAAGCTGTAGCATCCTTAGTTGAGTCGTTCTTCTTTTTAACCTACATAAAATTGTCTCCACCAGTTAGTGGAAAAAAATTCAACAGAATTGTCAACATTTTTATTTTATAAATTACTTTAAAATCTACTGTACTAAAGAAGTAACGACTGTGTGCGTTTTAAAAAAGTATGTGTATATATTTTTGTAGTAAAAATTACGTTACAGAGTTGTAACTCGTAATAGAAGTGTATTTCATACAAATCACAGTTGTCTTTTGCCACCTCGACTTGCGTATATTCTAAAATGTTACAAAAAAGTGATATGACGACATAAAATATAAAAGTATTTTTAAACTCCAAAAGGTATATCCTATCAAGTAACAGCGATTATTATTTTTAATGATGTTTAATAATATATTTTAAAAATCTCAAAAACTTGTCTCCTAGAATTTTCATGTCGCGCGTTAATTTTGTCAAATAGGTATACTCGCAGCTTGTGTTTGTCACCCCCAATAGGCATTTTAGGCCTCCTTCCCCCCTTGCTACAATTTCCCCTCTGAGATCCAGAGAGAATTCATTTATAGTAAAAACAAAATGTGACAGAGTGGTGGAAATGTGACAGAGTGGTAAAAGTTATGTAGGTAAAAAAGAAGAACAACTCGGGTATCTAATCATCACACAAAGTAGGTTGGTGGGATGGGCCATTTAAATATTGGAATACGAAGAAAAAACTTGTACTACATTGTTTGGATATCCTTCTGTGTTTTATCGGTAGTGGAAACATATCAGGCTCAATACGAGGTTAGGTTAGGTTAGGTTAGATTAGGGGTTGAAATTATCATTGATCAATCTTGTTCTACTTGCGGACCACAAGTGGCTGCTCAACTGACTATATTTTTTGAAGTCACGGCCAATGATGTCTTAGGAGATGCTGTGTGGAGTGCCTTTTTGGGGAAACGAAGTTCCTGGAAGAGAAAAGGTAGGTAGGAATCTGGGGGTCAATGTGTCCAGGAGTGACGTTCTTACGGATCCATCCCTCAAACTGTGGTGCAAGGCAATGGGTCGAAAAAGTCCGGCCAGAAAAGTCAAAAGACCTCTCTTAACCAGTCTTTCTCATTCCGGCCGCCCATGGCCCACCATGCGGTAGGTGGGCAGACGCATTCGCAGCAAAAATCTAAACTAACCTAACACCTCCTAAGTCACCAAACGTAGCTAACCACTTGGTATGACCTATGGCAATAGTGTTGGTTATCAAATAAATGGTTCCCGGAGCGGCGGCACCCATACCCGCCATCCAACAAAACGTCAAAAATATGATGACCATTTAGCTTTGGGACGCAAGTGTGGGTACCGTCACCCGGGGAACCATTTATTGGATAACCAACATCACTGCCATAGGTCACCCCAAGTGGTTCGCTACGTTTTTAGCAGGGGTGCCGGGTATAGGTCTTGGCGACGGATGTCACCAGCTGGCAGCTTGGCAGGCCGGTTCGGGAGAAACTGGTTGAGGGAGACCTTGTGCCTTCTCAAGAAGAACTCTTTTGGAACATCGCCTTGCACCGCAATGGGAGGGGTGGATTCATACGTCCGTCACTCCTGGACCGATTGACTTACAGATTCCTACCCACCCCTCATACTTTATCCTTCCCTGAACTTCCTCTCCTTCCTTTTCCTTAAAAGACCCTCCACACAGCATTCCCAAAGATGACGTAGGCCCTGAGGGAAAATATTTCCTCAGAGCCTGCTGTGCTAGATACAACTTATAATATAGCCTTATGGAGGTGTCAATATCTTTGTCTGATTTTTCTGTTTTCAGATTTTCGATTGAGTTTCGCTTATATTGTCTTCATTTAATTAAATATTAAAATTTGAGTATTATTTGGTTGGTATTATTTGTATGTATATATTTAAAAACCGCCCAGTAAAATGAACATAATCATTCACCAGATATTTCACAAAGACATGTTCCTTGCAATTATTTTTAAAACCTTTTAAACTGTTTACCACTAATTTTATCTATGTGTCTATTGTTTGTTTCTAAAATAGTAAAAATTTAAATTAAAAGCAAAACAACTGGTTTATTTTTTCGAAAACTACTCTTACAAGAAAACGATTATAATGTGTTCCCATTCTAAACAAAACTGTAAGGAAACTTAACTTAGTAGTGTTGATATTAAATATGTAAGGATCTTACTCGTTCCTGTGTCGTAAGACCCATTGATTAGGCAGCGAGCCAAACTCACCTGAAACAAAACAAAGTTAAAATTAGTTAGCAGATTGCACAACAGAGTACACGATGAATATTCAAACATGGAAAAAATGTTTTCGCGGCAGTTTCCGTTGGCAAAATAACAAAAGTAATTATCAACAACTAACAACTGTTTGTCGGAGAAAAAGTTCCAAATTCGGATTCGAAAACAAATAAACAGATAACGGGATGTTTTCGAATTGTATAATTCAAAACAGGTTTGGAAACAACTCCTTCCTTAGATTTTAATCGCCATCGCGATAGTAGCATCAAATAAAACGCTGTTTAAACTCAGTTAGAGACATAGAAAGAGTACCCACAGTTTAAAATTTGTCTGGTAGACACTAGTCGGATTTTTACCGTTGGTCTTAAATCTTAAATCTAAGCTAAATTTAATTACAAACCTAAACAATCTTACTCAAAGGTAAATCTTAGATGGGATCTACACATCAAAGGAATTACCATAAAACTCACAAGCCTTATATATTTCTTTAAAAATCTAAGAAACGTGGTTAATAAAAAGGATATGAGAAAGGTCTACTACGCGTTGTGTCATTCTCGAATTGAATATGGAATCATAAGATGGGGATCTGCCACACATAAGTCCCTACACAAACTGAATACGATTCAAAAATGAATCATTAAGACCATATTAAAAATACCCATTGGAACGCCTTCAATTAAAATTTTCAATAGCTTTGACGTACCAAATGTGCAACAAACATATGCCAAAAATATATTAATAAAGCTTTTCAAAAATACTGAATCTTATGCTAGACCGTGTATGCATAACATTAGATCAAATAAAAATGATATAAAAAATATTCCAAGTTACTCAACCACATTCGGGCAAAGAAACTACACATACTTTGTTACAAAACTTCATAACATCCTTCCCCAATACATAAAATTAATAAAAAATTATAATGTATACAAATCAAGAATGAAAATATGGCTGAAAGAGGTCAATGAAAAAACCCTAATGGAGACACTAAAAACAACAAATAAAATATATTTAAATAATTTTAGTCCGCCTCGGCACAGGACCCCCTATTGAGGAGGCTAAGAAATAAAATATTCTTACATTCAATTCATCATTATATTTTGTATGTACAATTATTTTATATAGTCGCTAATAAAAAAATTTAAAAAATGTTTGGGGACTAGCACGGTCGATTGATAATACCTCTATTAATATGATTATGCGAGCACGGTCAACATATGATTCCGAGAGTCGGTTGACGAAAGCCGCCGTTTTTAGCACGGTCTCCTGAATGTCGGATAAACTGTCAATATACACAATTTTTTGAATAACTTCATTCATTATTCAAAATAACTGCCATTTTAATGAATGGAGATGAACTAACGGAGCTCTTATTAGTAATTGAAAGAAATCGTTTACGCGATCCATAGACTTCATCAATTCATCTAAGACGCGGTCAATTGGTTCCGTTACAGCTTATTATTTGAAACTTATTATGTGACTAAAGACCTCGTTAACACATTGAAAGCACATGTGAACTGCCGATTTATATTAAAGTTAGTATTTCAATTCGACATTGTCAATTTATTTAAGTATTATATATTTTTACGTAGCTGTTTGATGTTAAGGAATAAATCCATAGACATGTCCGCCAGCGTCGCCACTGTAAAACAATTTCTTATTTATTCCCTGTCAATACCGGTTCGGCCATCAACAGCGCAACCATGCTAGGGATATCGATTTAAAATTGTCGGAAGTTGAGCCTTACGATCCGATAATGTTATCAATTTGAACGTACAAGTCCCCAAGTCAACTAAGGCTGATGCATGTATCAGGCTAGTTGAGGCTTTTCTTGTTTATTGATATATTATATGTTCGTTTTTGAAAACGAACCACTTAAAACTCAACAATGGTTTTTCTCATTACTTTATTTCCTAATCTAACGATATTTTTCGTCATAAATTAAGGAAGATAGAAAAAAATTTTTTTTTTTAATAGATGCGATTAACTCTTTCTTCCATTTTCAATATAATAAAAGACCACAGCAAGTAGCAGATCTGACCCACTATCTTTTTAAGAGTTGTCGGTAACTACACATAAGTAAATCCATAAAAGTAGCCCACGGGAATTCAACTTCAAAAAATTGTTGATGCTCGTTTCTAAAAATAGTGGAATGCCAAAATAATGTTCTCGTTTACGTAAACCTTTAAAAACAAGAAAAATTGAAATACGCAGAAGCCCAGGGGCAGAAAAGAGAAAATAAACTACATAAATCAGAAATTTACAATTTTAATGTATTGACCCGCGATTCTGCTGATGTTGCGGCCGTTAGTCGTGTTGACCTTTCGACCTCTGTAGATTTACTACATATTCTGTATTCTCATCATTTATTTACCTAAACTACACTAACTTCAAAAATGTATTCCTATTGTATATGGAGTTACTTGTTTACTAGTTAAAAGTTTCTCAACTTTTTAAAAGTTATACTACTTTAATTTGAACGAACATTAGGTCTAAGAGGGCGTATTTCACATAAAATGACAAATAGTACACTGTACCGAAAATGTAATATTTTGATTAATTTTAAAAAAATTACGTAAAAATTAAAGATTGAAAAACGCCTTCGACGAAACTTGCATTTTTTAAATTGAGAGAAAGAATTCGGTCGAGATTAAATACAAAAATCATCTTACAAAATATAAAAATGGCCATCGCCTGATACTTTTCACAATAAATCAAAGGTTTTTACATTTAATGTTTAATGTTATTCTGCACATGAGTTTCAGCTGTCAAATGATCAAAAGGTCTCCCTCAGCCAGTCTCTTCCGATCTAAAACCTAGACGAGACTCATCCCATGAACCCACGCTATGTCACCAAACGTGGTGACCACCTGAAATGACAAAATCTAAATCAATTTTAAGGAACTGTTTAGCGTCTGCTTCTGAACAATCAGATATTTTCCCAGAACTCCACTCTGCTTTCTTCAATTTTTCAAATTCTCCAAGAAAACAGGATACAAAGTTTGTACTAGTTGATGAAACTCTGAAAAATCTATTTTGAAATGAATGATCACCAATAAAAATACTGCCCTCAAACTCCATTGCTGACAAATTTATCAAAGTGCTTTGGTAACAGTAAATTGTTGTAGGCCTGCAAATTGTTTCACATCGAGAATATCATCGAGGAAGTCATTAAATTATACAATACATCACCAATCTATGTTAATTTCCTTATTCCAGTTACCAAGTTATTATCGTGCCAGCGACCAAATTGCCAGATTGTTACTAATTACTGACTTCTTGTCTGGAGGCAACATACGCAATATAGATGCAGCCACATAGTATCACCGACGTAGAACCACACAGTGTTTGTCCAGATTGGTCAGTTAGTCCAGACAATAGTAACATTAGGCGCAACTCGCCACCGACGAAACTTGAGCCATTAGCTATTAGATATCATTAGACATCACTTCCTCTGGGGATGTTGTTTAGGAAATTGTTAGTGGGACGTCTTCCACTTATGCTAATTTATGTTGTTTACGTAGAATATGTAGTTATCGAGGTTGTAGAGTCTATGTAGAATAGTCCAAAGCTAATAATGCGAACTGAGCAAATTGAGCCCAATTATCTTTTATAGGATACTCATCGAAGCACTAGTGGAAAGTACATGTCATGCTTGTTTTTCATGTCATGACATGGATTACTTACACACGCAATTATATATTTGAAATAAGCTAGACTGATGTACTCTTTCTACAGAAAATATCCAGGTCCGTCGTAGATTGCCCGGAACTCTTATAATAAATCTAACTATGAGTTGCCAACAAAAAACGAAGCTCAGAAAAAATTCTTAGCCTCCCTCAATGTAACAGCAATTCTAAGCAAAACTCCTTCATGTGACGTGCATCACACACTTTCAATACACGATTTGACATATTTAACTCTGCACCACACTCTTTAAAGTCGAAATTTAGTAATCGAAACATCTAATGCTAACGCCATTCTATGAACTTCCTTTTTTTGTTATGAATTTTTTTAATAGTGTACATATTATGACTAAAACTCAACTAGACTGACTCCCCCCCCCCATCCTACCCCCTCCCTTTTCTCCCTCAAACAATTTGTTACGTAATCTATCATTGAAGAAGAAGAAAATACTAATAATTTAAAATATGAAAGAGAACAAGGCAGAAAAATCACTTCATCACTCCTAACGAGTTTTCAAAGGGGTGTCGAAATTGTATGATTCCGAGTTTTCATGGCACCACATATTTCAAAACGCCAAAAAAAGCTCTTCGTTAGATTTTACTTGCAATTTGGGAGGCGGGAATGGGTACCGCTTCCCGGGGACCTTTATTGGATAACCAACACCTCTGCCATAGGTCACCCCAAGTGGTACGCTACGTTTGGTGATTTAGCAGGGGTGCCCGGGTTCATGGGGTGAGGTTTGTCTAGGTCTTGGAGGCGGATGACCAGGACACATTGAACCCCAGATTCCTACTCACCCCTTAAACCCCTTTCCTTCCCAGAACTCTCCTCTCATTCCTTTCCTTAAAAAGAATCCTCCACACAGCATCTCCAAAGATGACATAGGCCCTGAGGGAAATTATTTTCTTCAGGGCCTCCTGTGTGGAGTTCATGTAAAAAAAAAAACTTTGTTTTTTCTGCTTTAACATGCTGATTTTATGATTTTTATAAAAGTGTAGATGTGATTTAAGTTCCTGTTTACGATCACATGTTTTTTTAAGTTCTTCGATTCATTTTACATTTTGTTTACAAAATGTCATCTTTAATGACATTCCTCCGTAAAACATACAAACTCGTAATACTTAGCAGTTGAAGATTAAATGCCAAAAAAGAACATTAGAATGCCCCAGTGCACATGGAGCCACTTTAGAATGAATGCACATTAAAAACACGTTAACAGCAAAGTGCATTCGTTGCACTAACGTTGCAGACGTTTAACATTCCTTTGTGCGAAGGTCTATGACCAGCTTTGCCCTATTTTTTTGGAAGTTTAAATACATCGTTATGGTGAAAAGTAAAAAAAAACTACGTAGTTTGCGTTTGTAATGTAAAATTGTGCATGAAAACATAAAAAAAATAAAGTAGCTTCAAATGGTTACTATGGCTTAAAGGCAAAATACTGTATGTAAACTAAATGACTATACAAATAAGATGAAAAATATGTTTTACAATATGTTTAACACGGTGACCGGACTACTCGGAATGAAACCAACTCAGAACCATCTCAGATAAGACATTTAGAGTGATGAAAATTATAAATAAAAAATTGGTTAAATAGGTTACGTAAGGTATAGGTTACGTAAGCTATCGGCTAATTTAAAATTATTTTTTTCATAACTTTTAATGACTTTTCAAGGAGGTGTTGAGTTGACTTTATTCTCACTTGGCATAGAACCGTCTAACACTACCACCCGCCTTACTCATAATCGCAGAATAAGATAATACCACAGTAATATGAGCGGGTTAGGTAAAATTGTCGTACAAATCTCACCTAACCCGTTCGTATTACCGTGGTATTATCTTATTCTGCGATTATGAGTGGGACGGAATATGAATAAACTCAGGGGGTCATTAAGGGGGTATTCTAGTCTAGAAGCATGAATTGTAGGTGTTTTTTCAGGTGCAAAAAAAAACCAATAATATTTTCACCAACTGTTTTGTTTTGTCAAATAATAATTAAACATTAAAGAATCTATTAAAAAAAAAAAGTCGAACGAAAAAATTTTAAATTCAAGAAATTACAGGGTGTTGAAGTGGGGGGTCTCAAAAAAATGGCGCGACCTGGTTGACATGATTGCAACCCTCCCAGTAATCTAAAAAAAAAAATTAATTCTTAATTCAAACAAATGCGGCTATGGCCCGAACTAAGGAAAAGTAAAAAAAAAATTCGCAAAATGGCGGCTGTCTGAAATCAAAAAGACGTTTTTGTACCAGTTTTTTTGACTTTTCAATTTTTTTCAAAATAGTAAAAATTGAAATTTTGTTATAATTCTAGTTCCCGCCATAGAGAAATGTATAGAGAAGACTCACCAAATTTCAAGTAAATTGGTTTAGTAGAACTTGAGATATCATGTCAACCGTCCCGAAAAAAGTGAATTGGAGAAAAATGGGTTTAAAATTTTGTTCTATTCAGATTTTGGTTATATTCCGTCTAAACCGCGATATTAAAATGGTTATAACTTTTAAAATAATGCGAATATCTAAAAATCCTTTTAAGGAGATATTTTTGAATATTTAAACTTTGGAAATATGAAGAAAAAATAATTGTTTTTTTTTTTCTCGACTAGAATAATGGAGTTTAGGTGCACATACTGAAAAGGCACTATTCCTACGTTTGGAGCTGTATTTTTTTTTTTTTTTATAGTTAATACCGCACAAGAGTCCCAACTGCTCCCGTCTGGAGCCAGTGAGACTATGGCATCCCCAAACGGGGTATGTTGTGAGGCTGAAGGTAGTGGAGAGGGGAAGGAGATAGGGAAGAGGAAGGTGGGGAAGTACCTGGCTATTCAGATCTGGTCACTAAACACGGCTAAAGCCATTTTCAAGCAAAGTTTCAATTCTGAATGGTGGTCTTACACCAGGGCGATACTGATAGTATCTTCCACTCTGAATACCGAATTCATCGAACTCAAGAAGCCAATGTCCACCCACTATATCTCAATGGTACCTATATTAAATATAGCATTCATAATAGGCTTCCGGGCGTCTTTTGAGAATAGTGGGGTTGGGTGACAATCCATCTTCAATAATTATCGAAAATATTTGTTCGGAACACACTTTTACACACTTTAAAACATCAAAATAACACTTTGAAAAACTGTCATTAACTGCTTCTTTAGTATGGAGCATCTTCTGGTCACGTGACACAATCTACGAATTTGATTGGCCGAAATGGAGAATGCTACGTTTGCTTTTGAAAGGACGTGGAGATTGCTGTCTTTGATTTTAATAGGTATTTTCAAACTCGGATTTTGGTGGGAGGAAGGTGAGTTTTCAACTAACCATCGAATTGCACAATTTGAATCTCTTTGAAACTGCATTCACAACGTTTTTTTTTTCGATATTTTGGAGATTGCTGCCTTTGCATCTACACAACTCATTTAATTTCTTTTGAAAGGGCCATAATGTAAATGGTTTTTCTGGCCAAAAAATGTATTTAGTTTTAGAATATTAAGTATATTTAAGGTTTTCATCCTAATGGTGTAGGTGTGCTGGTCAGTAAGGAACTCGTTTTTTACTTTTAATTTTTTTTTTTAGTTTTACAATCTATTTTTTTGGATTGCCCTCTGCGCTACGTTGAACTCAAGAAATGGAATTCTCTTAGTTTTTAGGAAATAGAAAAGTGAAATGGGATTGAATAATCCAAAGCGACTATTACTGGAGAAAGAGCTTAAACTTTATAATGAATATTTAAGTGAAACGTTTGCACGGCCCTTTTCGGCCCGTTTCATACAAATCTTAAACTTGGATTTAAGATCAAAATACCCAACCAAACTGAAAAATTATTTTTGTAATCAAAAGGTATATCAAATATCTAGTACGAATGTGAGCTATTTTATTTATATTTGCTTTAAATTATAAGGCAGAAGTCATTAAAGATTTTAGTGTTTCATGATTTTAGAGGTAACTTGGGCAATTATTTGTGAGTAATTGAAAAACAATAAAAAATATATTTTACTCTGTTTATCGTTTAAATATAAATCAAGTAGCTCACATCCGTACTAGATATTTGATATACATTTCGATTACAAAAATAATTTTTCAATTTTATTGGGTATTTTGATCTCAAATCCAAATTTAAGATTTGTATGAAACTGGCCGAAATGGGTCGCGCATACGTTCTTCTTAAGATAGAAGGTTCAAGGGAATTTATCGGAAAGGTTATTTATACTGAATTGACGTATAATCAATGAACAAAAATAGCGTACTTGAAGCAAAGGTCACCAGGCTTCAATACCTTATAATTTAAGTAGTTAATATCTTAAACTTATTACCTATTTAGAAGAAAAAGAAGTCGAGGTCAGCCATGGACGAGCCTTGACACGTGTGCGTTATTCTGTTTGAAATTTAAACGTAGTGTTGTTTACCCATTATTCAAAATTGATTTTGAGGGTCGACGTGATATTTGATATTCGTTAATTTTGAGTCTCTAATTAAATATTAAGGGCCTGATTTGGTTTCGGCTGGCGTATCACCATCATCATCAGGAAAAGGATAACATTTTAAATAATGCAATAATTTTCCGTCAAAAATTTTATGCCTTTTTATCAAACGAATAACTCAACTCTACCCGGAGGCAATGAGAAGGGGATATCCCAATTTTGGTGGGCCATGTGACGTTATTAGGTTAAAGGAATTGGGGTGGGAGGGAGATGGAAAAGAAAAAAGCTGGTGTAAGATATACGTACACTGTATTTATCTCAAACTATCTATTTCAAACTCATCTATGTGTACAATTCTTGTTATTTACAGTGGAATATGTGCAAAATGCAGCAGAAAATGACGGCCGGCGTAGTCCAGCGGTAAGGCTCTTGACTTGCAATTCGAAGATCGCGGGATCGAATCCTGGCGCGGCAAATAAATTTTATTTGACTAATTTGTGTTATTTCAAAATTTATTCATTTAAAGTAATATACATATAGTATTTTTGCGGCACGTTCCAGAGTGGAAGATACTCTCAGTATTGCCCTGGTGTAAGACCACCATTCAGAATTGAAACGTTGTTTGAAATGGCTTTGGCCGTAATTGATGACCAGATCTGAATAGCCAGGTAATTCCTCATCTTCCTCTTCCCTATCTCCTTCCCCTTCCCACTACCTTCAGCCTCACAACATAACCCAATTAGGGATGCCATAGTCTCACTGGCTCCGGAAGGCAGTTGTGACTCTTGTGCGGTATTAAAAAAAAAATTTAAGATATGTTTATT
Organism: Glyphotaelius pellucidus; assembly: GCA_936435175.1. Lineage (NCBI taxonomy): Eukaryota > Metazoa > Arthropoda > Insecta > Trichoptera > Limnephilidae > Glyphotaelius > Glyphotaelius pellucidus. The sequence continues at coordinate 7,544,776 of OW386549.1, forward strand.
TTAAACTGCAAAAACTCTCGAACGGTGAGCTTTGGCGTCTTAAAATTCGCTCTTTTTTTACAGATGCTAATTCCAACATGAGTTATGGATATTTAAAATAATAAATTACCTACTATTTCAGAGCATAATCTGATTACATGAAGCCAATTCCCCCATGATGTATGAAAGTGTCAATATATACCTGACAATAAAAAACCGTCCCATGTAATTTAACTCGGTGACCAGACAACTCAACAATGTACAACGTCATCACTCCTTCAAATCGTTAAAAGCGATGAAAAAAACACTTGATTAAATAAGTTAGGTTACGTTACTCACTTTGAATGACTTTTCAAATGTGTGTTGAAATACTACTTTGTTGAGTTATCGTGGAAACTTTTGGCTCAGTTATAAAAAAAAGATAGTAGAATCTCGGGTAAATACGGAAAATAACGCCCATTGAGTAAATATTATAAATCTTGATACGGTATGTCATGTTCCACCCCAAAATCATTGCGTTTCAACATAGTTTTTTAGCATGAACACAATGTTCACCCGTGATTTATGCATAAATTAGTGACTTTATTTCGGGTCGGGAGCATGATACATATTATAAAGGTTGGGTTTCATGGCTTGATTAAATTAATCACACGTTATTAAGTCAGTCATGGGCGCAATTACCATTTTAGCCGCCCCGCTGCCGCTGCCACTGCCACCGCCACGGGGCTCGACTCTGCAGCACAATGTTTACTGTTCTCTACTTCACCGTCATTATACCTTTTATACCTACAACCTGTAATATATAGCTAAACGTGTCTTTATAGAAAAGCTCTGAATTTCAAGAACTCAAACACCATTTTCTTTAAAATAAAAATAAATAAAAAAACATCTTTCAATTCAGATTTCAACTTCAACTATCAACTTTCAGCTTTCAACTTTCAGCATTCAACTTTCTACTCTCAACTTTTAACTTTCAACCATCAACTACCAACTTTCTACATTTAACTTTACTCTTTCTACTATCAACTTTCAGCATTGAATTTTCATCTTTCCACTTTCAACTATCAAACACAACTTTCTGCTCTCATCTTTCAACATTCAACCATCAACTTTATACTATCAACTTTCAACATTCAGCACTCAACTTTCATGTAAATAACATTTTAATAGCCGGAAGATAAAATATTTTTATATATCATATATCATCACTATAATAAATTTATTTTGTTGCTTATTCTATAATACTTACATTGATTTTAGATATTTTTAAATTACATATTTTTTATATTCCCTCATGTGACTTTTATAGTCTTTTATCTCTTTCATATACTTATTAAATTATTTTATAATCATTTTCATTCTTTATTTTCTTTAAAACTATGTTATTTTATACTCTTTTATATTCCCTTATATTATTGCTTCTTTAAAATTCTAATGCACTATATTTAACAAGTTAATGCACTGTATGAAAAATCGACCACCATATCACGGGCAAGTGCCTAGCATGGTGGTCGAAAAATCTAAATTATGTAACCATCAAAGAAATGAATAATCTTACAACTTTCGGCCATCAATATTTTATCAACTTTCAGTTTTCAACTTTCAGCATTAATTTTTTTACTTTCAACATTCAACCATCAAATACAAAATTTCTGCTTTCAACTTTCAACCATCAACTTTCAAATTTTAGCATTCTACTTTCAACCATTAACAATAAACTTTCTCAAACACGATAGGTATCAGATTGGATAATTTAGAAGCCCTAGAATTAAGAAAAGCCAAAAATATTAATAGTAAGGTAATTAACAATCAAATAAATTTAAATAATAGTCCAATACTGAAGTTGTTCCCTATTGACAAAAAACATTCCCTTTCCTTACCCAATGCTCCATCTACACTTATCCGTACTTCCTCCTCCACTTGAGTAGTCCGGCCGATTTTGTTTTAAACCATATGTATATTATCTATAACACATGTAACTTAATTTTAGTAGAGTTCTGTACTGCCCTGAAGAAGCTACGGTGGTAGCGAAACCCGGTCGGCATTAAGTACATAAAAATAAAAAGTGGTGTTTACAAAGTTATTGTTTTATTTTAAATTAAAAAAAAAATAAACTTTCTGTTTTAACTTTCACATATCAACTTTCGATATTCAACAATCGATTTTCAACTTTCTACCATCAACTTTCAGCATTCAACTTTCAACTTTCTACTCTCAACTTTCAACCATCAGCTATTCAGCTTTATCGTTAGTATAGGAATTATTTTCCTCAGGGCATCGTATGTGGAGTTAATGTAAAAAAATAAATTATTAAAAAATTGGCTCTTGAGTCTATTGTTAGTAAGGGTACATCCCAACAGCATGCATGTTTGAAGCCTAGCTTGGTCATGTTGAACGGTTGTGCAATTGTTTCTGTTTTAAAATGCTAATTGACCAATTTCGCCCCGTGTTCAGTTCCTTGGGGTAGCTTTTACTCATAAACTGTAGGTGGGATGGAACAACCTTGGGCTGGCCCGAAAGCCATTATTATGCACCATGTTATTTTATGGAAAGATTACGAAATTGACTTCTTAATGGTTATGGCACACCACATATGGTTTCAATGACCGGAGGTAGTAGTTCTATGACACACAAAATTGAATAAGATTATAAAGGCTCTGATAAACGAGCAACTTTTAATGACATTTTCTTGCCGGCAAGGTTTTTTTTTAATTATTATTTTAGCGACTATATAAAATAATTGTGGATACAAAATATAATGGCGAATTTAAGTAAATTTAAATATTGTATTTCTTAGTCCTCCTCTATGGGGTCATGTGCCGAGGTGGACTAAAGTTATTTAAATGTATAGATACGTTTTTAGATTTTCACGGCCAAAAGTATTTTCGTTACTTCTTTTTCTTTAGCCAACGTTTCGGGCAGTGTTACAGTGTCCATCATCAGGGCAGATGTGTAATTGTGTAATTGTTAGTGGTAAAATGCGTGCTTATATACTTGGAAGCAATACCGTGTTGCCGTAGCTAAAGAAGAAGGTAACGCAACACGGCATAACACCCCAAAAACAAATAACGAAAATATTTAAATGCAGTTTTTTAGTCTTCTATGTTTTTAGTGTATTCATTAGGGTTTTTTTATGGACCTCTTTCAGCCATATTTTTTTCTTGATTTGTACTCATTAGAATTTTTTATTAGTTGTATGTCTTGGGGAAGGATGTTATGGAGTTTTGTTGCAAACTATGTGTAATTAATTTCTTTATCCGAATGTGGTTTTGTATGTAACCTGTACCTATTGTCGATCAAGATTACGCAAGATGGTTGTGTATTGCCTATCTTGTCGACTTATTGCCCTGCCTTGACGGTGAGATCGTTCATCTACGGATAATACTGGCAATATTGTCAAGCATAATTTATGTCCTTTTCATTCTGTTACATAACGTGCATCTCTGTTCAAAACATATCCGCTACCAAAGCTGTCACATATAATATTAATAAAAAATTTCGCGATCTTTATAAAGTTTGGTAGAGTTATTGCAGAAGTTCGTTTTTCGTGTTGCGAATTTGTGTACAATTCAATACAATTCAATTCATTCATTTTAAAGACATTAAAAAATTAACATTTCAAAGTATTTTTAAAAGAGATATATAAGACGTATAAGAATTCATAATAGGTAAGGTAAGATACGCAAATTTATACTAATAGCAACAAAGCTTGTCGTCTAAATTGTGTTTCATTGATGTTAAACATATCGATATATTACCTTGTTAATTGCGACAATATTGACGGCCAACACCTTGTCCTGCAAGATTATTGACGGCCAAGACAATAATTGCTCGGTAGTAGGCAGTGATAGACATTTTATCTTGCACATTTACCGACACTCTAGAAAGAAAATCGATATTTAAAAATGGCAATTTTACAAAAGTATGTTTTTTTTTTGTTTTGATATACCCGGCAGGCCTGCAATACACTTCTATCTGTTTATTTTTTCAGTGGATACCTACCGAGGAAGATATGTACAAGTTCATGATACAGTAGAAGCGACGCTACTGAAGATAGTATTCAACAGTAGCAGCGACTATATATGTATATATTATTACTTCATATCAAATTTCAAAACATGGTCACCCTAAATGTTTACTTAATAATGTATTTGCTTCTTTCAGCTAAATGGGCACCCATTCATTATATGTAAGAAAAATGAATGCAACAATATTATTCTTGCCGTACCTGTATTTATTTGTGTTATTTTTATTACTATATAATTTTTTTTATTAAATTGTAAGTAATAATAACACGCAAAGAAACAATAAACAATATTACCAACAGCAATAAAATCAGTGCATTCATTAAGACTCCGTAGTAGGTGTTCAAAAACAAGACGAATGTAGCTTTTTTATTATTTATTAATACAAGAAAAATTTAACACAAGTTTTAGTCCCGCAAAGCTGTCACACGACGGCTTGTCTGTAGGTTCTATTAAATAATCTACATATTTTTAAATTAATTACACATGTAAATAAAATATTATATATATAAAATAATGTATCTCAATCTACCTACCTAAATGTAAATTGTTTGAAAGGGAGATAAGTAAATACGAATGTTGGAGGGAGAACGCATATTTTTCATTAGTTCCACACAGGAGGTCTTGAGAAAAACAATTTCTCTCAGGGCTTATGTCACCTTAGGGGATGCTGTGTGGAAGGTCTTTTTAAGAAAGGGAAGAATAGAAAGTTCTAGGAAGGAAAAATGTAAGAGGGGTGGGTAGGAATCTGGGGGTCAGCGTGTCCAGGAGTGACGGACGCATCAATCCATCCCTCCAACTGCGGTGGAAGGCGATGGATCTAGAGAATCCGGCTGGCAAAAGGCCTCCATAAACCTGTCCCTCGATCCGGCCCGCCACGCAGGTAGGCAGACGCATCCGCCGCCAAGACCTGGACAAACCTCACCTCGTGAACCCGGGCACCCCTGCTAAGTCACCAAACGTAGCGAACCACTTGGGGTGGCGGAGGTGTTGGTTATCCACGGCGGATGTGTTGGGTATCCAATAAATGGTTCCCGGAGCGGAGGTACCCATAACCGCCTCCCAAATTGAACTAACACTTATATTAAGGCCCCGTACTCGAGCACGAAAAGAAGAAGATGGAGAGATATGTAATTACGAATTTTGGAGAGAGCGCGCTAATATTTCAGACGATAAAAGTGAAGCGAAAATTGCGAAAAAGCTTAATAAAACATGACTCGTTTAAAATAGAGCAAAAATCTCGTGGAACGTATCTTAAGTATAATTTAAAGAAACATTGTTAATTTTTTCACAAATATAACTTGTAAAATAATAGAAATAGACTTGTTTTAAATAATGTTTGGAGCATACTTTGCGATTTTTTCTATCGAGGGAATTTCATATAATTTGCGTTTCGGCGTGAAACGTTATTTTCGTTTGTGCAAACATGAAACATTGAAGCAGGGTTACAATATTTTTGTTTTCCTTGGACGATGGAAAACAAAATGCTTGTGGTCCCGACCCAATGTTTTCGGTTTTGTCCGATGCTTTGAAAACATTTTATCCCTGGAGACTGGACATTAGTCCCTTTTTTAGCCTTCTTGACAAATAGAAAGAGAAAAGTTCGAAAAACTATTTTTAATTCTATAGAAGGTAAGCAGATAATTTTATAAAATATATACTGATCTTTTTGATTTAAATGTTTCTAAACGGTAGGCTCTAGAAGCCCGTTCCATATTAGACAATGGTGAAAACATCGCTTTCTTCGCTGGCTCTTCGATTAAATGACTTAATAGAAACCGAAAATACTTAATATTTTCCCGGGTAAGGATTCCGCGGAATTCGCGATGCGGTAAACACAATTTGCCCCGTTTATGAGCTTTATGACAGGCTTCAGAGACATTGGCATCGGCATTACGCGTCGCCATCTTGGAATATTTAGCCGCACAAAACTAAGCTTCCCGCCAATTTTAACTTTTTTATTTGTGGAACAAATGGAAAGTAAAAAATAAAGGCAGGTACCTAACTAATCTTATTTAGAATTATCGGAAAACGAATTTGAACATTGCGCCTCTAAGGAAAAAAAATGTTTTTCTTCTAAAATCAACATTCCCGAATGTCCAGCAATTGGTCGTAAATACTAGTTTTTTTATCAATTATATCACTTGACGCACCAGCGGCAAATGACGTGAGGTAACACGTCATTTGCCATTTGGCGCACACGCCAAAATGTTAAAAAAATATTTTGGAATGCGATTTTAACTCTTATGGATAAAGAAAACGTACGAAGAACAAGGTCAGAATCGCTTGGGGCATTCTTGTTCTTAAGGTTTAAAATACCGTGAACACACCCAGCCAATCGGAATAAACTATGGCATCTGGCTGAGATTTTTCCAGGTATTTGGGCTGTCAAATTGGATAACGTCGCGTCGTTCTCGTGAAAAAGATCGTAAAACATATAAATTCATCAAATAAACGCAAGTAATGTTGTTTTTATGCATAGTTTATTGTTCAAGAAATGAGTTTCAGTAAATATAATATACGATAGCACAAAATAAACCCACAAAATATTACGTCAAAGTCAAAACAAAGTGATTTTACGTCGTTTCCTCCCTCGCATTTAACGAGTTGACTTATACTTAATAATAGTAGACATCTCGATACAGTTTCTTCTAGTGTGGTATTTGGCCTCATGGTCGAGGGGTAAGGTTCTCGTCTAGCAATGCGAAGGTCGCGGGTTAAAATTTCGGCGTGCGCAAGTAAATTGTATTTTATTGATTTGTGTTATTCACAATTTAATCATTTAAAATAATAAAAACTATATATACGCTACCTTCTACAGTGGTTCAATATTGCCCTGGTGTAAGACAACCTTTCATAATTTTAACGTTGCTTGAAATGGCTTTAGCCATGTTTGGTGACCAAATCTGAATAGCCAAATACTTCCCCTCCTTCTTTCTCCTTTCACATCTCCTTCCCCTCCCTCCCCACTATCTTCAGCCTCACAAAATGCCTCGATTGGGGATGCCATCATATCACTGGCTCTAGACGGAAACAGTTGGCATTCTTGTGCAGTATTAACATTAAAAAAACTCAACGAAATAAACGTATTTATTGAATGTACCAAATATCACAGATATGATTAAGTATTAATTATAAAGCTATCTAGAAGTATTTAAAAAATGGAAAAAGGATAACAATAGTGTGTCTAATTAAATTGTTTCAACAATGTATATAACATTTTTTTGCCAAAAGAGTAATTTAGAGATGACGTAATAATTCAGAGAATTAAATATCAGTTTGTTAAGAAGGAAAATTAACTATTATTAATGCTTTTGTATATTTGATATATTCTTTCGAGAAAGCGTAGTGACGGCTACTCCGTGTTTTTAATATCAATCATAATTTGATCGAACACTTCGCGGAAAGCGTAGATAAAGGAAATACGAAGATGTATCGCTCTTTCTAATAAATACTTCACCGCAGAGCTGGCAACACCGCGTCGTATATTACGAGGATATTCCCTGGGAGAAAATACATTTTCCATGAATTTTGAAAATATGTTTCCGTTTTGAAATTTGAACCGCGTTGAATTTCGAGCAAGCCTTTGGTCAAATGCATCGAATGGCGATTTTATCTTCGCTGTTGGTATTGAATAATGCATTTATGAAATATCTTATGATTGCAGATCGATAACATTGCAGTTGGTGGCGTCTCTAGTGTAGATTTTGTGGCTACAAAAAATATCTGTTTTAAAAAATAGTTCGATCATTTCTCTTTTGGCCGCTTGCGAAGTTAAGCTTATCAAACAACTTATTGAGCAGAATAACAAGAATAAAGATTAACCACTCCGGTCTAACGCCTTTATGCAAGTTTTTTTTGTCTTATACGAGCTGTCAGATTTATAAAAATTTTGTTATTTCCGCTTCGCCATTAAAGCTCAATGATTTCATTTATTTCTGAACGTAGGTTATAAAATAAGATTTCAAATTGTATTATTATCCTGCCAGTTTCTGCTTATGTCGAAAGAATAGCACTTAATCCCAAACATGGGAACACCTCAGCACAGGTTCGCATAGTGAGGTGTTCACAAAATACTACGACTTACATATTTACATACAGTTTTGGATCATTAACATTTTTTCTTCTTATTACTAAACTTATTATCTTTGTAAACCATGTAATAATTTGTAAAGTGTATTTTCAAGAAAAGAAATAAATAAATTAATTAACTATTAACTAATTGACTTTACTTACGTTTTAATTGTGTGAGTACCACACAAGAGTCCCAACTACCCCCGACTGTCTGGAGCTAGTAGGACTGTGGCATTAACAATTGGGGTATGTTTCCTGAATAGTGTGTTAATTAAATTAATTAAATTTGTGTGCTTTAGAAATCTAAGAAACTGCCTACTTTTTGCTGATGATCTGAAATTACTTAAGAGGATTCGTGACGGGCAAGATTGTGTCAAATTACAAATTGATTTAGATTCAATTTTATTATGGGCTGATGAAAATAAATTATTTTTTAATACAAAAAAATGTGTCACAATGTCATATACGCGTTCGAGAAACCCCATCAAATATGAATATAGCATTAAAAAAGATATATTGCTACCAGTAAAATCCATTAAGGACTTAGGGGTAGTCTTTGATCCCAAACTAACATTTACAGACCATATATTGCAATTAATAACATCATGCTACAAGCTTCTAGGGTTTGTCATAAGATCGTGCAAACAGTTTACAAATCCTGAAGCAATGATGGCTATGTATAATTGCATTATAAGATCTAAAATTGAGTACGCCTCTGCTGTATGGGCCCCATACCAGAAAAAATACATTGAAAAATTGGAACAGATCCAAAAAAAGTTTCTGAGATACCTGTATATGAGAATGCATGGAGAGTACCCGCAATTCATGCATCACGAAGATCTGCTCAGAGAAACGCATTGCCAAAGTCTCCAGTCGAGGAGGAGTGGGGCCCTTGCAGTAACGGCGTACAAAATAATAAATAATTTAATAGATAGCCCATGCCTCCTGGAATGCTACAAGTTGTTTGTGCCAAACAACTACAGTCAGGGACGGTACCATGAACTTCTATGTATACCACATAGCAGAACGGACGTACTGGCTCGGCATAGCATGACACGAGGTATGGTGCTATTAAACAACGCTTCCAAAACTATTGACATATTTAACTGTAGCCTCGAAGAATTTAAGAGGTATTTAAGCGCCACAGATTACCCGCTATATGTATAAATCCTCTTTCTACTATTCTATTTCTACTATTTATCTATAAATGTGTAGTTTGTATCACATGTTTAGATAAATAATAATACACTGTAATACACAAAAAAAAATCTAAAATTAATGAAATCATAGCACCCTATACATCACTTTTACGGCGTGTGAAATGCATGTACGAGTATGTTTTTAAATAAAGAAAATATATTTTGTGAACAACAAGCAACATTATATTTTTGATAATAGTATAAAAAAATGTAGTGGGTAAAAATTTGAATTGAAAATTTCGCTTGGTACATTATCAACAAAGTAATAACATCTCTTTGTCATCAGTAATAAATTTATTACAATACTTTTTTTTCATCTGAAAATTGTCCCATCAGCTTGTCATGTCGGAACAATAAAAATGACAGGTTATTGCGAAATGTTCGGAAGGTGTCGGAGTGTCGGCTGCCTGATCAAAGGGCCTTTATAAAACAGGGCCTTTTATATAATAGGGCGTTTCCCCTTAACCCCCTCCCTCAAGGGGGTGTCAGGACGAAATTACCCAGGCGGAAATGTCACGTGTCATCATTACACTGCCAGAATTACACAAGGACGGAATTACACATGGAGAGAATTACATTTAATTATACTTAAATTACACATACTGAAATTACGTACTTACGCTAAAAACTAACCAAGTAGGTTTAAACTAATTTAATTAAACCAAATTATTAATTTAAACAAAAAAAACAACAAAAAGTTTTCTAAGATGAAGCTATACGTTAAATCCTATTTAGATACTATTTAGATTAATTTTTCCAAGGAATCGGTTTACATTATGAACATCAAAAAATATGCTGCGGATAAATTGAAGCTTTTACTAGCTTTTCTATGAATTGGAATTACAATAAAATTATTATTTACGTAACAAAAAATATAAGCGTAAACCACTAAAAAAAATGTTTTTGCCTGATTTAACTATGAAGAAATATAAGAAACTATTTTTAAAAAATACCCCTTTATAGCTAAAACTATTTTTGAGGTTTTCTATGTTCTAACTTTTTTTTCATTCTTATAAAATTATGCAAAAAAAAATAAAAACCACTTTTTCGCTTACTCGCCTAGTGTAAATAAGACGCTCAATTTTAAATTTTGAAGGCACGAGAATCAAATTATTTCTAGCGTTTATATTCCTCTTAATATGCCATCACCCCTGCCTTAGGTCACCCCAGGTAGTTCGCTACGTTCGGTGAGTTATTAGTGGCGCTCCGGTGCACGGGGTGAGGTTTGTCTAGTTATTGGCGGCGGATGCAATTGACCATCTACTGCGTGGCGGGCCGGATCGGGAGATACTGGTTGAGGAAAACTTTTTGACCTCTCCAGTCGGACCCTCTCGACTTGCCGCCTTGCATCGCAGTAGAAGGGATGGATTCATAATATTTCCGTCACTACTGGACACATTGACACCAGATTCCTTCCCACACCTTATACCTTTTTTCTTCCCAGAGCTTCCTCTCCTTCCTTTCCCTAAAAAGATCCAACACTAATCATTTTCAAATATGACATAGGCCCTGAGGTTTTTTTTCTAACATTAGCTCCACACAGGAGGCTCTGAGAAAAATAATTTCCCTCATGGCCTATAGGCTTTGAGAATGCTGTGTGGAGGGTCTTTTTAGGGAAAGAAAGAAGAACAAGTTCTGGGAAAGAAAAAGGTAAGAGGGGTGGGTAGGAATCTAGGGTTCAGTGTGTATAGGTCATCCGCCGCCAGATCAAGGCAAACCTCACCTCCATGAACCAGGGCACCCCTGCTAAGTCACCAAACGTAGCGGACCGTTTGGGGTGATCTATGGCAGATATCCAATAAATGGTTCCCGGGGCGGCGGTACCCATTCCCACCTCCCAAATTGAGTGGAGCTAATGTAAAAAAATAAAACAAATGAATAAATATCAAAAGACTGCGAGCTAAAGTAGAAATGTGGTAAAATCCTAAATTCAAACTCATACCACAATTTTCTGCCTACGCGTAAGAATTTTTTCCTACATAGTTAAAGTATGCACCTGCGCCATTTCTAAATATTTGAAAAGGAAAAGGAATAGTTTTTGCGTTGAAGTAGCTAACCCACATCTCCCTTCATCACAGACAAGCGTTACATTTCCATCCGCACAGGAACTGAAGAACATTTCTCGGCAAATTTACCCAAAAACGATTCACACACCCCTCTTTCCCCTTTGGGTTATACGGGTACAACAGCCCGGTACATGTGTACCGAAGCTGGGGAGGTCGGGGTAAGTCGACCCACTGGTAGTACCCATTACTAGTCTGGAAACTCCCCCTGCACGACTTTACCCGCGAGTTCAATCATCCCCTCCTCCCCGGTGTACCCGTCTCACCCTCCCTACCCCGGGATGAAATAAATCTTCTCTTGAGTGGAGTGTGCAGCAGATATAAAAACAGAAATATGCTGTAAAATAACGTTTTTCTGAGCTAACCCGTCAATAAAGAAGGGGAAAACTGAGTATCCAATTGTTCACGAAATTCATGTCCAATTTATATTTTTATTTATTTTTGTCCAATTTATATTTTATGAAATTTGTCCAATTTACATTTTTAAATAATTATCTCTGTTGTACTCTTCTATAATTACCTTGACGATTCACGGTTAAGGTACCGTGGCGGCAAAGAAGGCACTGAAAAAACTAAAGGTAATAATTTTCTTGCATCTCTCTCCACTCTCTCTCTCAGCATCCACAAAGATGACACTATTCGAGGGAAACTTTTTTCCTCAGGGCCTCCTGTGTAAAGTTGATTTAAAAAAGTATCTTATTTTATTATACCGAACCAACAAAACCTGTATAACAATTTTGATAACAATTGATATTTTGAAATTCTTAATTGGTATATTTAGATATTAGCCAGAAATCTTAATGTAATGCCAATTCGTATTTCTGGTGAAATATTTTTTTGGACATGTATTATTATTTAAACCAGATCTTTAAAATCGTTTTTTTCGATTTTAAATTGCTAAATTCAAATCGGTATTCTATTCTTAATTTCTAATAAATAAATACATATAGGTCGAACTTAACAATTATTAAAGGATTAAAACTGGCGAAAAATAACACAAATAATAAGAATTATGTTAAAACATACTATTATAATAGAATTTATGAACCGAAATTATGTACAAAAACATAATATAAATCGCGCATAAAATATCACATGTCAAAACCGTAATTTCGCAGCGTGTGAAAAAAAAACATGGAGGATTTGCGCATGCGCAGATCTACCGAAGTTCAATGTTACCAACATAATATTGACATTTTTTTTATTAGAATCGTTCCACAAAATAAAATGTATAGTCTTTATACAACGTTTAACGAAAACATTGTTTAATGGTCGTGAAGTTTTTTTTTTATAAGTAAGGTTTTACGTGTGCAAACTAATAACAATAATAAAAACGGGAGACAATCAAGTTAGTGTCAAGTGAAAACAAGAGATTCGATAAATTTTATCAGTTCTATGGGCTATCGCAAAACATCTCCAGTATATTGCCACCACATTGTTGAATTTTTTAATGTTATACAGTCGACATATTCGCCCAAGAGTTTAGGAGAAGGTTCAAGGTTTAAGATGATTCTATGGAAAGGAATATGGAAAGTTTCGGGGTTCTTAGCAGGCGGTGACTAGTCTACATATCTTCCCTGTTAACGGGCGTGTAACGTGGATTACAAAAGTAAGAAGCACAACACGGCATAATAACGCAAAAATTAATTTTGTGAACATCTCAAGTCAATCATAATATTAAAAAAAGTGATTGTAATACAAAGAGTCCTTTTCCAGGATGCTGCAATGCTGCTTAACCACAACCAAAAAAAGCACAGAGCCTTGCTACATATCCAGGATGTTTGATAATCCCTCCCGTACCAGCAGCATCCCGGTAAGATTGCTCTTACGATAAGTATTCTGTATTTTATTTTTAAAAAGACATAAAGTGGTAGAATAAAATGTCGGATGGTGTTGCGGAGAATTTGCTAGACATGGCAGAGGTAAAGTTAGATATTCTTAACACCGATAATGGTAAAACGTAACAAATAGTAATATAATATACAAAGTTATCCTTAGCGTTCTTAACAATGTAGTTACTGCTTTATTTTACTGTTTTAAACCTTATTTCATTCGAGATTTTTAAGATGTTTAATCACTAATTATCTTAGCATATTAGGTCCTTGTTTTGTTGTCTATTACATCGCTCCATTGAATACATATTATATAGATGTTTGTTGAAATTTGCAAATGTTATCAAATTACAACAGTGGTTTATGAGGTAATAACCAGACACTACCGGAAAAATGTCAATTTTAAATCAAATTCTAGACGTATCGACTCTCACAAAAAAATATAAATTGATGTCGAAAGACTTTTATTTTATCTAGTAGAGTTATGTTTTAAATATTGAAAAAAATGTTTATTTTTATTATGAAATGTTGTATTAAACGACGCACATTTTAAATCATATAATACATTAAAATTAATTAATAAATTATGTTGGAAAGCAACTGTTCAGAATTTTAATTTTAGTTGAAATAAAATCTTTAAATAACAAAATCCGCGCACGTGCTTTGCGAAGAAAATACTTCAGTCTGTGTATTTATGTACGGTCTTACAAACTAATATATTTCAGATTTTTTTGCATACTATTTTGCTTAGAAATTGTTGAAATATTGAATAACGTTGTTTAAAGATAACGTATTATAATTTTAAATCCATTTTAATGATATCGCAGATAGATGATAACGTAGTTTAATGAAAACATAGTTTAATACTAACGGAGTTTAATGAAAGCTTATTTTTTTAATTATAATTTAAAAACTTAGGTTGCAATATTTAAAAAAAGTAAAGGATAAATATAATAAAAAATAATTTGAGTGTTCCGATCGAACGTCAGAGCCATTCGACGAGAACCAACTTACGAACCCAGCCGCAGCGCCCTTCACCGCTGTCGGGTGCCAGTATTATTGAAAATATAATATATGTAATAATTAGAGACACTGATTCATAGCATTATCGATATTTTCGCGAAATACAGCGATAAATGGTGTTTTTTACGACGGATTTAAGCAGCGATTTTTACGACAAAACTCAATAATATGCAAACTTTTCAGTAATGCGAGCAAAAGTACAAGTACAAAAGCTGTGCAGGAGGTAAAGAACCAGGTTGTCTTAACCCAAATAAGAGAGAGTTGTCAGAAGAGTTCTGTGAAACTGGCATCTCGTATGCTGAACCGTCAAAACAACAGCACTAATCTATTTCTTGAGCACACAGGTAAAATATTCAATCCTGCGATAATAGGTCAGAATGTCCAGCGATCAGACCATCTTTTAGCAAGTAAAAGTAGGCTTGCACCAACATTCAAATATGTTGACGACAGAAAATTCCTGGAAGGTAACAGCGATTTTCAAACACAGCTTGTAGAGCAAGTGAGGGATGGAGTCACTGTAGACATAATTCAGCTACTCAGCTGTAAAAATTGTTCACAGAGAATTTGCTGAGGCAGCTCGGGTCCCTGTGAATAGTGTTGACGCAGAAAGATTTTTTAATCGCTATAATCTTGTACTGACAGATCGTAGAACGAACATGACACTCTACTGTAGAAACGGGTGCCATGTTGAGTTTCAATCAATAATACAATAAAAATGTTTCATGTGATTTTGCTAATTTAATTGTTTTTCCCTCTTGCTGATTCCCATTCCTTGACGTCATCCTATTTAGCTATAAACGTTATGAAAACGCAAAATTAAAGCTATAAAAACTATTTTTAAATAACACAGGCCAACAAAAAAATTGTTTTTGAAAACTTTTTAAACAAATTTACCAAAATCTTATGTAATTTTGAATGCTGAAACCGTATTTCATAGCAGTTTTCTTTTATCACCCACCATTCTTTCACAATATCGATTTAATATTTCAACATTCTTTCACAATATCGATTTAATATTTAAAAAAAAAAAGGAAAATTTGATCTATAAAAATAAAAAAAAATCATAGTTTTTAAAATTGGTTATATTTTGCCTACAATCGTGTTTAATTACTTAAATTTGAATATTAGATGCTTATT
This sequence comes from Glyphotaelius pellucidus, assembly GCA_936435175.1. Classification (NCBI taxonomy): domain Eukaryota; kingdom Metazoa; phylum Arthropoda; class Insecta; order Trichoptera; family Limnephilidae; genus Glyphotaelius; species Glyphotaelius pellucidus. The sequence continues at coordinate 7,560,108 of OW386549.1, forward strand.
TTATTCTCTTTCTTTCATAGCTTTTTCGCCGATGTGTTGCGTTTTGTTGTTCTCTGTGAAGTGACCAACAGTTAATCACCAATAATTTTGATATTCCACCGTTCCTGGTATCGTTTCTCCATCTCTTTTATATCCTGATGAAACCGTTCCCCTTGCTCTTCACTCACATCACCTAAATTTTCAGGAAAAGAGTCAAGATGGCTGTGCAAGAAGTGGACTTTAAGGCTCATCAGGCATACTAAATAGTGAAAAATTGGTGGGTGATACGACTTTTTTATAATTTTTTTCATAATCAGGACACCAAATTACGCAGGAATTAGTAAAAATTATCAAAAAAGTTTTTTCACTATTGGCCTTTGTAATTAATGCTACATTTATTAAAAATTAAAGCTATGAATCAGTGTCTCTAATAATAATAATAGTCCTAGCAAGACTTTCTAAAAGTTTATATTTTTTGAAGATCAAATAAACGCCGCGCTGCCGCCGTGAGAGCCATGTATAGTAGTTACCTAATTGATAATATAGTAAGGCGAAGCTTAAAGTGAAATTACTATTTCAGATTAATCGGTTTACGAGTGCGACATTATGAATACAAAAAATATGATTTATATAAATTGAAGTTCCTCCTGAAGATTCGCTTGAGTATAATTTAAATTATTAATTACTTTATAAAAAATATAAGCGTAGAACTACTAAGAAATGAAGAAATAATTTTTTTTTCAAATCGGTGTACAATATCTGTGCCCAGTGGCGGCTCGTGACTGTTGGGTGTGTTAAAGTGATTATATTTAAAAATGTATATTTTATGTTTATTTAAAATTGTAGTACACGAAAAAAATTTTTTTTTCGAAAATCGGTTTTTATACTTATGAATATTTTCAGGGAATCCGTGTGGCACACGGCGAAACTGAAATTTCCTGAAATTTTTCATACAAAAAATCGATTTTCGAAAAAAAAAAATTTTTTTCGGAAATCGATTTTTATCGATATTTATTCGAAAATCGGCTACAACATCATTAATGCTGTTTTTAATATTAGCACTCAGTCACGTCAAAGTCACGAGCCGCCACTGTCTCTGACAGTTTCCCTCGATTAACTTTTTTTCCTTCTTATAAAATTATTCATAAAAAAATTTAAATAAAACACTTTTACGCTTGAAATCGAGCGTTTCTAGACTTGTGGTCTTTCACAAAGATAAATTACTGTACGTTTCGAGATAAAAGTTACTACATTCAAGTGACTTTTATTTTCCGGGTTTCGTGATACAAAACGCTACTTTCTTCAGAATTTATTTGCTTTCTCAATATTTTAACAAAATAATATTATGATGTGAAATAACAAGAAGTATGTATTTTCAGAATATTACGCAAGATCTATTTTTTAACCAGAAAAAACATATTTTTTAAAACAAAATTTGCCATCTATTTTTCCATGTACTCATCTGGCCACAATAATATCGCCCCATAGAAATTCTGTTTATTATCAATATTTATTTTTTCACCACACAAAAAACCATTGAATGCCTCACCACTCACGAAATGATATTCCATAGAAAATGACTTCAATAGACGCCCAATTCTTCAAAAGTCAATCATCCCTTTGCTTCAGAGATGAACGAAAAAACATTGAATAGGAATATATATTTTCTGAACGAAATTTCTAGTTCGAAGATGAATTTTTCGTTTTACAATTCAAAAGTTCCCTAAAAAGTGGTTATGAAAAAAGTGAAATTGGAGTTTTTAAGCCTCACGAACAAAAGCAGACTTTCAAAACATCGGATTTTGTTTCTTTGGGGACAAGTAGGTGCTTCAATATTTTCTGTGGTAAGTGAAAAGTTAAACTTGACGTAGTTATATTTGCAGGTGGCCAAAAGGGCTAAAAAGATGCCATTTTTTTATTACGTGGGTAACAAAATATTGTCATCTTAATTTCCTAATTTTTTTCTTTGATTTCTTAAGAAGAGAAAAAAATATCTTTGAATATAATTGAATATTTCACCGCGGTGCGGTAAAGATAGAAAGTTTTGTGTCGCACAATATGTAGGTATATATACAAGCATAACTTAGCACAAAGGCGAGCAATAGCTGATTTAAGGTACTGCCCACTGTGACAAAAAAAAATTGTAATTTTTTTATTTCATTTTCTGAAAGATACATTTATTAAGAATGCTCTCACCAAATGTTTAAAAGAAATTCATAAAATCGACAGAGATACAGCATTTTATGTGAAACTGTTTGAAACAGTTTGTATGTTGAATTATTCTTCAGCAAAAATTTGAACGCGTTTTTCTCGAAACTGCTTTTTTCAACCTGGTTGACAGCATAATAAAAAAACTTTACATACGATTTACATGCACTATCTTTTTAACGGTGACCGGACAGCTCGGATTGAAACCAACTCAGAACCATCTCAGATAAACCATTTAGAGTGATAAAAATATATACATAAAACATTGATTAAGTGGGTTAGGTTAGGTTAGGATTATTGGCTAATTTAATTTTTTTTTCACCAACTTTTCAAGGCGGTGTTGAGTTGACTTTATTCTCAGTTGGCATGAAACCCTTTTTAACTGTTCATAAATGCAGTTTCTATGGCACCACGTAGAGATTTTTTTATAAAGGGTCCTCTTCTATTTTATTTTTTTTATGAACGATGAAAATTTTCCAAAAAAACCCGAAATAAAGTTCGCTGGTCCGCCATTTTCTTTTTCTTTCTAGATATAAAAATTCCCTTACGTGGTGCTATTAACCTATATGTCTAGTATTTAAATATATTTTAATTTTATTTTTCTGATGAACCGTATAGCTTGATCGCTGACAACCACAGAAAAGCAAGAGCGGTTGAAAAGTTGAAAGCGGCGTACACCGCAAACCATAGGTACTTTAGATACGTGTACAAAATATTTTATATAGTCTTCTATATGTGTACATACTGACTATGAGTTTTAATTAAAAAAATTCCAATCATCGTTTGCTTGAAAATAATTACGAAAAATACACCCTCTTACCGCCCACGCACAGTGGGCTGCCCCCTTAACATTCATGCACAAAATTTTAAATAATAACATCGACAATACCGAACTTCTTTCACTAATTAATTTTAACATACCCTTAAGACTACAGACTACATTAATTTTAACATACCCTTAAGACACGCCATACAGAACCATTCCACATGCTTAATTACAAAACAAATGCAGCGACTAATTCGCCAACCGTACTCTTCACACATTCAATAATATTTGCCTAATACTAACATCGATATTTTTTCCGATTCACTGACCAGATTTAAAAAGAGCATCATGTCAATAATATAATTTGTTTAATGCGCATCCATATCCCTTCACACATCACCACTTCTCACATCTACAAACATACTCACACATACACACACACCTACCCACTACGCACATCACCCGGTAATTACTAAATATACCTACATACCATAAATAAGATACTACAAAGAAACATACCATAAGAACCCATCATGAAATATTAATTAATATCTGTAAATATCTGTCAAGTTGAATATAACTCCTCGATCTGGTCTCCCCATTTTAAAATACATTCAGATTCAATCGAGAAAATTCAACACAAAGTTTTAAGACACGTTAATCTTAAACTCGATATTCTCATTGAAAACATAAACTATAATTACATGATGAAAGAATTAAATGTATTCAGACTCTCAGATCGAAGAATTATATCCGACTTAATATTAGGTTCAAATTTGTAAATGGTAGAATAGACAGTCCTGATTTAACTAAGCTCATTGAATTTCATATACCCACGAGAGCCACTCTTTCTAAAATCCTGTTTAAATGCTACAAAAACCGGACTGAGTATATGAAACACTCGCTTGTACCTAGATTACATGAAGTTGTTAATAGATATGCAGATGTGGCAGATCTATTTAGCTGCACGAAAGATAGGTACAAAAGGGCTGTACTATCAAATCTTTTCAATCAATATTTATTTTATTTGTACTATAGATTGTTTTGTATGATATTCCATCTCTGGTGTCATTTCTCTTTTAAATGCCACAGTTATCTGTTATACTCTTTATTTTCTGTTTCCAATATGTTTCCTATGATTTGTGACATGTGTGCTTATGGTATATTTATACCGTTGATATTATATAAATAAATATTCTCATCACTGTAACTAATTTGTTTATATTTAACTATTTTGTTTGTTTCTACATAAATAAATAAGTGTTTTTTTTTCGTTCTGTATTATGCTTGTTGGTTACGCCCATACACACACCTACACTTATACATACCTACATAGCACGCATACATACTGTCGCTGCTTGGAATTGGTATTAATATTGTTGCAAATTCCTTTCCTACTTATTACCAATTGCCTACCTGTCAATTCTTACTCAGTCTGTAATAAAACGCCCGCCGCAACAAATAGCCATTTTGTGCTCCGCTGTGAACCTATTAAAATAACTATTAAAATAAATCCGCCGTGTATTATCAAATAAATAATTCGCGCCTATCGCTGTTTGTGCATATTGGATGGGAGAGAAAGCAGACGAGGGCTAGCCTACAAATTCTTTCATCCTTTCGGTGAGTCCTTTCCTTTCCATGCCACGTGTATTTTTATCATTTTTCAGGCAGTGCTAGTAACCCAAAATCAAGGTCCTTCGCCAGTCATTCTTTTACACAAAACATAACAATCTACTCTGCACAATCGTATATCTCATCCACTTGTGTTAAGCGAAACCGGGCGGTCGTAATAATTTTTTTTAAATATTATGATTACACACAAATTAATTGGTTTAATTCGTTAAAACGTTGTAAAATTTCCAGTTAATCTTAATGCTTCCCCGAGGAATACTAAATTGAACATTTTCAAAAAGTGCGTAGTTCTACATTTCGATTACGTTACATTCGAATGAGTTTGAAATATATTTGACTAATTATACCATCGCTACCTTGAACCATTACCTGACCCAATTTGTGGGCCCTAATGAGATCAAAAGTCATACATGTATCTTGATACAGGCCTCCAGGAGGGCTACCCAACCACGTGGACCGCTCTCAACTTGCAAATAAATAATTATTTTGTCAAAGGGCCAAAATATGTTGTACGAAATCAATTGTGACCATAATTGTTGTAATTAGGACTTCCCATGTACAAGTATTGATTAACGTACTTGCTAACTCAGTTTGTACGTGCATTTTGCGACCAGCCTGGACGCTATTAATGGAGGTAAAATAAAAGATTTTGGAAGAAATTTGAAATTAATTGCTGTATATAAAAAATCGAAATACTGAGTAGGTACTTGTTGTAATAATATCAAGTAGGTGTTGTATTTTCCTATTATTCAAAGATATTAGAAAAACATTTCTTTCTTTGAGATGACCTGCTGCTTTAGTAGGCAGGCAAAGTCGTTGATGCGATTCAAATTCTTCCAAAGAAATCTCCAAAGAGCTGCAATAATGAAATACGAGCCCAAATTATATTATTTTCCTATGCGTTATTGTGATATATAATATGTAGCTTTGTTATCTTTCTAATTGTTTTAAGTCAAGATTTTCTAGAATATCCTTCATTTTCCAAGATGTTCGTTGTTCGAATCTTCTGTTATCAGGAAAGCTGCATGGTTTTGAAGTTCTTTAAACTGGCCTTACTCAAGTAATTAACCGATCATAATTAATTACTGATTGATCACACAATTCATGAGATAAACCTGATTATAACTGTACCGTGCCCTGGCAGTCATTTATTCTACGTTTGGTGACTTAGCAGGGGGGACCGGGTTATTGGGTGAGATTTGTCCGAGGCTTGGCGACATATGCATCTCTCCACCAGCTACGTGGCACGCCAGATCGGGAGAGGCTGTTTGAGGTAGACCTTTTAACTTCTCCAGCAGAGATCTCTCGGAACATCGCCTTGCACCGCAGTGGGCGAGATGGATTAATACGACCGTCTCTTCTGGGCATCACTCCTACCAAGGCTGACCCTCATTCCTACCAACCCCTCACATTTTATTCCTTTCCAGAACTTCCTTTCCTAAAACGATCTGCCACACAAAATTTCCTAAGATGGCTATACGAAGATCATAAAACCCTGAGGGGATTTATTTTCCGCGGGACCTCCTGTGTGGTGCTAATATAAAAAATAATAAAAAAAGATATGTGAAAATCTTTTAATTTATTTCATACATTCTTCTCCATATAAGCAAGAAAGTTAGTAACCTAAAAAACATCCAGAAAGTAAACAGTAAGAATGCCCAACTCGGTGGAAAAATGAGAGATTTCACAAGGTGCATTCCTCGTTACTTCCGCAAGTTATATTAAAGCATAAATAATTGTAAAAGAATTTTGCGAGGGATGCTTCAAACATCCTTTTCGGTGTTGTTGTTCATACATTGTTGGGGAGCAGCAGCCGGGTATTCCGGTAATAATTGCATTCCAATGGTTTAATTTAAAAAAACATTCTTATGATTCCAACTGGCAGTCTGCGAAAATAAAGCATAATTTTGAGTTGTTTGTGGATACGAATATTTAAAATTGCTGAAGGATGAAAAAAAACATTTCCTTTGATGTTTTAGATTTTTGTATTTATAAATAAATTTCTTCCTCGGTATCGCCGTGGAAGACCATCGTTCTTAGTGGAAATATTACTTGAATTAGGATTTGTGGATGGCTATCTTTCGATTATTTGGTGCCCAGGTTTGAACAGCTATGCGGAGTGTTCCAAAAGAAAGTTCATATTTGATCGGTTCACTACTAAAGCCTGGCTTCTATGAATTCAGTCGCTTGTCGGGAGCAGACTGTGCGTTTTTTGTGCGAGAATTTTGCAAAAACAGTGATTCGGCAACCGTAGTGCAGTTCTGCAGTTTGGCGATGAGGCTCATATTCATCGCACCATGTTAACAAGCAAAACTGCCATTTCTGGAGTGCAATGAATCTGAAACCAAGCATCAAAAACCCTGCATTCATCTAAAGTAACTGCATGGGCTGCGATGTCAGCGCGAGAAATGATCGGTCCATACTTTTTTTGAAGATGTTTTGAAGATGGGACACGCAGTTACCATCAATTCAGAACGTTATGTGGAGGTGCTGGATAATTTTTTGGCGCCTGAATTGCAAACTTTTTCCGTTTATAATTAAATAAGATGGTTCCAACAAGACGGAGCAACGTCACACCCTTCCGACACGTCTATCACGACTTTGAGAAATTTTCCATCAAAAATTGATCTCTGGGAGAAGTGACATAATTTAAAGATAAAGAGCAGCGCCAACACGGAGTCGATGTGCCGGGCCGTCCTAAGGAATTTTACTTTTCGTTTAGATGTTAGTTAAGGAGTGCCATGCGCGAGAAGAGTTACATTTGGACGACATTATTTTTAAAAAGTAATTCCCCAAAATGTGCATCTTAATAATCAATAAAGGTTTTCTTGATAAACGTCTCCATTTTATTTAAATCGCTATATTGAAAATGAACTTTCATAGTTATTTCTTTAAAAAGTTATTTCTTTTGATCTCGTTCCTCTTTATTCTTCTTTTCTTTCTTATTTATCTTATTCGTTTTGATATTCTTCTTATTATTATTGTTTTTGTTCTTTTTGTTCTTCTCATTATTCTCATTCTTCTTATTCTTCTCGTTTTTCTTGTACATCTTATTTATCTTTTTCTTCTAGTTTTTCTTTTTATTCTTGTTCATTTCGTTTGTCTTAAACTTCTTGTTCTTCTCGTTTTTGTTGTTCTCTTTATTATTATTATTTTTTTTTTTTTATTTATTTATTTTTTTTATTTTTATTATGAATCATAAATAGATACATGTATTTTAAAATGATTCTATATAATAATTAGTTACATAATATATATATTTGGTGTACCCCCATAAATAAGCAGGGCTTGTGTGTATGGGGGGGGGTGTTATCATAATAGTTTTATTTGGTATAACTCATTTCATATTTTCATATTTTCACTATAATTTTTAAGGTTTGTTTTAAATTCTTTTATGTTAGTGTACATGTTTCTAATTTTTTCTGGTAGGGAATTAAAAAAATTGACACCGAGATATTTATGATTTTGCTGTCCTATTGCTTTTTTACATTTAAGAATTGGAAGTATTGACGTTTGTCTGAGATTTCTGTTATTTTTAAAGGGTGTTACTTTATTTTGAGTATCATCTTTATAAATTTGTAATGTTGCGTGGTAGAAGTATAATGCATTTAATTTTCTGACTTTAAATTGTTTGAATAAAAGTTCTGACGAATATGTATAGGGTTTTTTTTAAATTGTTTTTATTATTAGTTTTTGTGATACGTAAATTGATTGTGTTAGATTTTTATATGTACCGCCCCATCCTATAATGCCGTATTGTATAATTGATTGACAGAAAGCGAAGTAAGTATGTGGTTCTAAGTAATTTTTCTTTTAAAATATCTCTTAAACATCTAAATATGTATGTAAGTTTCCTTACTCTGTCGTTCAGAATATTTATATGTGGGGACCATTTTAAACGTATTATATTATTTAATAATATTAAATATGAAGAATAATACGAAAAATGATAATAAGAAGAACCAGAAAAACGAGAAGGACAAGTAATACGAACGAGAAGAACAAGAAGAAAAAGAAGAACTGGAAGAACAAGATAAATAAGATGTACAAGAAAAACGAGAAGAATAAGAAGAATGAGAATAATGAGAAGAACATGAAGAAAAAGAAGAATGAGAAAAACCAAAAGAACGAAAACAACAATAATAAGAAGAATATCAAAACGAATAAGATAAATAAGAAAAACAAGAAGAATAAAGAGGAACAAGATCAAAATAAGTAACTTAGATGCAAACAAAGAAACTTGAGACAATAACGTAACAACATAGTAGAAAACGTAAGGGTATTTATTTTTACTGGTTCAAAATTATTCTTATTCTTTTTTACTCTACGACGCGGCATATCACACACAGATGCATACTGAATATACGTACCAAAATGTCTGTTAGAAAAGGGTTATAAAATATTTAGAATTTTTCATGAAAGTTTTACGTAGGTACCTAAGTATAATGTCGGCGTAGTGTGAAATATTGTGGAAAATAATTGCTTTGCGTGTTTGTAGATTTCTACGAGGATGAAAAATTTTATGTTTTTATGTAGTTGCGAAGATAAGGCTTATTTTTTATGTCTGCAAAAAAAAGATTTATGAACCTGTCACGAAATGAAAAAAAGCTTTTTATTTTTAACATTTCATATCGCTTTAATTTTTTAATTAAAGGCGCCTGGTTTTTAAATCATTTTACGACTATTTTAAAGGTACCAGAAAATGTTTATGTAACAGTTTCGATTCTGTCAAAACAACACGATTTTCGTATGAAAATTTGGAAATGTAAAATAGGATTTCATTTAAGAAATTTTAAATATCTCGTTCCTCTTTGTTTGCATGAAGCCCTCTTTTATCGGAGGTTGGTTTTATTGGAGGTTAACTTCAGTTTGGATATTGCTTTGATGACCCTTTTTATCAAAGCAATATCCAACCCGAAGACGGTCGCGCCGAAATTTACGACGCCATGAGGAACGGCGTCTTCCTCTACTATATCTTCTGAGTTATCCATAACAATATTGCTCCTTCTGATGAGATGCAATTTCAAAACGATCTTAAAAAAAAGTTTTTAAAAATATACATTTTTTCGAAAGTTTCTAATAATGCAAATCCATTTTCGGCAGTCCAACAGAAAAGTATTTCCGAAACAGTTGCAAATGCCAACGGTTATATTATACGACAAAGTATGTACATTCTTGGTGCGTCTTAATATCACCACGAATATTGGTAACGAGCTGACAAATCGCTTGGCAAACAGAGTATAGAAACGGTGTATTTTAGCGCAAAGGTGAGTTTTATTTATTTTATGAATAATTTTATACTAGTAGGTATGTTTTTAGGTTTTCACGGCCAAAAGTATTTTTGTAATTTGTTTTTCGGGTGTTATGCCGTGTTTCGCTACCTCCTTCTTTAGCCATAGCTCATCTGCCCTGATGATGGACACTGTAACGCTGTCCGAAACGTTGGCTAAAGAAGGAGGTAGCGAAACACGGCATAACACCCCAAAAATAAATAACAAAAATTTTATACTAATTTAAAAAAATTTAATCAAGGGAAACTGTCACAGGCAATGTAAGCCGTGAAACCGTATTTTTAATAAGTTATTTTTTAATGCATTCATAATTTTCTATTTAAAAAATACATTTTTTCGTAATTCGCGCAAATATTTTTTATAATGTGATGTAACTATTTTATTTTAATTCCACTCAAGCGAAACAATACGAAAAACTTCAATTTATTCAAAACATATTTTTTTGTAATCATAATGTAAACCGATATCTCTGCTGAACTCAATACCGATAGGGCGAAGGAGCCTGGGAAGACCAAGATTAAGATGTAGCGACAACATCCTCAAAGTTATATCTACCTTGGAGCTTCTAAACTGGAGAGAACTGGCCCAAAACCGAGATGAGTGGAGAAAGTCTCTTGAGAAGGCCAAGACTCACCAGGGGTTGTAGTGCCAAGAGTGATGATGATGAAAAGTAAAGATTAATCATAGTAAATATTAATCTAAAATAATGATTTCCCGGATATCTTTGCCTTAAGGATTCCTTTATTGAACTTTGTTTTTAAATAACCCCATCATCATAAAATTGTAAAAATATTATTGTTGGTTGATCCGTGATCACTGCACACTGTACGTATATTTTCGTTAGAAATTAAAATTTATTTTTCTTAGTTTGCAAAAAAAGAACAACCAATATTAACGAGTTACGAAAAACCCCACATTATTTTAAAGAAAAAACTCATATTATTATCATAAAAGAGATTGCTGCTTGTGTCATGGAGGAGCCGAAAGAAATTGAACTCACAGCGCCTATTTGGTAGTTTGGTTATCTGATGTATATGTCAACTCACCACTAACTAATTTATTTATTTATTTATTCACGCCCTGAAGGCTGTTAAATGTACACGTTATTATAGATGCATAAGTTATTCAGGAGCATAATAATAAGCATAACATTGTATTTAAAAATTATTAGCAGAATTAAAAAGAAATGACAATATTAGAATAATAATAATAAAATTTATGTCAGAATACACTGGCCATTGCTGAAAACCAGCAGTTCCTGGAGTCAATTCAATCATGAATACTGATACTTTAGTCAATAGAATCAATGACAACTAAACAAAACGTGTAAAATTGTAAAAATCTAAGGATAAATATATGTTTTTATTAGTATTACCAGCGAGTTCCCGGCATGCGTTGCAATGCCACTAATAAAAAAAAATCTCCCTGCGTGTTTTTTCCCATTCGTCCCATTCCCCTTCCGCCTCCCCCTCCCCTCTCATGTCCCCTTCCCCTCACGATTCCCGAATATTATAAGATTTATAAATAAAAACTACATTCAATTCAATTCTGCCATGCGCACATAGGTACACCGGATACAAACTGTTGATAAAAATTTATTTACTTAAAAAGTTTATTCGAAAATCGATCAATCAAATTCGGTATCTAACAAAGGTACCTACTTAAAATATCTATAATTCTTGAGTCGATTCAAATTATTAAATGACTACCTTAATAAATTCATTAATTTAAAGAGTTTCGAAAATTGAATTTTGATTGAACAATCATTGTTTTTCAAAATGTCATTCTTAAATTGAGACATTTTTGACAATTTCGCAAGAGTTTTTGTAGTGATTAAAAAAACTTTTCAGATGTATTGTAATGTGGTTGTAATAATCCTGAAATCTTTGAGGGGGTGGAAAGAAGGCATTTTGAAAGATTCAAACATTTTTAATGCATCATATTATAAGCAATCATATTTTGATTTTTATGTTATTACTATTATTTTAATATTGATCTTTCGTATTTTCTGGCATGTGGCTTAAAACTTCCCGCAAAACACTGGAAATTCCGGGAAAATGTTTTATCGATTAAAAGAATATAAAAAGGATCTTTTTAGAATAAAATTCATCCGTAGCCAATACTCAGAACCTCACCTTAAAATGAATAGTTAAAGAGAGAGCGTCCAACCGTAAAAAGATGAAACTGAAAAAAGGTCGTTTGAAAATTTGGCGATACAAGATGAAACTGAAAAAAATTCGTTTGAAAATTTGGCGATACAAGATGAAACTGAAAAAAAGTTGTTTGAAAATTTGGCGATACAAGATGAAACTGAAAAAAAGTCGTTTGAAAATTTGGCGATACAAATGAAACTGAAAAAAATCGTTTGAAAATTTGGCGATACAAGATGAAACTGAAAAAAAGTCGTTTGAAAATTTGGCGATACAAAAACATAGTACGACATTTCTGAAGTGAATATCAGTATTTTTTCATGGGAATTTGTTTAAATGCGTAAATTATCATATTTATCGTATTTATTTGCATTATTTATTATATGCCTGTATGGGCTTTTACAAACATGTGATATATACAAAAAGTTTATTTGTTCTTTATTTTTTTTATTTCAACGCCCTGATAGGCTTTTATTTGAATAGTGTGTATAATAATAGTTTACATATCGTGAAATGAGAAATCTGGTTAAATGAACTCAAATTTTCTTTGAATTTTGCTTTGAGTATAAAATAATTATAATAAGAAGTGTCATTAAATTCGAAAATTGGAACTGCTTGTGTGAAAAATAAAGAAGACAAAATATAAAATATGTCGCTACCTATCCATACTTATATAATATTATATATCCATACTAATATTATAAATGCGAAACTGCTCGAGTTCGTTTATGACCTTTTCACGCATAACACAATATAAAGACTTTAATAATTCTTTCACCAATATAAAGCTAAATTATATGCGCAGACTACAGGTTGTATACGATGGTAAGCTCTGGCATTATGAAATTATAAATATTAATATATTATATTTGTTATACGTTTTCTGTCGCTAACAAAAGCGATTTATTTCTAACGTCAGAAAAAAATCGTTTCCATGGAAATGATTCTATTTGATATATTTGTGGGCTCTAAGCTGGTAGGTACTCAGCCCCCTGGTCAGCTACTGCTCCAAAAAATTCAAATATTAGAATATGTTATGTGTTTTTTGGACAAGCAAGAAATAAATGTCAGACAAGAGTTCCTACATTAAAAATATAATTCGTAACGATTATAAAGACTGAATAATAAATAGTGTATTTTTTTATTATATTAACCAACTTCCAAATATTTAATTAAAAATAAACATCTGAAATGTTTGTAGGCGCATAAATTCCGAACGAATGAACAAAATTGGATAATTCTTTTTTCTTTGAGCTATAGCTTTATGAAATTTAGGTGGCAGGCGAGATGTTTGAAAACTGAATGTAAGGGAATGAATGTATGAAATGCGGGAGGGAGTGGGGGTGGGGAGGAGGGGGGACAATTGATAAGTTCAAACGCTATAGTAATTTCCCGTAATACCATGCGAGCGAAGCCGCGGGGAAAAGCTAGTAATATAATATTTTAACAGAAATTTATTTTAAGTGTCTTTTTCAAAATTGGAATTTTAATATCCCATGATCTTTCGCCATCTACGCTAGTAATAATATAACCGCGTTGTGTTTCAAATAATCGTCATCGTTTATTTTCTTTTAAAATAACCATTTTATTGTTTTTTGTTGTCTCACAGATTGAGTGTCTTTCGCCCCTGGCGGTGCCGCGGCGAAGCTCGTGCAAAATAAATAAAATGAGGAAAAGTTATCTCCCAAATCATCCCCCAGATGGCGATAATTCCGCCTAATGGACCCCCGACCCCCTCCATTTACTTAATTACGGGAAAAAACACATCCAAATCCGCGCACTTTATGAGTTGTTGAATTTCTCTGAAGGTTTGCATGATGGAAGATGTTTTTGTTTTGAGATTTTGGATTTTAGCTTACGAAAAATACTAGCACGCGAAAATATTCAGTGAAAAAGGTTCCCACTGTTTATTTAATACAATGTTTACTTTATGGGGTTTTAAAGTTATTTCTTTTTATTGGAGGTTGGCTATCATCGGGTGAATATTGCGCTGGCGGTAGTCAATCTGTGAGGGTAATATTAGCCCTATATATATATCATGCGCGGTCCCTCCATACATACTGTGGATGCTGCGTTTCCCTTTCTTTAGAGGCGTAAAATAATAATTGTTATTTATTTATTCAGCATTAAAAAAAGTTTTGAGCTTATTTTTTTCTAGCCGTAAACAGCAATAAATGCTGCAATTTAACGACACCGTCTCAACCTCAGCGGCCAAAAACAACAAAACGCAACGCGGACAGGACCGAAATACATAATAACAACGCCATTCTCGATGCCAGCGTGTCGAATGTCGCGTAAATGCACCAATACAAGCAATAGTGGATTTTCTGCTCCATTCCGCATCCGCGATGTTAGGAAAAATTTGATATTTGCGCATGCGCGTTTAGTTCTGCCTGTCAATTTTTGCTTGAAGCAGTATACGCATTCGACGGGAGCATCCAACGCACAGAAAACGACTTTAATGAACGAAGGCATAGTGCACAGAATAGCATAACAAACCGCGTGGATTAATTCGGGACGTTTTAGAGAAATTGTTCGCGCGATCATTTTGACGATTTGGCTTGAATAACGGATGCCGATTGATACGTTAAATATCTTTCAAATATTTTTTTAATAAATTTAATTTTAGAACTGCAATAATTGATGTGAAGCATTAAAGATTAATATAGAGCTAATTTGACATACTATTTTTGTCAGTAATCGTATCTTGTTCGTGGGCTAGTCTGTAGGTATTTATATTTGACATTAGGTAGGTATATTTTTCAATTAAACAAAAAGTCACCGACCGCCACTGATATATATATACTGTCACCCTGTCACGTTTTTTTTTTCATCTGCGCCTCCCCCAGCAACATGTGTGAGCATGAGGTTTGGCCGGGCGACCTCGGCGACCTTCCGCTCTGCCTCCGGCAACTCGACGCTTCAGTCCTTAGGGTCTTTGGGCATTTTGCCCCTATTTCCCAGTTACTTTCTTCAAGGCACAACCTAGGAACTGGCTAAGGGGCGCGGCAGCCATGTCTCGTTAAGGTTTGACCGACCGCCACAAACATTCTTGCTGGTACTGCCAGACGACGAGAGAGGGAACCCTTTCAGACTGCAGAGCCATTTATTTGTATCTAAAACATGTTTGTATCTTCCCTTTCTTGCAGGTGCTTGCAGCATACGCAAGATACAATCCCCCGCGAGCGTCCTTCATCTTGTTTTTTATCATCTTTCTATGCCTTTATATATGTTTTACACCATTGTATCAAGTTTATCATGTAAGCACTTGCATACTGCTTACTAACACTGTATGCAGGGACATTGGAGGTCTAGATTCGTTCAAAACTAAATGTAGCTTCATTCTTTCGAAAAAAATTAAAGTCCTTGCGAGAGCCTTGAAGGAGTAACCATCAGTTACTTATACCAAGGCGGGTAAGTGGTGGATAACCTCCAATGTCACCCTGTCACGTATAATTTAAAGTATTCCTGGGGCCGATCATTTTGATCCGATCACGAACCGTCAGTGATCGATAGGGTTACATAATATTCGATCATTTGATCGATGAGCTGCCAGTTCAGTCAGTAAACATGTCTCAACGTTGTGAAGTCCAAATTATAGTACGTCGTTAACAGCATATTATTATGGTAGTTTTAGAATAGACATACACTAGATATAAAATGTAAATATTTTTTTAAATAAATAAAATATAATTAAATAATAATAATAACTAGATTTTTTAAATATTTATATTGAGAGATCTGTAGGATTTATTGGTCCAGTTAGGAGTTATACCGAGCCGAACCCTCTGATATGAAAATATCTGGATTCGGTGAATTATTTTTCCATTTGGTCTCTGGTAGGTTGAAATGTTGTTCTTGTATTGTTTTGTATTTATTATACTTATATAGTGCAATTGCATAGCGTGGATTGACTAGATCAGAGGTTCCCAAACTTTTTTCTCGTGGACCACTTTCAAAATTTTACAGGTCACGGTGGACCCCCTGCTGGTACATTTCTACCATATTCCCAAAACTCGACACGCGTTGTACTGAATATTGAATGGCGAGGTGCGGTCTGTCATAATGGAGCAGTACCGGATCTACGACTTTTTCAAACAGGGGCAAAATGGACCAGTATTCGAGATTATATTTGCCACGACGGAGGGGGCGTAGTGGGATACGGGACAGGGGGGGGTATGTTCCCATCCCAATACAGTACACCCTGGTCCCATTACGCCTCCCTTGCCTAGCTGGGCATTTTAAGATCTCGTGCATAACCGGTATAAAAATGTGCGCTGTGCGCCAGTCGCTCTGTTATGGAGGGGGTGTAATAGGATATGAGACGGGGGGTGGAATGGGATATGGATATGGGGCAAGTGGGGATCCACGAAACCAGTTCGTGGACCCCCATTTCTTTATCGCGCCTACGTGGACCCCCGTCGGGTCTCCCGTGGACCCCTGGGGTCCACCTGGACCACTTTGGGAATCACTGGACTAGATGATCATTTGTGGAAAAGTGTGTGGAAGGGTTTAGTTTTTCCTGTGGGGAAGATTTAACCCGGACATAAAAAAATAAAAGAAATTCTCAGACATATATGCTTCGATATATGTATACGATAAACTAGACTCATAAAACTTTTTTCCGCTCGTTTAAACATTAGCAAAACAAATGAAAAAAAAAGTATCGCTTCAAAAAAATATTCAGCCTTATCCTTCCACTTGAATGAAGACTTTCCCTAGCGTATTTTAGTCGTTTATGTGTACAATATATACATACGTTTTTGGGAATCGAACTCGCTATTATCAACCCAGATTACTAACCACTTTGTTAAACAAGCTGAAATCGTATCTCAAAAGAAAATTCATTACTAATGAACGTGTTTCTAGAAATATTTAATCGGAAAAAATAATAATAATGGTAAATAATAAATAATAATGTATCCTCGGCGTGTTTTGGTGTTTTCTATTAATTGGGTCCTCTCACGCGATAGAGATTCTAGAAGGAAAGGTTAAAAAAATAGGACCTTCATTCTAATGAATTATTTTTTTTCCATAATCATAGAATAAAGAACAAAACTAGACGTGCCTTCCATACACATTTGAATGGAAACAAATATTCAATTTAGCCCGACAGTCCAAAGCTCTGTCTCACTGTCTCATATTTGCCGGACAACGTAGATCTCCATTCCATTTGAATTTCATTAATACAGTTTTGTTTTGAAAAATTAAGCCTCGATAGGGCAAATATTTGGACCACGAAACACGCCCACAAGGCACTTATTGATTTACGTTATTAATTACGTATTCTATGCTTATGATATAATAGAAAATATGCTTTCATATTTCTGTATAATTCGTTAGCAAGGATTTCTTAAAGGTAAAATATATATTTTTTAAGTGTGCAATTCACACGCGGTAGAAGTGAAACCTTAAAAAAAAACAAAGTAGACAAGAGTGGAGAAACTACGAGGCACTTTTTTTATCAATGTGATTTTTCTCATTTTTTTATCGTCGAATTACAGTGCACCGTTTCCTATACATTGGGTCATCTTATTAGTATTTGAGTTTTCTTCCTCGGAGTCATTAGGCGTCGCTTTCTTTTGTGTTTTTTCTTTTCTGTTCATTTCGGAGCGGTTCGAAGATTGGATATTGATTTTATAAAAATTAAAGTATTTCTTCAAAATAGGCATATTTACTTTGGGGTGTCATCATTATTGACTTATTATCCTGACGAAGAAAACATAGTTTTCGAAACATGTTGATATTGTTAATAAAATAGTGGTGTTATACAAAGGTATTTGTTATTTCATTAAATTAAAGTATTTGTTTGTTTTTTAGATTTCGTAGGATTCGATCCTTGGTCCGCTGAATGTCCGACCGCTGCGGTTCGTCAGGCGCTTTATACCACTACACCAAAGAAAGCTTGCGCAGGACTGTGGATTTATCGTATTTTATTGAAACCGAGTACTTGTATAAAATAAATATTTTATTGCTATCTCATTCTCTCGCAGGCTGAATCCTATAGACGTATGTTTGTTTCTTTTTAGTGGCGCTCGTTTCCGTTTCATCCAGTTTTCACTTCAATAACGACTCTGCACGGGTAAGTGATAGTGGTAGTTACCCTAAGTATCGCCCTTGTGAAAGATCGCTATTTAGAATCGAAACTTTTCTTGAAACAGCTTTAGCTGTGTTTGTTGATCAAATCTTAGTAACCATATACTTCCTACTTTCCTATTTCCCATTTCCTTTCGTTCACCACTTTGAGCTTCACAACTTATCCCAACTGCGGATATTCCCTCTGGATCCGGGCAGTTGGAGCCCTTGTGCGGTGGTGTTTACGTAAAGAATGAAAATTAAACAACGGAAAACATATAAGTCTCAAGAGCCTAATAAGGCGGAGTAGATATATTTGTAAGCAATATCTTAAGGTTAAACAGAAAATACGTTATAATCTACGCGTTCATAGATGGCGCCAAGTTAATTATTTTAAGAAAAAACACTTTTATAAGTACTAAAATTGATATGAATTATTTGTACAATAAGAATATGAATATAGTAGTCCGCGTACAAACACAATTTTTTTACATTAACTCCACACAGGAGGCCCTGAAGAAAATAGTTCCCTATGTCATCTTTGAAGATGCTGTGTAGAGGGTATTTTTGAGGAGAGGAAGGAGTGAACATGGGTCATGAAGAAACTCATGTTGTAGGAGGGAGGAAACACAAAGGCCGGAAAATCGTTCCACAGTCGAGCTGTTGGACTCGAGAACGAGTCGTAGAAACGCCCCGTTCTCATGTGACTAATGTCAACCGTGTACAAATATTGGGCGCGTGTTTTTGCGTGTTTCCCGACTATGCACCGGTGTCGAGGGGATCAGTGACGCTAGTTCCTCGGAGCATCTTCCACTGTAACACCGGTAGAACAAAAACAGCATTCCCACCTGACGCTTGTGCTCTAAAGATTGCAAATCGTTTGTTAAGTTAGGAGAATCTATCAAACGGACCGCCCGTTTCTGCACAGAGTCGAGGGATTTTTTAGGTATTTTGGGGCTCATACCGGAGGTGGCTGCCAAATTCAACCGTGGGGCGCACTTGCGATTGTACAGGGTTAGCAGTTGTGTACTTTTAAAGTATCTGCGGGCCCTGTACAGTACGCCATATTCACTCTATTCAATATTCTTTCAAGAAAGGCATACAATTACAATATTGGATTGAATCACTGATACAATATTGTATTTTTAAGCCTTTCTTGGATGAATTCAGTTTGTATACGCGCAAACTATTTATTCATATTCATTTTGCACACGTACGGGTGCAAACAAATTATTCATCTTAGTATATTAAAGCATAACTAGTGCTTTTCCCTAAAATAATTATATGAGCACCATCTATGAAAAAGCAGATTATGATTCTTTTAAGTTTACCGTTAAGAAATACATAAGTATAAAATAAAATATACACTTCAGTTTAAAACAAAACATAATAAAATCTACCTGAACGAAACCCGTGTTTAATCCACGGTTATACTTAGGGTTATTTTATGTTAATTTAAAACGTCAAAGTGGCCACTTTAGAGGCATAATCAAGATATAGTATCCATTAACCAGCGATTTACCTACCGTAATAATTTCATATAAAATTAGCCAGGTACTCTCTTTATGACTAATATTTTTTGTAAATGAGAAAAATTAAATTCTCATTGCCGGAATTGCATTCTTCGGACGGTTTTGCCACATTAAATTTTGAATTATAAACATAGTTCTTTCAAAATCTGTAAAAAATAATTTCTGCAAACACGATTTCTTTGATCTTAAATAATATCACGCATCAAAATTATGTCCGGTCACCGAATATTTCGGTGACCGGACATAATTAATCAAAAATCATTTTAAAATTTATAACATACATAATTCGAATGTATTTTTTTTTGCTTTAGTTCCCGATAAAAGGTCCAGAAGAAAAAAAATTCCCTCAATGCCTATGCTATCTTTGGGGATGTGTAAGGAAAATTTTTGTAGGAAGAGGAAGATCTGGGAAGAAAAAAGATATGATGGTCAATGCGTCCAGGAGTGACGAATGTATGAATTCATCCATCCCATTGCGGTGCAAGGCGGAGAGAGTCCAGCTAGAGAGGTCAAATGATCTCCCTCAACCAGTCTCTCCCGACCCAGGCCCGCCACGCAGAACGTGGGCAAACTCATCCGCCGCCAAGACCTGGACATCCTTCACCTCTTCAACTTGAGCACCACTGCAAAATCACCAAACGTAACAAACGTGGCATATGGCAGAGATGTCGGTTATCCAATAAATGGTTTCCGGGGCGGCGGTACCCATAACAGCCTCCCAATCCGCATGTATTTTTTTTACATTAGCTCCACACATGAGGCCCTGAGGAAAATAATGTCCCTCAGAGCCTATGTGATCTTAGGGAATGCTGTGTGGAAAATTTTTATAAAGAAACGAAGAAGAGGAAGTTTAGGGAAGGAAATAGGTAAGAGGGGTGGGTAGGAATCTGGGGGTGAGTTTGTCCAGGATCGACGTATGAATCCATCCCTCCAACCGCGGTGCAAGGCGATGAGTCGAGAAATTCCGGCTGGAGAGGATACACGGCATGTGGGCAGCGCATCAGCCACCAAAACCTGAACGAAACTTGTACCCCCATAAACAGCTCGTGGCTATGGGGGAGTGTTTTAATTTAGTATTTATTGTCATTATTAACCGAATAAATAAATTAAATTTGCGTTGTTGTTCTTTTCTTCGTTAATTTTAGTATAATTTTTAGTTGTGTTGAATTCTTTAAAGGTATTATTCTTGCATCTTATCTTTTCTAATAATTTACAGAGAAAGATAATATATTAAGCGCTCTTAGAAAAAAATATATTTTGTAATGAAAAAAAAAGATATATTTATGGCCGACACCTGTGAAGGCCATTTTAATCATGAAGAATAGAATATGTGGAACGGAAGCCCAATAACGCGAATGGGTGGAAATCCTGGAGCCTTGGGAATATACAGATTACAATATTACGTTAATCCGATATTTTTTCGATGAGCTGGAAATATTTCAAAATCCGTAATGTGGGTTGGCGAAATGCGAAATAAATTACTTCTCTCAGATAAAAAATCATACAAAATCTATAATCCATATAAGTATTACGTGATGAGTCGGAAAGTTTTTATGAAGACATTTAAAAAAAGGTTTTCGGATCTGTTCCCTTTTAACAAAGCTTTTCCGGAAACCCGTATAGATTATACAAATTTCAGTTATCTCCCTTCTCGAGATGATTCCACGTACACCAAACAAGCATTAAAGATAAACTAGCAGTTTAAAACCCGATCTGCAGGTTTTCGCTGCTAGGCCCTGTCGGCGGCTTTTGAATTTTTTTTATATGAATATCGCACAAGAGTCCCAACTGCTCCCGGCTGGAGCCAGTGAGACTATGGCATCCCCAATTGGGGTATGATGCGAGGCTGAAGGAAGTGGGGAGGGGAAGGAGATGGGGAAGAGGAAGGTGGGAAGTACCTGGCTATTCAGATCTGGTCACCAAACACGGCTAAAGCCATTTCAAGCAACTTTTCAATTCTGAACAGTAGGTCTTACACCAAAGCGATACTGAGAGTATCTTCCACTCTGGGACGTTCCGCAAATGAACTAGATATTATTTTAAATTAATAAATTGTGAAATAACACAAATTAATCAAAACAAATTATTGGCACGCCGGGATTCGATCCCGCGACCTTCGGAATGCGAGTCAAGAGCCTTACCGCTGGAATACGACGGCCGTCAAACTTACCGCTGGACTACGTTGACCATTTTATAAATCTAACAGGAACTTGTTCCAAAATAGTCCGCTCCTCGGATCCTCTGTCATCCAGTGATAGCTGGTAGCCGGGACAAAATAACCGGGACACGTCATATGTTGTATATAGTCGCTTAATACTTTTGAGTTTAACCGTCAATCTTTCCATATCCGGAGAGATATTACAAATTCACAAATTCATAGCACTTATACCTGCCTGGGGCAGGTCCCCATGCGACCTGCTAACGGAAGTGGCGACATCTTTTGACAAATTCTTGAATACAAAACCGAATTACAACGGTCGCTTTGTTTGAAAGTTCACAAGATGTTTTGGTGGCGCTGCGCGTACTGCGTGGCGTCAGACATGCACTCGAAGCCGGGTTCTGAAATTCAACCGCGCAGACGCTCACGTATTAATACTGTTCGACAACTTTGAGCAATTAGAGATTTTCACCGCCAAACATATTATTGTAATTAATAATATAATTAAACAAATATGAAAGTTATTTACACTTTAATTTATTTGACCGTAACTGGTTTCAGCTTTTTAAAGCCATCTTCAGACTGTTGAATGGCTTTAATTAGCTGAAACCGGCTATGGTCAAATAAATTTAAGTGGAAATATGTTTCATATTTGTTTTAATATATTATAATGAAATTCCACCATGAATTGTCAGTTTAAAAAATATAAATATTATCGTGTTTTATTTGTGGGATATTATGCCGTATTGAGCATCCTCCTTATACCAAAGATTCCAACAGAATTAAAGTATCGATCATCACAAGAGCAGCTGTGTAGATTGTGCTGAAGTGCGTATTTTTTTTATATAAAATTGATACATATTGCACGCGTTAATAGGCTACGTATACATATGACAAAACAAGCACGTGCCAAATCACGAATTATGGGAAAGGAGCGAAGCAACAGCAGGCGGCGTTTCGCGGCGTTTGCGGTTTGTTCACGGAGTGTTAGGGTCGGTATTTCAATATAAATAAGTTAGTTGATGTGGCTAATTAATCAGTAATATTATTAATACCACAGGAAGGTGGTAATATTATTTATATAAAATCCCAATTCAATAGTTACAACGCGGAAAAACTCACAAGATAAATCTTTTCCATACGGTGAGAGACACGTGTTAGAATAACTCCAGGAATGTTCAGTGGCTAAATTGAAAATATTTCACTGGCTAAAATCAAAAAAGAATTTTACTCGTTGATACAAAACACACAGATTGGCCCCAGGAGTACCAAAAATGGAAGACGGATTTCAAAAACCCAAGAATGGTTTTTCAGTCCTCTTTTAAGATGTCTATTATCTATGATAGGGCTTTTCCTTTGTTTATTTATGCACTTCTTATACAGTAAACAATTTTTTATGAGTTATGTCTTTATAAAATTAGGGTAGCTACATTTATACGCCTCAAATTTCCAAGTCAAAGGAACTATTTTCACAATTTTCCATCTTAAAATATGAAGCTTTGAAATATTATTTTAACCGCTCTTATTAAATTAAATTATGGTAAAAGTTCATATCTGGTTCCAGCTTGGGTAAACCCTCAGTAAATCCCTTGTGAGAGTCATTGTTTGTTTCGACGCTTCGAAAATAAATTTGACATCAAAAGAGATTTTTAATTTTTTTAAATCTCAACCTAACCTAGTTTATCAAGTTTTTTCATGAATAATACATCACCATTCAAGAGTTCTTATTAATCACTGTTTTGATCCGTCTCGACAATATTGAAAGTTTCATGTGTTGTGTATTTTTTTTATATTAACCCCACACAGGAGAAGTCAATTTTCCTTAATCCGTGGGGATGCTGTGTGGATGGTATTTTAAGAAAGGGAAGGAAAGGTAGTTCAGAGAAGGAAAAGGGTACGGGGAATAGGTAAGAATCTGGAGGTAAGTGAGTGACGAATGTATGAATCCGATGAAAGACGATGTGTTATCAGAGACTAGCTGGAGATGTTAAAAAGGCTCCCTCAACCATTCTCTTGTAATAGGTGGGCAGACGCATCCGCCGTCAAGATACACACATTACATATTAAAACCCCTACCGGCTACCCCTGCTAAGTCGCCAAAAGTAGCGAACCACTTGGGGTGACCTACGGCTGAGGCTTTGGTCGTCCAATAAATAGTTCCCAATAAATCGGTACCCACACTCGCCTTCTAAATAATAATGTACTGTTTAGGTATGTTTTTAGGTTTTCACGGCCAAAAGTATTTTTGTTATTTATTTTTGGGGTGTTATGCCGTGTTTCGCTACCTCCTTCTTTAGCCAACGATTCGGACAGCGTGTCGTCCGAAACGTTGGCTAAAGAAGGAGGTAGCGAAACACGGCATAACACCCCAAAAATAAATAACAAAAATGTACTGTTTACTTCAAATTGGTTTTTGCTTCAAATCAATACCTTTCAAATACTAGAGAAGACTTCAATTAGGAACAAATGATGTATATTTTTTTTTATATGAACACCGCACAAGAGTACCAACTTCTTTCGTCTGGAGCCAGTAAGACTATGGCATCCTCAATTTGGGTATGTTGTGAGGCTGAAGGTAGTCGGCAGGGGAAGGAGATGGGGAAGAGGAAGGTGGGCTAGTGAGACTACGGCATTATCAATTGGGGAATATTGTGAGGTGGTGGGAAGGGGAAGCAAACCGGAAAGAGGAAGATGGAAAAGTACCTGACTATTCAGATCTGGTCACCAAACACGGCTAAAGCCATCTCAAGCAACGTTTCAATTCTGAATGGTGGTCTTACACCAGGGCGATACTGAGAGTATCTTCCACTCTGGAACGTGCCGCAAATATGCTATATATTATTTTTAATTAATTTATTATGAATTAAGGCGAATTAATTTATAAGCCACGCCAAGAGCCTTACCGCTCGACCACGCCGGCCGTCGAGATATATAATAACATTATTATGTTTGGTCTTACTTACCACTGAAGGGCCACACTAGAATTTTCTATATCTTCGGTATGCACACACGTCACGAGTACATAAGTGCGACTTAATACTTTGAACGTCTCTCAAAAATCACTTAGAGCATTATTTTCGACGTCTTTCGGTGGAAAAGCTTTTTTCACGTTTCGGCCCCATTCCGAAGCGCCAATTATTAAAATACCGCACGGTTTGGCCATCAATCCCGTGCGCGCGCACTGAGAAATGCACAAGGCGTCCGCTACGTGATAAAGGTTCCGCATCTTCGCACTGTTCGGAATAGGGTTACTACCACCGTACGTGATTCTAGTGCTAAACATAAAATCACAAATTTAAATCTGTGAGAATATTCTGAAGGTTGTGATTTTTTCTGCAAACTTGACAGCAGTGAAGAAAATATTTGTGGAAGCATATTTTTGGCCCATTTTTCAGACGCAAAAATTAAAAATACTAATAAATAGACGATGTGGTTGAGAAGTAAGGCTCTCGACTCGCAGTCCGAAGATCGCGGGATCGAATCCCGGTGTGCGCAAATAATTTTATTTGCTTAATTTCACAATTAATTTATTAAAAATTATATATAGTATATTTGCGGCACGTTCCAGAGTGGAAGATACTATCAGTATCGCCCTGGTGTAAGACCACCATTCAGAATTGTAACTTTGCTTGAAATGGCTTTAGCCGTGTTTGGTGACCAGATCTGAATAGTCAGGTACTTTTCCATCTTCCTCTTTCCGGTTTGCTTCCCCTTCCCACAACCTTCAACCTCACAATATTCCCCAATTGAGAATGCCATAGTCTCACTAGCTCCAGACGGAGCAACTTTCTTTTTTCTTTTTTTTTTAAAAGAAAGACAAACATTTCCGGGTTACGAATAGCCCAACAATGTTTGAAAATCTCCGACTACCACCACAGAAAGCCGAAAATGTTGCTTGTGTTGTGATGGAGGACTTGGCCAGCCGAGGAATCGAACACGGGACGCCCGGGTGGGACCCAAACGCGATGCCCACTCAACCACTGACCAGTCAACTGGGACTCATGTGAGGAATTCATATAAAAAAAAATTCTAATTTAAATTCTAACTTTAACTATACATTGGCACTCTGCGTGAAGTTTTTGAGTCTAAACCGGAGTAAATAGTTAATGAGGTCTTTATTCTTATTTGAATCATTTTCGCGGTCGCGTCTTAGATTAATTAATTAAGTCTATGGATCGCGTATTCGATTTCTTCCCATTCTAAGAGCTTCGTAAGTTAACCTCAATTCGTTAATACGCCGTAACAAACGACATTATTCAAAATCATTTGTTTATTGACAGTTAAACTGATACTCAGGAGGCTGCTCTGAAATTTATGATATTATTTATCACCTAATTAATAACCCGTCTAAATTGTCTAAGATTATAAACGTAGGTAACAAAAAAAATATGCCTATGCATATTGTACTTCATCAATTATAAGAATTTTTTTACGATATTTCCTTAAAAACCCCAACTTTTACAAAAAAATAATATGTGCGTGGGTAACCGAATTATTTCCACACCCTTTTTTTTATCAAATACAAGTAAACATCGATTTACTTTTAAGGTGTATCAGAAAAAAATAATGAATTTCAGATTTCGTCGAAGTTTTAAACTTTACCACTTAAGGCGCAAGGCGAGAGGGGCGGGGGTTGGGGTGGCGTCCGCCATCCCTCTCTACCATCAGAGGGGAGTAGTGGGGGATTTGTAAAGAAAAAGTTAGCCTATTTAAGTTGTTTCCTGCAGGAGCCACCAAGTTGCCGAGGAGTTAAAGTTGAATTATTCAAAATATTGTCATTTTCGATTTGTAAGGTGGAAAATTAAAAATAAATGAAAAGCGAATTTTTTTTCAGTAAAAATTCAAATAATAGAATAATATTTTTAATTGCAGCAACAAAATCGAGCGACACTAAAAAGAGACAAAAACAGGCAGGATTTAGCCTGCGAGAGAATGAGATAGCTATAAAATATTCAAGGGTACTCGGTTCCAATATAATATGATGGATCCACGGTCCCACGCAAGCCTCTTTCATTCTAGTGGTATAAAGTGCCTAACGAATCTTAGC
This sequence comes from Glyphotaelius pellucidus, assembly GCA_936435175.1. Taxonomy (NCBI): domain Eukaryota; kingdom Metazoa; phylum Arthropoda; class Insecta; order Trichoptera; family Limnephilidae; genus Glyphotaelius; species Glyphotaelius pellucidus. The sequence goes on from OW386549.1 coordinate 7,586,946, forward strand.
GGCCAGACATTCAGCAGACCAAGGATTAAATCTTATTAAATCATTTTTACATTTTTTTTACTTTTTAAAAATCAATATCCAATCTTCAAACCACTTCAAAATGAACAAGCAAAGAAAATACAAAAGAAAGCGACATCTAGCGACTCCGAAGAAGAAAAAACAAATACTTATAAGATGACCAAATGTATAGGAAAAGGTGCACTGGAATTCGACGACAAAAATATGGAAAAAATCGTCCTTCACATTGATAAAAAAAAAGTGCTTCGTAGTCTCCTCACCCTTGTCTACTTTGGTTTTTTGAAGGTTTCACTTCTACCGCGTTTGAATTGCACACTCTTATTTTTATACATATACTAGCTGAACTGAACACACATTGGATGTAGAATAGACTGACGTGAAATCGAAACACAACGCCATCTACTGAATGTTACCCTAGATAACCAAGTGCCGATAAATTAACTCACACCGCCATCTGTTAGAAACTTATGGAACATTGTCCTATAACGAACATTTAATTCGCAATAATAAACATGGAGGTTAATCTAGGTTATCTTTGAAGTTGGACCAAATTACACACAGTAAGCTAAATTTCATACAAATCGGTTAAGTAGTTTCGGAGTAAATCTCGAACAAACATCGTGACGCGAGATTTATATATGTACAGAAGATATTTTGCAAACCAATTAATAAATACAAATGGCCACATTCTTCAAATTTTAAAACAAGAACAAAAAAATTTGCTATAAAAAAATTTGAATTATAATAAAAAAAGAAAAAACATAAAACAAACTGGCATTGGGTTCCCAACACACACTGAAGGAAAATTATCATTCATCTGAACGACTGTGAAATATTCGCATAAAAATACATTGAGCGAGCGGAAAAATAATTTCAGCAGAATTTTATTCTTTATTTCGCGTAATTAATTCAAAAACTTTTAATGTTTTTATTTATGGTGATCGGACAGCTTTAATAAGGGAATGGACAACGATAATGTCGTAACCAGCTGTTGAAATTAACATTTTGCTGATTTACAATCTTATCTTCTTTATGTACGTTTTTGTGGTACATATTTTTCGTTGATTTATTCATATCATATTCTCTGCTTTCAATTATATTTTTACCATTCGTGTGAAGCTAAACATGGTGTCCGGAAACTAGTGTTACAAGCAGGAAACTTGTGAATCTATATCACCAATTCTTTATTTATTCGCAATTTCAATTTAATTAAAAATTAATTTTTCTAAAATCAATATCCGTCCGACTGATAGACTCTCCTAATCTAACAAACGGATTGCAATCTTTAGAGCATAGGCGTCAGGTGGGAATGCTGTCCTTGTTCTACCGGTATTACAATGGAAGGTGCTCCGAGGAACTAGCGTCATTGATCCCTTCGGCACCGGTGCATAGTCGGGAAACACGCCAAACACGCGCTCAACATTTGTACACGGTTGACATTAGTCGCATGAGAACGGGTCGTTTCTACTTCTTGAGTTCAACAGCTCGGATGTGGAACAATTTGCCGGCGTCTGTGTTTCCTCCCTCCTACAACATGGGTCTCTTCAAGACCCTCCACACAGCATCTTCAAAGATGACATAGGCCCTGAGGGAAATTATTTTCCTCAGGGCCTCCTGTGTGGAGTAAATGTTAAAAAAAAAAATCCAATCTTTAAACCACTCCAAAATGAGCGGGAAAGAGGAAATACAAAAGAAATTGACTCTGAAGAAGAAAATAAAAATACTAACAAGATGACCAAATGTACAGCTTTTTAAATGCCAGGGAGGAAACGACATAAAATCGCAAAGTTTTGACGTTGACGTAATATTTTGTGGGTTTATTTTGTGCTATCGTATATTATATTTACTGAAAAACATTCCTTGAACAATAAACTATGCATAAAATCAATATTACTTGCGTGTATTTGATGAATTTATAGATTTTACGATCTTTTTCACGAAAACGATGCTAACTAATTTGACAGCTCAAATCCCGGGAAAAACGGTACCCGGACGCCATAGAAAATTTAATACAAATTATTCCGAGTGGCTAGTTGTGTTTACGGTATCTCATACGTCAAGAACAAGAACGCCCCAAGCGATTCTGACCTTGTTCTTCATACGTTTTCTTTATGCATAAGGGTTAAAATCGGATTCCCATATAAAAAATTTAAAAAAATTGACGTGTGCGCCGGCGCACACCCGGCACTATAGGCGTTTTAAGAAAGGTGTATTGGAATTCGACTACAAAAGTATGGAAAAAAATCGTCCATCACATTGTTAAAAAAAATGCTTCGCAATCTCTTTATTATTGCCTTCTTTAGTTTCCTGAAGATTTCACTTCTACCGCGTGTATTGCACCCTCTGAATTTTTGTCTATAGGAACTTATTTGTCTATACTTTTTGGTCTTTTTTATTTTTATTAATTTTAATATTATCCTACAAAGAAACCATTGGATTTGAAACATATTGATACATGTTGATAATTTTGATTAATTAAGGGTGTATGTAAAGTAATTTGTTTTCATATAATCTGTAAACTATTTTGGAGTATAACTTTCTTTGATATGGGCTTTCTTTTTCGAGCAAATCGAATTTGGAATTTTTATCGAATCGAATTTGGAATCAAGATGTTGAAATTTTTTGGTTAAATTTGAAAAAAAATTACTAGTAAGGTCAGCTGGTTGCACAGTGTGTTCGTGTCGTAGATTATAATGCCTAAAATTACTTGTTAATATCTTACTGAATACCATAAAAGTCATAATGACAGCCACCATAAAAGAAATGAATACCATAAAAGTCATGTCATAATCAGGGTGGGTGATTTCTCAACAAGGTATTTACTCCGTGTGCAAACCATAGCAAGCGGAACAAATTATGTTTTTGTATCCAATACCGCGAAACTCTAACGCGATGCCAACTCTTGATATTTTTTAACTTTTGACATTTTTTGCTTTTGATATTTTTTAACTTTTGACATTTTTTAACTTTTCGCATTTTTTAACTTTTGACATTTTTCATCGTTTGGTATTATTCATCTTTTGATATTTTTTTAAACTTCAGTTCTAATTTTCAAAACGTCAGTGAAATTATATTATTGAAGAAGAAGATAACACTTATAATCTAAATGAAAATATGAAAGAAAACAAGACACAGAAAAACAGAAAAAAACAATGGTCGCAACTGGGACTCGAACCCAGACCTCTCGTCTTACCGGGACGGCGCGTTTTCCAATTTCGCTATTGCCACCTTCTGTCAAACCGTCATATTTGTCAATCTCATATTTCAAATATTTAGAATCATTAATATTATCTTCAACTATTTTTACCAAATGTAAAAGTTTTAGGACTAGGGCAATTAAAAGTACTTTTCGATTATCTATCGATTTATTATACTGCTTTTTAATAAACAAATCACCACCGACAACTATGAGTATTTCAGATAAAACGGGCAAATTATATCACACAAAAATATGGTTGTTCTCATTGCGAGGTAAAACAATAGAAAAAAAAAAAAAAAAAAAAAAAAAAAAAAAAAAAAAAAAAAAAAAAAAAAAAAAATTGAAATTATATTGTTTAATTTGAGTAGCTACCAGTACGCCGAAACCCAGTTTTTCACAAGGCTTCAAGACGGGGTTGGGCGGGTCGATAACAAGAGAAGGAAACACGCATATTCGGAGGGAGGGAGACAAAGCATGATTCACCTCCCCCCTTAGCTGAGTACGTCAGCCGTACTAGACAGGAAGGATGGCGCACAAAATATTTATCGAAAAAAGTGGGAAAAACAGGAAGGGTTGTTTCCACTGTACAGAAAATTCCTAGAAGTGTGATTATATCGATTGTAAAACCGATTTCACTAGTTTTCACGAATCATTTCAACTATTAGATTTAAGCCTCCGGAGATGGTCGCCATCAAATTGTCAACAGTTACATTAATATAACTTGTCATTGATACGATTGACAATAATTGCTAATTGATAGTTTACCGAGTCATTTGATGCGATTGACATTTGGGAGTTACCATTAGTAGAGATAGAAAGATGGATATTTTGACAGAGCACATGTTCAAACGCCATTGACACAAATGAATGATCGTTTCACTATGCGATTGATAATCGTTTGATCAATTGCACTATCTGTCAAGCTTTTTCAGCATTTCATCGTGTAATTAAATTTTGTTTTACTCGTAGTTGCATTATATCACGATTGTTCATAATTATAGAAACTAAAATCAACATTTATCACTGTATTCGACTGTTGGTTCAACGGAGATGTCCACAAAGCGATTGGGTAATAAAACATCTTAAACGATTTGAAAATTAATTATTAACTATTTGACTTTACTTACGCTTTATTTATGTGAGTACCACACAAGAGTCCCAACTACTCCCATCTGGAGCCAGTAGGACTGTGGCATTAACAATTGGGGTATGTTTCCTGAATAGTGTGGGAACGGGAAGGAGATGAGGAGGAGAGAGGTTGGGAATTGACTATCCAAATCTGGTCAATAAACATGGCTACTACCATTGCAATCTTTAGAGCACAGGCGTCGGGTGGGAATGCTATCCTTTTTCTACCGGTATTTCAATGGAATATGCTCCGAGGAACTAGCGTCATTGGTCCCTTCGGCACCAGTGTATAGTCGGGAAACACGCCAAACGCATGTCCAACGGTTGACATTTGTAACATGAGAACGGGTCGCTTCTTCGACTCGTTCTTATGTTCAATAGCTCGGCTGTGGAATGATTTGCCGGCCTCTGTGTTTCCTCCCTCCTACAAACCAATGTTCATTCCTTCTTCTCCTCAAAAAGACCCTTCACACAGCATCCCAGATGACATAAGCCCTGAGGGAAATTATTTTCCTCAGGGCCTCATGTGTGGAGTTAATGTAAAAAAAAACGAATAAATCCGAAATATTTATTTTTAAAATATTTTATCGATTTGACCAGAAAAATTGATTTTACTTTTGGCACACAGACATCTCCGCGACGCAATTCTGTCGAATTATCACTTCGGCGGTTGTTCCTGTGAGTTGTGAGCTTCTCAGGGCTGTTTGCCCCTGCTTATTTTCCATTTAAGGAAGTGCCGCCCCATAAAATAATATGTTTGAGCGTCTGGAAAATTATTGTGCGGCGTTTTCAATCATTTTTTGTTAGTTTTGTAAGAGTTTTATTGGCGTTGTGTTTTTAAAAGTTCTTTTGACTTTGGCTTTTGCCATGTTTTTTATTAAAAAATTATTGAAGTATTCGAAAGGAGGATTTTATGTGACACCTCACAAAAGGCTTCCCTTCTGCACAGTGTAAAGGCAGGCGAATTATATCGCCTATTGGGCAGCGTGGTGAGGCAGGTAAAGGTAGGGGTTGTTGCATGAAGGGATTAATTAATGCGGGCCTTGAAGAGTCCTGGATTAAATGAAGGAGGAAGAACAGTTGATATTTTTTTGTTAATTTTTAAAAATTTATTATAAATTAAATGAGATTGCTTACGATCATAGGCTTCCGGAGGTCGCGTGTACCAATCCCAAGTTGAGCAAATAAATTTTATTTGTTAAATTTGTGTTATTTCACAATTTATTAATTAAAAATAATACAATTTAGTATATTTTGCGGCCCGTTCTAGAGTGGTAGATATTCAGTTTAGTCCCGCTAAAACTACCTTTTAGAATCGTAGCATTGCTTGAAATGGCTTTAGCTGCGTTTGTTGATAAGATATGAAAATCCAGGTATTTCAGACAACTTCTCCACTACCTTCAGTCTCTTAATATACCCCACACTATGATGCCATAGACTCACTGGCTCCAGATGGAGCAGTTGAGACTCTAGTGTGGTACATACTCTATATGTGCTTCTATATAAAATTGTAAAAATAAATCAGTTGTATCTTTTGGGAGGGTATGATGATTTTGACAATCAAGTCATTTGGGGCCATCCATAAATTACGTCACACCTTAAGGGGAGGGGGAGTAGAGAAGTGTGACATTGTGTGATAAGGGGTATGGGGAGGTCATCAGCTCTGTGACGTCACATGTAAAAATCTATATGATTAAAACGCAAAAAAAAATTTAATGTAAAATTGCAAAATATGTGACGTCACACTAGGGGGCATGGGGTCTCACAAATGTGATGATGTGTGACAGATGTGGGATGTGGGATGTGGGATGTGTGATGATGTGGGAGGGGGTCAAAAAATCATGAAATTCGTGAGACGTTATTTATGGATGACCCCTTTTCAGTTAATTACAAAAAAATGTAAACAGCCTTTAAGAATTGATTCGACACCATTTCGCCTTCACTTTGAAAATTATATTTTGGAGCGTTAGTGAAGATGTTTTCATAGCACGGGGTGTTTGTTGGTAGTGCCGTTGGGGAGACTGGCTGTCGGGGGCAGAGGGTGGGGGTGTTGGGGTCGGGGTGAGTTTGCCACCCCCAGCCGCCGGTCGGCAACGTTTTCCCGGCGGCCGCGGCGTTGCCAAGCCGATGAATATTTTATAATTTACATTTTCAATGTTTAGGTCGCTCCGATCCGTCGAGTTTTAAAAATATTTCATTAAATAATCCCATTAAAGCAAAACTTTTCCTATGCATATGTGAAATAAGCCCTTAGAGCTTTTTTTTAATTTACGATTTCCTAACCTTCCTCTTCCCATCACATTTCCTGTTTTTTTACTAAATTTCAATTTGCCGGAGTCAGTGGAACCATTGCACCTCCATTTTATACTAAACTAATTAACTCCTTTGTACAAATTTTCATTATAATGTCACTACATCCATATCATGTCCATACTAATATTATAAATGCGAAACTGCTCGAGTTTGTTTATGACCTTTTCACGCATAACACAATACAAAGACTTAAATAATTCTTTCACCAATATAAAACTAAATTATATGCGCAGACTATAGGTTGTATATGATGGTAAGCTCTGGCGTTATGAAATTATAAATATTAATGTATTATATTTGTTATACGTTTTCTGTCGCTAATAAAAGCGAGTTTTTGCTAACGTCAGAAAAAAATCTTTTCCATGGAAACAATGTTGATATATTTTTGGGCTCTATGCTGGTAGGTACTCAATCTACTGGTCAGCTACTACTGCAGAAAATTCAAATATTAGAATTAGTTTTTTTTTTTTGGACAAGCTTGGAATAAATGTCAGATGAGAGTTCCTATATTAAAAATATAATTCGTAACGATTATAAAGACTGAATTATAAATAGAGTATTTTTTTATTATATTAACGAACTTCCAAATATTTAAATAAAAATAAACTTCCGAAATGTTTGTAAGCGCATACATTCCGAACGAATGAACAAAATTGGATAAGTAATTCTTTTTTTCTTTGAGCTATAGCATTATGAAATTTAGGTGGTAGGCGAGATGTTTGATAACTGAATGTAAGGGAATGAATATATGGAATGCGGGAGGGGATGGGGGTGGGGTGGGGGGGAGATAATTGATAAGTGCAAGCGCTACAGTAATTTCCCTAATACCATGCGAGCGAAGCCGCGGGGAAAAGCTAGTACCTATATATTTAACCTGCTTGTATACTAAATGTCCAGTTTATTATGCCACATACTACATACTACATGCTTAAACTCCTAAATGGTTTTTTTAATAACATGATATTGTAAAAGCCTTCAAGGCGTATATCTTAATACATATATTTCTTCTGTCCGTATGTATGTCATTGAACTCCTCCTAAACGGCTGGACCGATTTTGATGAAATTTTTTGTGTGGGTTCAATGGGATTCGAGAATGGTTTAGATTCACAATTTAGTCCACTGGAAAATGTTCTTTTAATTATTTTTTAATTTCTAAGGAGTTGTTGATTTTGGAATGTTTTACATTGAATCCGGCAGACTGCGCTACCATCGCAGTATCGAATATTCAATATTAATCTATTTTAATTTTAGTTTGAAGCCGGGTAACCCAACTAGTAAATAAATAAATTTGGAGACAGTTCTCATGCTGAAAGAGCATAAAGGAAATATCAAGGTTGGTAAGAACCTAGATTGGCAGTTCTTATAACCAAACAACTTATTTTTTATATTAGCCGACACAAGAGACCATGAGGCACAAAATCTCTTTCAGAGCCAATGTCATCTTTGGGGATGCTGTGTGGAGGTTTTTTTGTAAAATAAAGGAGAGGAAATTCAGGGAAGGAAAAAGGTATGACGGATTGGTAGGAATCTGTGGGTCAATGAATCCATCCCTCCCACTCCCAAGGCGATTGGTCGAGAGAGTCCGGCTGGAGAGGTCTAGGTTAGGTCTCCTTCAAAAAATCTCTCCCGATCCTGCCCGGCAACGCAGTAGACGGACAAACTTACTGGCCGCCAAGACTTAGACAAACCTTAGGCACCCCTGCTAAATCACCAAACTTAGCTAACCACTTGAGGTGACCTAAGAAAGGGGTGTTGTGGGTACGAGTACCGACGCCCCAGGACACATTTTTTGGGTAACCGACATCTCTGCTTTATGGTCACCGCTACATTTGATGACTTAACAGGGGTGTCCGGGTTCACGGGGTGAGGTTTGTCTAGATCTTGGTGGCGGATGCATTTGCCCACCTACTGCGTGGTCGGGCAGGATCGGGAGAGATTGGTTGAGGGAGATGTAACCTAGACCTTTCCAGACGGACTCTCTCGACCCATCACCTTGCAACGCGATGGATGGCATGGATTCATACGTCCGTCATTCCAGGACACTTTGACCCCCAAATTCCTACCCACTCTCATACTCTTTTCCTTCCCAGAACTTTCTCTTTTACCCTTCCCTAAAAATACCCTCCACACAGCATTCTCAAAGATGACACAGGCACGAAGGGATTTTTTTTTCTCACAGCCTCCTGTGTGTGAAATGAATGTAAAAAAAATTACAATAAAACTGAATAAAGCCTGTGGTTTTTGGAGAAATCTATCAAATAGTCATTTTCTGAAGACGTTTTAAAAATACTAGTACTTAATGTTATTAATTATAGAAGATGGAGAAGCGATGATCAACTGACGGACGATGACGTAAAACCTTCAAATTAATATTTAAAATGTGTTATTACCAATACATTTTTTTGCTAGCAACATTTTTACAACGACGAAATAAAATTAAGTTATTTGTTCTAAAAACTTTAAACATGTGATTTCTCTTAAAATAATGTTGTTTTGTTGATATATGTCGTGAAAACATGTTGTACATCAAAATATCATTAAAATACAGAAATTTAACTTGTTTTACTTTGAGCTTGTTATGCTCATTATTTGGGAAAATGAATACGAATTGAGATGTTGCTAAACTATTTTACAATGATGTTCAGAAATGTACTATGTTTTGAAAACTATTTTGTTCGAAGCATTCATTTCAGAAGGATTACTTTAACAACCCTATACAAAGTCAGAAAAGTTCAACTTACAATAATTTTGAGTCAAAGTAGCGTCTGCAAGAATCGTCTTACCTGAAACAAAGAAGAAAAGAAAGTTATTCACCATGTTTATCATATTATAACAATTATAAAACCTAATTGAAATCAATAAATTAGGGTTACATAATTTTATGTTGAATTAATCCCTCAGGCCAATTTTTTTGCTCATAGAAATCGTTGTGCCTCCTTACTATCATGGTTAGAAATATTATCTAAACGGTGTTAGAAAGAGAAAACACCACACTTTATATTCAACCACAAAAACTAACCACAAAATAACTAAAATTTACAACTTTATGAAACCAAAATTTTTCAACGCAAATCAAAAAAATATTATGAAAATTTGGAAGATTTTAAAAAAAAATTTTCATTTAACGACAAAAAAGTAAGTTCACCATAACGGTCGTAAAACTTTGCCTTATAAAATATGTGTGTGTTTTTTTATCGTTAAAAGTAATTTTAGTTAGAAAGCAGGTAAGGTGAGCTATTTTTAAAACTTTTTATGTTTGCATTAAAAAAGATTATTTGAACAGTTATATTTTTATTTGGAATTGTTTATTCAAATTAGAGCGTATTTCATCGCCTTTCAAAAATAGTTTTTAGTTTTTGGATACGTTTAGAAATAATCCATTTATTTGGATATTTTTGCAAAGTAGAAATATTATACCTTCTGACAAAATATGGGGTTAAGATACATGACCCACCAACAACTTATAGCACCAAAACAACAAACAGTGTCATACAACCTAAAAAAGATTTTGTGTATTAATTCAGATGAATTAATACACAAAAAAACTTACATACAACTCCAGAAAAAGTCATACATGTTACGTACATACTATATACTCGTACACCAGAGGAATCACAAACATACTTATTTATAACCCCAGAACATCAAACATGTTACATAACGCCAAAAATAACGACATACAACCCAGAACAAATAAAACACAAACCCAAATCAACTAACACACATCACTAAAAAATGTCGTAAAATATTATTATGTCATACCTTAGATCTTAGATCATGGAATTAAATCTGATCTGAGTGTACAACATTAGAATCACTAATGTACTATAAACCCAGAAGGATAAACAGAACAATAACTTGCAAAAACAACTGATATAAAACCCAGAACAACTGACACATCGACAAGACCCCAGATAACTAACGCAGGTACACCTAATGTATCTAATTCTATATCTGTGAAGAAAAATTATAAAATTTTAGAACAAGTAATGCATATATCTACAGCATACTGTTCACTTGAGTAACAAATATTTAATGCCAAAACAAATGACATAAAACAGAAAAACCAAAATACAATCACAAATCAACTCATTAACCTACTTAGAGGTATACTGTATTACAATAAGGACTTCTACAAACTTCATACATGACAGAAAGAAAACATCAGACTACAAAAAAATTTAGAAAAACAAAAACACAGAATTGTTTTCTGTATAAAGAAATTCAGAACCCAAATACATAGCTTGGCTCCTTGTGGAATTAAAATCAAAGAAAAAAATTATAATTATGTATGTGATAAATACCTATGTTTACATTGGAGTACGTTAAGGGATCTACTTTAAGTGTACTAAATAAATTAAATTAAACAAACACCCAAAACATAAATAAACATCACTAAACAACGAACATACAATCGAATAACTAGCATGCAACTCCAAAAAACTAATATAATCCCTCAGAACGAAGAGAAACCTTCTTCAGCGCTTACGAATGACAAGTTAAATCTCCGTTTTCTGTACTTTATCCCATTTCAGAAATTCGCTGTTAGATCTATTGGTTTGTAAAATTATTTTTAGAATCATTGTGCGATTTTGACGTTTTTTTACCCCCACACTGGTGGCCCCAAGGAAAATAATTTATTTCAGGGCCTATGTCATCTTTGGAGATGCTGTATGGAAAGTATTTTTAAGGAAGGGAAGAAAGGTAATTTTTCTTAATTTCATTTTAAAAACAACCATAATTTCAATCTCGGTACACTCATTCGAGATTTTGTTGTAAAGTTTGAAATTTTTTTTAAATTATACGTATTTCATTGTTTTTATTTGTAAGCAAATTTTTCATATATCTTATAGGAAAAATATATAAAATAAATTTACTAAAAAAAATACAATTAGATTAATTTCAGGTGACTAAAATTATATGAGTATGTACCTTCGAACACAAATTATAAATATTTTTTTACATTTATAGCGCGTATTCTACGAAAATTGCCAAGACTTGTGGCTTGTTTTATAGCTTTTGTTAGATTGTTCTAAAATTTTGTCATGTCATAGAGTTCAGAGTTTTTTCAGAGATAAGGGGACCATAGATCAGATATTATTAAATAGAGTACAGAGGCATCTTTTTGCCAAAACATACTAGTATACCTCTTCAAACACAGAACTTCCTTTGAAAATGTCCAAACTGCTCGAGATACTAAATGTCTAAATGTGAACCTGATAACCGAGAACAGTATTCCTTTTTTTCGATAATTCAGAATTGAAAAAAGTTACTCACTAATATGTAGTAAGTACTACCAAACATAATAATTATTTGCTGAGCAAACCTTTTTAACTCCTTGTAGTTTTCAAAAGGCAAATCTATCACGTTGGATTGCAAATCGCTTGGTACATTATCGACATCCACTGCGAAGTGGTTTTCGAAAATCTTCATCTAGCGTGAGATCTTTTTGATATCAGCAAACCGGTTTTCAAACTCAGTTTTGAAGTTGTAACGCTATCCCTTCGCTCTTTTTCTCGCTCTTTTTCACTCTTTTTTGTATGATGTCGTCCGTCACATGCGTTGTGGCGAGAATCTTGCGGGCCGCACCAAGAGGCCTCGCTGGCCGCATGCGGCCCGCGGGCCGACCCATGTTTTAAATGTTGTTGCCGACCCATGTTTTAAAGCATCTGTTCTCAACACAGATATTCCTAGCGATACAGGCATAGAACATTATAAATTGTAAGTCTAGAATTAATAAAAAAACAAAACAAAAAAGAGTTGCATTTTGCATCATCTTTACGCATTTTACCAATTAAATAAGTGTATTTCATTATCACATTTTCATTTGTATTCCACCTCCTATGTTATAATCCCTGCAAGCCACAGAATTTCATGGCAAAACTCTAGTTGGGAAATAACTCAACTCGGTGAAATATTTGAATGCTCAACAGTTAACCCAGAAGTCGGGCGAACTCCGTTTACGGCTAATTGCATACATTTTAAGTTTCTGGAATTATCTCTAAAGATTTTAACAATGAAAGTTTTCCCGAAACTTTAACACAATTATACTTTCAGCGATTCCGCATTCATTCACAGATAAACATGTTCGGTGCTTTTTCAGCTGCTGATAACAAATACTTTGGATTTTAAACATATTTGTTGAATTAAACTCTAAAACTGAATTTGTAAATCGGTTGGTGTTTTATTAAATTTTCTCATTTCTTCTATACGATGCGATGCATTGAAATCTGGGGACTTAACCATGAAATGAAGTAGGAGATAGAAACCTTTGAAATTTATATATAGCTATAAATTACCATGTGCATTGTGCATTCTCAAAATACTCTGAAAAGAAAATTACGAATTTGCACTATATGAGTAAACGAAAACCAAATATTTTTTCATGTCCACTCTAAAGCAGAAAATGTTTATCTCAGCAAAAACTCTAGAACTGAGTCATGTGGGTTTTTAAGACTTTTACAACTCGTCAAATCATTTTCATCAAGAAATCAATACTCGTAAATATGTCGATATGAAGACGAGATATTTGGTAGATTTGTCGAAATATATGAAGATATGTGAGATTTGTCGATATATAAAAAATATATGTAGACGAGATATGTGACAGATTTATGGATACGTAATATGAAGACGATATATGTGACAGATTTATCGACACATAATATGAAGACGGGATGCATGATTTGTATATAGACGTTATTGTAGACGAGAAATGTGACAGATTTGTGGATATATAATATGAAGACGAGATATGTGATAGGTTTTTTGACCTAATATGAAGACGGGAGACATGATAGATTTGTTGATACATAAAAAATATATTTAGACGAGATATGTGACAGATTTGCGGAAATATAATACAAAGACGAGATATGTGATAGATTTGTTGATACAAAACATGAAGACGAGAGACGTGATAGATTTGTCGAAACATAAATATGTAGACGAGATATGTGACAGATTTGTTGATACAAAACATAAAGACGAGAGACGTGATAGATTTGTCGAAACATAAATATGTAGACGAGATATGTGACAGATTTGTGGATATATAATATGAAGACGATATATATGACAGATTTGTCGACACATAATATGAAGACGGGATGCATGATTTCTACATAAATAAAAATATATATGTAGACGAGATATGTTACAGATTTGTGGATAACAATATGAAACAAGATATGTGATAGATTTATCGACACATAATATGAAGACGGGATACATGATAGATAGATTTGTCGATACATAAAAAATATGTGGACGTGCCAGATTTGTGGATATGTAATATGAAGACGAGATGTGTGATAGATTTGTTGACGTATAATAAATATGTGTGTGACAGATTTGTCGATACATAATATGAAGACGAGATATGTGATGGGTTTTTTGATATTTTATATGAAGACGAAATATGTGACAGAGTTGTCTATTTATAATATGATGACATAAAATTGTGCAAAAAAAAAACTGAAAGATTTCTAATGAAAGAAGACACTTTGAGCGAAACTCGATCGAAAATCTGGAAACAGAAAAATCAGAAAAAGATATTGGCACCTACGAGACTCGAACCCAGGACCTCTCTCTTTCCGGGTGAGCGCGCCGCCCACTGCGCGAATCAAATTCGGCCACTTTTAACTGTAATTCGGTCACTTCGACTAAGAACCACCCATATTTTCTTCATTTTCTCAACGCATTATTATTGCCATCTTTGTGTATGATTGCAAGATTCAAACCCGAACTAAATGCAATCTAGATGGTGTCTGGATAAATTTTTATCCATTTTATTTAATATGCGACATCTATTGACTTTTCTGCAAGTCTAGGATGAATATTATTATTTTATATTTTAACTTTTATGAGTAAAACCTCAAATTTTAATCTTTAATTAAATGAAGACACTATGAGCGAAACTCAATCGAATATCTGGAAACAGAAAAATCAGAAGATATTGGCACCTCTGGGACTCGAACCCAGGACCTCTCTCTTTCCGGGTGAGCGCGCTGTCCACTGCGCCAAGGTGTCGATATCAAATTCGCTTCAAAGTCACTTTTAACTGTGTCATACTTCGACAAAGAACGATTTCTTGTAATCAAACATTGATTGCACTCATTGAATAAATTTTTAAAAATTATAAAAAGTTCATAACTACAAAGGCCGCGAATTGTGGCAAAAATCTCTGTAAAAAAAGCTGTAGCAGTCATATGTAAACGTGTACATTTGCGTTCATGTTCTGTGAATAATCATACTCGGAATTAAAATCATATTCGGAATTAACAACAAGTTCTAGGTTCGAGAGTTTTATCGTGTACACGTAACTCTATTTTTTAACCGCTAAGCAAATTTTATAGCTCCCAAAATCGAAAAACCGCGAATATTACATTTTTTAGTATTAATTCAATTACCAAAGTATGTGTTATTCTGTTTACACCGTGAGGAATACTGAGAAACTGGGGAAAAAATTCACGAAGTGTTTGAGATACATTATTCATTTTGCGAGCGAAAAAGGACTTAACCGCTGACTGGGGCGAGGGGGGCGTTAGTAGGAAGGGTGGTGTAAGGCGGTAGTTGGAGGTCAGGGGGTGGGGGTGGTTGTAGGCTGAAAGGCTGAAGGCTGTAGTTCGCATGAGTATACCGGCCGGTTTTCCCTCATTACTGATGATTTTTCCAGAGGGTGGTTCAATGTGTAAATACAGAATAAAAAAATAACAAAACAACATTAAAAAATCAGCAGAAATGCAAACAACAAGCGGTTAGTACAACGATTGGTGATTCAGTGAAGTTTTTTCACGAAATGTTAAAAATTAATTGGAAGAAAAATTTTAACAAATCATCAATCTTCGGCAGTTATTTCATCATGAGCCGGTTGCTTCACAGTACATGAAAAATAAAAGATCATTTTTTTATTTAACTCTTATGAGTAAAACCTCAAATTGTAATATATAATTAAATGAAGACACTATGAGCGAAACTCAATCGAAAATTTGGAAAATCTATCATACATAAAGATGGCAGCCAATAAAAATATGCGTTAAGAAAATGAAGATAATATGGGTGGTTCTTAGTCGAAGTATGGTACAGTTTAAAGTGACCGAATTGGATATCGACACTTTAGCTCAGTGGTCAAGAGCACTCGCCCGGAAAGTAGAGAGGTCCTGGGTTCGAGTCCCAGAGTTGCAAATATCTTTTTCTGATTTTTCTGTTTCCAGATTTTCGATTGAGTTTCGCTCATAGTGTCTTCATTTAATTAAATATTGAATATTTATTTATTTATTTATTTCAAAAACATACGGCACAACATGTGCCATTAACATAAAGTATATTATATATGTATTATAAAACAATAACAAAACGAAAGTAACAACATAAATTGAAGTTAAATATAAAAACAAAAGGTAAAAAAAGGAGTTGAGGTAGTAAGCAGTAAGTAAAAAGTAAGATAGATAAATGAAAGTATAAAGTAAAAGCATAAAATTATAAAATATAAAGTATAATGAAAAGTTACAGATTGAGATAGAAAGTTAAAAGGTAGGAAATAAAAAGTGTAAAGTTATAAATATTAAAAAAAAAGTGTAACAAGTAAAGAGTAAGAAATGCTCTTAGGAGCCAAAAATTGAAGATAATATAAATTAAATTTACCAAATATAAAAGGTATCACTGATTATGATATGTTTCTAGTCATAGATATTGGGAACGCTCATACAATTGCGTATACATACATCTGTTTACAAAGTTAATAATAGCGAGTGCGTAATGGTAGGACTTGATTAATGATTATATTATGATTACGTCGTAGTAACAGCAGACAAATTCTGTTTTATGCATCTTTTGTATGATGACAGACTTCCGGCATATAAAAGAACTTGAATACAGCTTTCACAGAACTTGAATGTTAACTTTGATATTTGACGAAATGTTCCCTGTGTTAACTTTTTATAAACCAAAAAATATTGAAATACGCGTATTATTGTGTGAATATTGGAATTCGAATCCGTCTGCGTTTTGTTTTTATAAATAAACTGCTTACCCTGTACAAATCGCAAGTGCGCCCCATGGTTGAATTTGGCAGCCACCTCTGGTCTAGAGCCCCAAAATACTTGAAAAATACCCTCGACTCTTTGCAGAAACGAGTGGTCCGTTTGATAGATCCTCCCAACTTAACGAATGGATTGCAATCTTTAGAGCACTCGCATCGGGTGGGAATGCTATCCGTTATATAGTTCTACCGGTATTTCAATGGAAGATGTTCTGAGGAACTAGCGTCATTGATCCCTTCGGCACCGGTGCATAGTCGGGAGACACGCCAAACGCGCGCTCAACATATGTACACGGTTGACATTTGTCACATGAGAACGGGTCGTTTTTTCAACTCGTTCTTGAGTTCAACAGCTCGGTTATGAAACGATTTGCCGGCTTCTGTGTTTTCTCTCTCCTACAACATGGGTCTCTTCAAGACCAATGTTAATTCCTTCCTCTCCTTAAAAAGACCCTCCACATAGCATCTCAGATGACATAGGCCCTGAGGGAAATTATTTTCCTCAGGGCCTCCTGTGTGGAGTATGTAAAAAAAATATATATATTGAATAAAATTTTCGAATATACTTTCAGTGTGTAACAAGAAGAAGCTTCCCGGTTTCGCTCGAGTTTCAGCGCTTTTTTATGTATGGAAAATGTGCTCGCTTTATACATGATATTACTAACTGAACATATTCATTTCATAAAAACGTCGAAAAAAGACTGTGCTATTTTCATGATGCTATAATTCACAAGTGTTTTGGGGGTTTAGAGCTGTCAGCTGTTCTACTTTATAGTTAGTATAATATCAAACCGCCAGTGATGGCTTTCCACTAAAAAGCTTTATAAAAAAGTCGCATAAAATTGTCAGCCGTCTAAGTGCAACCTCCCTCGCATTCCTCCCGCAGCCGGTTTGTGAAGAGCGTGCCGCGGTCTGGCTCGCCACCAACCCCAGAAGGGTTAGCAAAGACGATGAAATGTGAGTTACACAACCACCCAGCCAACCAGCCACCCACCCGGGTAGAGAACCTGGGACTGAGCGACCCATCGCGGTCGGGAAGCTTCTCTTAAGTACGACTAAAAGTGCCCTTTAAATATTTACTACATTTTTTATGTGAGTACCGCACAAGAGTCCCAACTGCTTTCAACCGTATGGAGCTAGTGAGACTACGGCATTATCAATTTGGTTATGTTGTGAGGCTGAAGGTTGAAGGCTAATTTATGTTGTTTAACAACTAATTGTTTTCAAATAATATATAAATATATGCTTTATTTGCGGCACGTTTCCGAGTGGAAAATACACTCAAAATCGCCCTGGCGTAAGTCCACCATTCAATTCTGAATGGTTAACACACCATTCAGAATTGAAAAGTTGCTCGAAATGGTTTAAGCCATGTTCGGTGACCAGATCTGAATAGTCAAGTATTTTCCCACGTTCATTTACCCCATTTTCTTGGGCCCCCCTTATCTTCAGACTTACAGCATACCCCTGAGGGGATATCATAATATTCTCAATGGCTCTAGACAGTTGGGACTCTTGTGCGGTATTCACGTGAAAAATACGATTGTCGAATTAGATCGGTGACCAGATCTGAATAGTCAGGTATTTTCCCACCTTCATCTTCCCCATTTCCTTGGCCTTCTACTATCTTCAGACTTACTGCATACCCCGATTGGGGGTATCACATTCTAAATGGCAGACAAGGGTCCCTGTGCGGTATTCACGTGAAAAATACGATTGTCGAATTTGATTAAATTCGAATGGTTTTAAAGCGTGTTCTTTTTATTATTTTGAAAAATTGGCTTTTGTGATGAATTGATTTTTTTTTCATTTCAATTGGAATTTTCTATTCTGAATTCAAATAACATCTTTTAACATATTGTATGAAAAAAGTGCATCTATGTGAGTGGCAAAAACTCTTGTTTTCTACGTGTGCAGTCCATATTAACCTTACTTCATCTCAGATCGAAGAGTTATATCTGACTTAATATTTATGTTTAAAATTGTAAATGGTAGAATTCAGTCCTGATTTAACTAAGCTCATTGAATTTCGTATACCTACAAGAGACACTCGTTCTAAAATCCTGATTAAATGCTACAATAACCGGACTGAGTATACGAAGCACTCGCTTGTAACTAGATTACATAAAGTTACTAATCGATATGCAGATGTGGCAGATCTATTTAACTGCACGGAAAATAGGTACAAGAGGGCTATTCTATCAAATCTTTTCAATCAATATTAATTGTATTTGTACTATAGATTTTTGTATATAATTGCATCTCTGGTGTCATTTCTCTTTCAAACGCCACAAATATCTGTTATAATCTTTATTTAGTGTTTTATTTTATTTACTACTTTATTTACTGTTTCTAATAT
The DNA here is from genome assembly GCA_936435175.1 of Glyphotaelius pellucidus. Taxonomy (NCBI): domain Eukaryota; kingdom Metazoa; phylum Arthropoda; class Insecta; order Trichoptera; family Limnephilidae; genus Glyphotaelius; species Glyphotaelius pellucidus. Next base: position 7,606,006 of record OW386549.1, read on the forward strand.
GTATCCTTTGATTTTGTGACATGTGTGCTTATGGTATATTTATATCGTTGATATTAAATAAATAAATAAACTTCAAAAACAAATTCAAGAAACTTTGAAATGTAACTATTACATTAAAATGGTGCAATTCACGTAATTTACATTGAAATGGTGCAATTAACCTTACTTACATTGAAATGGCGCAATTAACCCAACTTACGTTGAAATAGAACAATTAACCTAACTCACATTGAAATGGTGCAATTAACCTTACTTACATTGAAATGGTGCAATGAACCTAACTTACTTTGGAATGGTGCAATTAACCTAACTTGCATTGGAATGGTGCAATTAACCTAACTTACATTAGAATGAAAGAATGAGAAACTTTAAAATGTAACTAATCCATCAAAATGGAAACTATAACATCATGTACAAAGCCGGGCATGAATCCAGCAAAACATCCACAAAAGCTTTCAGAAAAACATAAATTAAGCCGTTGTTAACGCAAATATTCTCAGCACACAATGAAAAGCTGGTATTGTTCTACTTTATGATAATTGAATACTTGGAATCCTCGCATAATTCCAACGTCAAGTATCACAATATGATTGTCAGAATTCGGGGTTCAATGGATGATATTCCAATTATCTGAACACGATATTACCACATTCATCTATACCAGGGATCTGCAAACTACGGCCCAGGGGCCAAATTCAGTCAAAATCAATCCGGTCCGTAAGCTAATCTCCGTGGTCAAAGGGTAAGACATTCAACGGGTTCAGATCCAGGCGTGAGCAAATAATTTTTTCTTTATTGATTTGTGTTATTTTACAAATAAATTAATAAAAAATAGTATATAGCACATTTGCGGCACGTTCCAAAGTAGAAGACACTTTCAGTATTGCGTTTGATCCACGTTGCTTGAAACGGTTTTAACAGATCTGAATAGTCAAGTACTTCCCTACCTTCCTCTCACCCATCTCCCTCCCTTGATGTGAAGGGATCGGCTATGCTTATTTAGCTTTATTTTCATGTTTAGCGGTCGTCCATTAATCACGTGATGTTTTTTAGCAACTTTTTAACCCCTCCCCCCCCCTGGTGATATGTGGTGAGGTTTTAGACTACCCCCCCTCTCCACCATACCCCAAAATCACGTGTATTTTTTAGTACAAAGTAAATTGAAATTTTCAGAATATTTACTTTATATACAGTTATAATCTGATTAAATTTTGGAAAATTAAGCATCGTGATAAAAATGTCCAGACAGACATTAAGGTTGCAGGTTGTTTTTGACTAGCATAAAAATTGCTTGGTGTTAACCGCAGAATTCTACTAAAAAATCATTCGACCACTTTGTCAATTCTTCTTTTGTGGTATATTTTTGTTTCGCATCAGCCCACAACTCATTAAAATTTTTCTGAGCTACACTAGATTTTTTTTCCTTTTCATACTCTGCAAATAGGCCTTCATCAGATCTCCTAGTTTAGAGATTGTTCCATTTTTTTAAGGCAAAACATACGCGGCGACGATTGACGCATGTATTCGGCGTCAAAATCACAGACTTACTGGCGACAGGTGAGCCGAGCGGTTGTCGCAACGCGCGGAGAAATCGTTGCCTGGCAACGGTGAGTCAAGGCCACGCGCCGCTGTTTGGTTTAGAAATCGTATGTTCGACGAAAAATAAATGCACGTGATATCTCATTACATCCCCCCTCCCTCTTTGTGATATTTCGTGATTTTTTTCCGAACCCTTCCCCCCCTGTTTGAGCCTCACGTGATTAATGGACGACCCTTATTTAAAAAAAAAATGCATAGGTAGCACAGATCCGAGACACATGGAAAGAATAGAGGTGTATCACTTCGGTAAACGGAGCGATAGCGTTCGCAAGGCAATATAAACTCGGTGGTCCACTTCTCCCTACCAGGTTCTCTTCACCCCAATCGAAAGCATGAGAGCAAAGTACAAACCGAAAAAAAGCTCTACGCTTTCAAGCAAGAAAGCGTAGAGCACAAAATTTTAAAGAGACCGAAAACACCGGGTGTACTCAAAACCAACGACTCTGTGCTCTCATGTGCATACCTTTTTTGCAAGATTTTCTTAAAACTTATAATTTTTTTTGTCAATAATAATAACTATTGATGAAAGTCGACACTACTGTTTTTTTTTTTTAATAATTTTAACTGTTTATATTTCAATTATTTAATACTCCTTTTGATCAACTTAGAAGAGGTTTAATTATTTTTTTATTGTGAAGACTTCATTTTTTTTAACGAAAGTCAAAAAGAATGCAATCTTACTGGGGTATCCCGTTCTAAGGTCACATTGTACATGGTTTTGTGTATGAATTATAAATTAGGTCAAGTTTTCTTTAATAATAATAATTTTTGGATAATTTTTATAGCGCCTTTTTTGTGAGAAAATCACATCAAGGGCGCTTTACAAATTCTTTATACATTTAACTTATTTATATAACAAGTGTCTCATAACTAAGATTGATAACTAAGGACTTACAACTAAACTACTAAGACTTATATTACTAGTGACTTAAATTTATACTTATTTTTATAACCAGTACAACACTGCATTACTCGTGTTTTGACTTACATCTAACTTAAAATAAATTATATACTACTTACATACATATTTACATTTATAAACACACATGATTACTGCTCGTGCTGTCAATGTAAGTTAAAAGTTGCGCATAATAAAGTAAAATCGGGACTGACGTGTACTGAGTAATGAAATACTATTGAAGAAATGAAGTTATTCTGAATATGAAAATTTGAAAAGGTGAGTTTTTAGCTTCGCTCTGAACTCAGAAGTGCTTTCGATCTTTCGCAAATGTGAAGGGAGTTTGTTCCAAGCTGTTGGGCCTGCCACTGCAAAAGCCCGGTCTCCGAAATAGGTATTGGGATTGCGCATAGGTACTGAGAGTCTACCTATGGCTGTTGAAGATGCTGATCGAAGGGTTGCTTGCCTAGTATTGACTTGCCTAGTATTGGAATGCACAGTTCCGACAAGTAGGGTGGCGCCATGTCGTGTATTGCTTTAAAAACCATCCAGAAGAGTTCGAATTGGATTCTCTCAGGACACTTAAGCCAATGAAGGTTCTGCAGATGTTGGGAAATGTGAGAATATTTGGAAACGCCGGTTATCAGTCTTGCTACAGCATTGAAAACTGACTGAAGTCTGTCAGTGTATATTTTAGGGAGATTTGCATTGTAAATTTTTTTAAGTAAGTTTTTGTAAGTATGTACGAGAGAAAAATAACAAAGTACTCGTAATAGCTTGAAGAAATATAACATAAGCGTTAATCTATATTCCTCCTTCCCGTATTCATTATCCATATCTTAATACTTCCTAGGATATTTTTTAATAATTTTTATTGCAAAAAAGGAGATATTAAATAATTTTATAGAGAAACTTGCTACAATTAACTGCGGCCTCGCTCGCATGGTATTAGGGGGAAATTACTGTATAAAGAATTTTCCCACGGGAATGAAATGTTTTTATCCGGGATAAAACGACGCCAGAGCTCGCTATTATATATATAAACCATCGCCGGCATACACGCATCAAATCCCCAAATCGGATGAACGGTTAGCAACGCATAACATCTCGCCACTATTACGATACGCACTTCAGGCATTCTGACGTCATAGTCCCGCAAGCGACAACAGCGCGGGCAATGCATTCCGTCTCCCCTCCTCGCAAGAAAGCTCATACCGCACCCCTCCCCGCCATTCCGGCTGTAACTAGCCGGTCTCCCCACTCCTCAGAACCCCGCCGACCGCCGTGAGAAGCAGCCGTGCCGCTCCAACACGCTCCCTTGGTTCTCGCGAGACGCGTCGCAATGGCGAACCACGCCAACCAAATTCCAACCGTAAATTACGAGGTCGCAGAGCGTTGGGGCGACCTACGCTGACCATGGCTGCTCCCTCGGTCTCCTGTCGCCGACCACCTGCTGTCAGTAACCACCATTCCCCTCTTGTTCTTCATGTGTCCCCACCGTAAATTCCCGGTCAAACCATTGCATTCCCAGAGAGAGTCTTGAGAGGGCTTCTCCCGTTAGGAGATACCTAGATAGGCACGGTGTTGTATTGTGATTTATATAGTGTTTTGCAAGATGATGTAAATGTGTATTCCTGACAATACAAATATGTTTCGCCCAACTACTTCTTTCATTTGATTGGGATCACGTGGGCGGGCTTTGGCAAATACCTATGTACCTTGTAAACCTAGTTACCTACGACCCTGATGAGGAGAGAATTTCCTGCCCGCCGACGACTTGAGCTGGCCGAGGGCGAAAGGTAGGTGGGCCCCCTATTTTGGGACCGCTACACCACATATATACAAATCCAGAAGCAAACATATTTTCATTTTTGTATATATAGGTAGTGCATATTTTTTTGTCCAAAAGTCGTTTTAGACGCAGGTTGGTGGAATGTATGTTACAAGTTGTAATGAGGTTCCCGTGAATCGACATAAGTTTGTCTGTGCAAATTGATCCTGGTTTTTGAATGCGTGAATTAAAATATCTTTTGAATTTATTTGTTTCAGAGACATTAAATTCAAGGCACTAAAAACTTCCGTAGGAGTTTTGAAGGGGACTATTGTAATTTTCAAAATTGCTTTTTGTGCTTCAATGACTAGTTTTATAGTAGAATCACATGAACTTCCCCATCCAATAAGACCATATTAAATTTATGGAACTGTAAATATTAATAGGCTTTAAGGAAGGATTTTAACTAACGATTCCTGAGCATACTGAAGTAAAATATGCAGATGTCATTTTGCTGTCCGATGACATTTTTTTCTGTTAAAAAAAAAATATGTATATATTTCAGTCACACGAAGCTTCTGACCTCATCCTAGCACGCCGCGATGTTTGAGCGATACGCTCAAACATCGTTTTGTGTACTACCGTGCTGCTAGAACGAGACGGAAAGCTTATCAAGTGACCCGCAAGGCTATAAATGCGCTACTTTCCTGACCTCTCGGTTACTATGTGTGATTTTAATGAATTTAATTGAAAAAAAAATGTTATCGGACAGCAAAATAGCCTCAACATTTTTACTCCAAATTCACTCAGGAATCAATGGTTAAAATCCTTCGGGTGCGTGCTGTTACACCTTGTTTTTTTTTAATTGTCGGTAATATTTTTTTAATTAAAAAAGTTTCCCGAGTCCTGATCTGTAGATTGAATTATCTCTACATATTGCGCTTCCACGTAAGCTCTCATCATGAATACAGCGTTAATCTATTTACACCGTCTAATGTGTAAATTTTCAATTATTTTCCACATTATGGCACTTTATTTTCCAACGGCGATGTAAATTAAATTTTATTTTTATTTACCAGAATAAAATCGTAATAAATTTTAAAATACTACTATTAGATTTTTATTATAATTTCATTAAAAGAAAACTCTTTGTGTTCGGTACCGTGTCTGAAAAGCCAGGTACTTCCCTAACTTCCACTCCCTCATCTCCTTCCCCACCCAATAGGGGATGCTATGGTCTCACTGGATCCAGACGGAAATGGGACTCTTGCACAGTATTCAAATTAAAGTAAAATACAAAAAAAGTCATTTTGTTAAACATTTTAATTTGTTAAATGTTTTCACCCCCTTCCAAATGATGATTTGTCCAAATATAATAGTAAAAGCTGCTGTAAATTTTGCATAATATTATGTAGTGTTTGGGAATGTTGTCTGAATAGTGTATTCAAGCAGAGATGGGAATGTATCTGGTTCTAAAAGAGACCAATTTTAAAGAATGGAGAATCCAATGAAGAGTAATAAGAAAGAAAAAAGACCGATCAGTGGCTTAGTTGGCATTGCGTCTGGGTCCCACCCACTCGTCGTAAGTTCAATTCCTCGGCTGGCAAGTCATTCATCACAACACGAACAATATTTTCCCCTTACTGTGGTGGTAGGAGATTTTCAATTCGTTGTCAGGTTATTCGTATCTCCGGAAATTTTGTCTTTCTTAAATAAATAAAAAAGTTATCGTATAAACATCCCATTATGTAGATACGTACGCATATTGGTTACGCGTTTTGGCGTATCTTCGGCGGTATACATCGATACCTAAGGGATCTTTATTAAACCTTCCATTGAAATATCGGTCAGGAAAAATAACTAATAAAATTCAGATTTAAAAAAAGCGGATGTCATTTTGCATTCCGATGATTTTTTTTTCTATTTAAAACAAAAAAATATTTTTCAATCACACGTCGCTACTGATCCCACCCTAAAAAGCTGTGTTTATGATGATTTCAAAATTCGATTACTTCAGTGGGGAGGGGAAGGAGATGAGGGTGAGGAAGGTGAGGATTGTGGGGCACCAGTACCTGGCAATCGAGATCTAGTCACCAAAGAAGCCATTTCTAGCAAGCTTTCAACTCTGAATGGTGGTCTTACACCGGGTTGATACTGATAGAATAATACACTCTGCAACCCTAGAACACCTAACGAAACGTAATCTTCGTCCAAAATTCAGGAATTTAATCGCTATGTCATTGACATCGTAAAAATTCTTCGTTTCTTGGACAAAACAATGTAATCAGATAATAAAATCGCCGCTTATTGTACTTAATACCAAGCGTGATCACAACTAGGACCGCCTACCGTAACTTACTGACTTAAAAGCTCCAGAAACACGTCAAAATAAAATTAAAACAAACAAAAAAACAGTTAATCACGCGAGCTTTTCCCATCAAAGTAAAAGCGAATACCGAAGAACCATTTATATAAGGTGACGTCAAAGAGCATAAAAAAGGGAAAGTTTTTCTACGTTTCTTCTGAATCTGTATTTTATGTTGCGTTATGAAAAAAGCTGTGTGTCAAATGGATTTATTGGAAAAACGTATTCGCTCTAACTCGAATTGTTCAAATTTAAAACAGACTAGGTGTGACCTCCGGGTTAAGTAAAAGCTTATAAATATCTATATATATATATAAAAATTAACATGTGTTTGGGGATAAGTGAGATCTCTATGTATTGCTATTGTAGGAACTACGATTAGGAACTGTAGTAAATAATGATTTTTCAATGCTGTAACCATTTACCCTATGGCAACACCTGCGTACGAGTTCAAAACGCTCACGCCGCGAAGCGAAAGTATCTGCCACCAGCTTCGAATAGTTCGTAAAATCATAATTCCTACACTATACTAAGGATGGGTTGTTTCAAAAAATTTGATGGATTCATCAAATATTTGAAGTTGATTTTCACGTTCTGTGTAGGTTCTATTCAAGTTCTGTTATTATATCGTTATAGGACAGCTGCTTCACAAAACTGAAATAATCACAGAACTTGAATAGAACTTACACAGAACGTGAAAATTAACATCAAATATTTGATGAATCCATCAAATTTTTTTAAACAACCCGTCCTAAGCAAAGGAAATGTTTGAAACTTTCAAAATATCTTCTTTAAACCCTCGCAAATGTTTCTGGATTATTACAACCACTGACAATAGATCTGAAAAGTTTTTTTAATCATTAGAAAAACTCTAACAAAACTGTTACAATTTGAAAATGACATTTTGCATTGTAACCATCGATTGTTACATCAAAATTCAATTTTCGAAACTCTTTAAATTAATAAATTTATTTGAAGTACTCACCTATGGTACTAACCAAAATCGAATACTTTGAATCTAATCAAAAATGTTATTTATTTTAAATAGTTACCTGAGTTACGTGTCAAATTTGATTGTTCTTATAATATATAAGAATGAATGTTTGTAATAGAAAATTTGTAAAAAAAATTGCAATAGGTGGCGCGCGAGCTGTTTGAAAATCTGAATGTACCCGGACTGAATAAATTGAACGCGGGAGAGGGGGGTAGATCGCGAGAGAGGGATTCGCGGGAAAGGGAAAGGGAAGGCGGGGAATGGGGGAAGAAGGGGGGAAAGTGGAGTGGGAACGCGTAAAGGGAAGGAAAGATGGGAGGGGAACGGGACGAATGGGAAAAGACACGCAGGGAGAAACAACCAACGCCTTAAAAGAACCCGGTCGGACTTAAAAGTTAAACAAATATTCGTCTTTCATAAGACAAGCAGCAATTCATAATAGCAATGTAAAATAACTGTGCAAACCAAACTATTTTAAATTAAGGAATATAAATCTTTGGGATATAGACGTCGGGTGCCATCAGTGTGTTTATATTTTTTCATTCATTCCGCACAAAAGACCCTTAGGAAAATCTTTTTCCTCTGGGTCCATGTCACTTTAGCAAACGCCTTGTGTAGGTTTTTTTCAGAGGCATTGGGGTAGAAATCGAAGAAAAAAATAGATATAATGGGTTGGTAGAAATCTGAGAGTCAGTGTGACCAGGAATAATAGATGTATGAATCTATCCTTCCCTATGCGGTTCAAGGCGAACGCGATGTGTCGAGAGAGTCAGGCTGTAGAGGTCAAAAAGTCTCCCTCAAGCGGACTCTCAAACAACGCCAACAAATTTCGCCCCAAAGTCACCAAATGTAGCGTAAATATTTGGTTAGGTGTTTGGTTTACCAGAGGGGAAACTAGTTATTCATAAGAATTTTTATTATATGTTTGATACATTTTCATGAGAAGTTATTACATGAAAGTATTCGTGACAAGGTGTGTGCACCTTCTTATAGACACTTTTTTTATGGTCTCGGTTTGTGGCACCTCTAGTGCTTGCCCACTGACATTTGAGCATTGGTTATATTGCGAGCCCAGCAATATTTTGAAATGCAACAGTTGTTAATCCTGCACAGATTCAAATCAGCAGATTTGAAAAGAAAGCCAGTCATTATTTGTGCGACAGCCGAGTGCTTTGGGCGGTCCTCTCGACCGCAACACGACGGATAATTTTTTCTAAGATGGTTGATTCTGATTGTCATACTCGCCATCTTGGGAGCTGACTGGTAATCATCCTGGAGAGATGATTGGCATCGAGATGTGACAGATAATGACAAATGAATCATCCGCCTCTACTGCTTCTGGAGAGTCCTATTGGCTGGGAGCCAATTTGCTGGAGACCCGCCCTTCTCACTTTGTGAGATTCGTTTCACAAAAGAAGATTTCATCATGCGTCATCTCAACTTACGAGGGTATCAACATGAACTATTTAAACCTAAGCAAGCCCTTTGCCAGACAGCCTTAGTTTTTATTAGGATGTCATTTTTTTAAATAATTTTTTTGTATTTAAAATACCTTATTTTCTTTGAAAAATCATTAATCTACTCCTTACATCTGCCATATGAGTCATTTTTGCCCATTGTAATCTACCTTGTTGCCACCTTATCCCAGGTAACAAAGTGTGGTTTTACGATTCGGCTATGTAATTTCCCACACTAACTCCTTTCTTAATAAACCCTCCGTACAGCATTCACAAAGGAAAAGATTTTGTAAGGAGGTAATAAAACAAAAAATGTTAAAAAAATTTCATTGTTCTGGCAGATTGGGTCATTTTTTGTATGACAAAGGCCAATCTTTCCCAATCTATATCGATGAGCTATAATTCTTACGTCTGCCCACGCATCGGTGACGTCACACATTTAATGGACTACGAAGAGGTGGAATTGTTTAACTCGGGAATGATTGAGGTATTTTTTCCTGAAAAATATTTTTGAAAATTCAGAAAGTCACATACTTAAATTATTTCTGTAATCGCAGCACGTCCCTGCAACCCCTCTAGTGTAATAGCATAAAAACTAATAAATAGTACATTTAAGTTACTGGGACCATTTAATATTTTTGACAATTTAATTTATTGTTTTTGGTACAGAGCACGCAACCTTTATATGGTGGGTTTTTCAAGAATGATAAAAGTATTGATCGAAAATTTCAAATTGTATCTCGTGTGAAGTAATTTTAAGTCTATGAAAATACTTTTTTACAGTAACTCCACACTGGAAGCCCTAAGGAAAATAATTTCCCTCGGGGCCTGTGTCGTCTTTGGAGATGATCTATAGAGAGCGTTTTTGAGAAGAGGAAGGAGTGAACATGAGTATTGAAGAGACCCATGTTGTAGGAAGAGGGAAACGTAAAAGCCGAGCTGTTGAACTCAACAATGAATCGTACAAGCGACCTGTTCTCGTGTGACAAATGTCAACCGTATACATGTGTTAGGCGCTCGTTTGGTGTGTTTCCCGACTACGCACCGGTGCCGAGGGGATCAAAGACGCTAGTTCCTCGCAGCATCTTCCATTGGAATATCGGTAGACAGCATTCCCACCCAACAACTATGCTCTAAAGATTGCAATCCGCTTTTCAAGATGGGAGAATCAATCAAATTGACCGCCTGTTTCTGCACAGAGTCGAGAGGTTTTTTTTTCAGGTAGTTTGGGGCTCCAGACTAGAGGTGGCTGCCAAATTCTACCGTAAGGCGCACTTACGAGCTGTATAGAATTAGTAGCTCTGTACAGAATGCCTAATACAATACTTGTATTTACTATCCGGTTTCGCCAGGGTTTCAGCGCTCTTTTTACGAAATCATTTTTCAAATTGAACTAGCGAAAAGCGTTGAAAAAAATCCAACTTTTAGAAGATTATGTGAATTAAAACCGATTTTCCCTAATACCCAGTTGTTTCGCTGAAATCCACGCGTGACAAAGTCATCAAATGGCCATTCAGCGCCATTTTATTTTAAATGTCGATTCTAGGCGCGTTTCAGCTTTCTATCAAAACGGATTAAGTTGATAAGTTTAAAAATATGATAGTTGTTCTCTTATGTTGATCACAATTTGTTAAAAAGCTCAAACAGACTTAGAATCGGCATTTCAAGAGGACATTTTAAATGTCAAAAAAAACAAAACGGCATTAAATGACCATTTGATGACATCGTCACATTTGAATTTCATGAAACAACCTCTCCGAGGTGTTATCAATTTTTAATATTTTTTATTAATTTTGGATTGTATACAATGATATTCTCGTATCATCTGTTATAACACAAAACATATAACAAATATATATCACCGATAGTTTCGATGAGCATTGCATTGCAGTTTGGACACTAACAATGTAACTATTTCTATTTCTAGACATTTTGTTTTGAAGAGTTATTTCACACTAGGTTCCAGGCACGCGTTGCAATGCCATATTCAAAAAAAAAAAATTTTTTCCCTGCATGTCATTTCCTGTGCGTCCCCGTTCCCCTCCCGCATTCCCTTCCCCTCTCCCGCGTATCTCTTCCCATGAATCAAATGATCAAACAAACAACAATGAATCAAATTTGGTACCTAACTTAGGTACCTATTTAAAATATCTGAAATTCTTGATGCCATTGAAAGTATTAGGCGAGTACTTTAAATAAATTCATTAATTCAAAGAGTTTCGAAGATGGATTTATTTTTAACAATCATTGTTTAGCAAAATGTCTTTTTTAAATTTAACAATCATTGTTTTACAAAATGTCTTAGCAAATGTTGACATTTTTGACAGTTTCGCAAGAGTTTTTGTAATAATTAAAAAAAAATTCGGATGTATTGTCATGTGGTTGTAATAATTCAGAAATCGCGAGGGTTTAAAGAAGGTATTTTGAAAGTGTCAAACATTTCCTGTGCTTAATTTCGCAATACATAGATAACTCATATATGTATATATCCCCAAGCAAGCATATTTTGATTATATAGATTTACAGCTGTTACTTTATTTTTATTTATTTATCTGATACCGGTTTTGACACTGGTGAATAACACGGTGTGAAAACCGCAAAGCAGATAGCAGGTAGCAGATAAAAAAATAAAAATTAAGTAACAAATGCACACGTAAAATAAAACTCTTCAACACAAACAAAATCGACGATTCCGAAAAACAATGAAAGACCTACTACATTTTTTAATTTATTGGCTTATTTTGTTGATTTAAAAATCTTTATTATCGGAATTTTTAACGACATGCAAAAAATCATAACAATGCTGTATCTTTATCTCAAAAACAGTAAAAATTCAGAAACAAAATTTTAAATAGCTCTATTGCAAAACTACAAATTAGCACATCCGACTTTGTTCTTAGGGATCGTTGAAATATATTCAATTAAATTTACATTAGTATTCAAAGTTCACAGTATATGCATGTATAAACGATTCTGCCTTTTGGTACCCTAACTAGTACCTTTATGAAAACCGCCTTTGTAGGGGAACATTGTATTAACATGAATGATAGAATAGGCTTAATTAAAATGAATTTCGCAAAAACATTAATAATTTGAAACTTCTAAAAATAAAGCAAAGTTCTGGGCGGATTTGGATAGGCTCATTGGCTAACCAGAGACGATTTTTCCCGCGGGGGGTAGATGTTAGGGGTTTTGGAGTAGGACTCGTTAGAGGGCGGTAGGAGATGGAAGGTTGTTATTTAATTTTTAATTAACTTCAGCGGGAACAATCGATTCAACCCCCGACGTGACGCAGGACGAAAATTGTAACTTAGGTCTAATAAAACATAGCTTATTTATTGATATATGATACAGCGAAAACATCTACGCTGTACAAATTTAATGAAAAATTATTTCTTTAAAATATTATTTATTACCTCTGGAGCAAGTGAAACTATGGCTTTTTATTAATCTATGATAATAAAATAATTAAAATGTTACACCTACTAGAGTAATGGGAAGCTCAGTGTACATACATACTTTTGTTTTACGATAATAAATAAACGAATAAATTCTTTCTGTTCAAAACTACCAAACGTATTTCATTAGGTTATGGGCCCAGTAGTTTGACTAAATTGAAGTTTTTTTGCGAAAAATTACTTTTAAGTGGAAAGTCAGTGAACGGTATACTATATTATCTATAAAAACAGTAAAAATCGCCGCTATAATAACGGTTTTTGTGATTGACAATTTGTTACCGCATTCTCGGTGTGCGCTTTATCAATATGGCGGGAAGTAACATAGTGAATGTACCAAAATTGAAGGTTCGCCAAAACTTCGATGAGTGGTCCTTTGCTGCTGAACATAAATTGAGGAGTCAATCGTCATTATAAGTTTAGCTTTTGCCTTTTTATCATCCAAACTTGTACAATCAGCTGATTCTGGTTTGTGTCACTTTCGTGTGATTTTTTTATGGAACATGCGTTACATGCCATGACTTTAAAAGCTTGTAAAATATCTCTTCTTAAAATTTATCCAAAAACATCTCCGCCAGAATGCGTCTTTTCGACGATACCTTGAACCGCGTGTCGTACCTTTAAAATTTTTATTTTTCTCAGGAACGCCGTATAATTAATAACAGATAAAGGAGATATGTAAGAGAAAAGTTTCAAATTTGTCACAAAAGACGGATAAAGCCATTTCAAGAAAATTTCGATTTTGAAAGGTAGCCTATCACCAGGATGATACTGAAAGTATCTTTAACATGTTTTTTTATATTCATTTGCTGTGTTAAAGTGAATACATCGATCGTCCAGTTGATTACTCAGACATCTCCGAAAAATCTAAATTTGAGTTGATTACGTAGTTATGTGTAAAAGTGTACCCTCTATCTGGTACAATACTCAGATTACTCATAAACACCACCAAATCAATTATTATGTAAGAAAACTTTTAGTGAATTAAATAAAATGTTGAAGTTTCTGGATCACCAATGGGATATTTCAAAATGCCATCTAATGTGCCGGACCATTATGCCTCCCGGTGTTATTTTATAGCATATTAAATATGTAAGAAACATAAGGCGGCCGGCTTGGTCTAGCGGAAAGGCTCTTGACTCAATCGCTTGACTTGAGGCTATCCGAATTGAATCCCGGCGTGGAAAATAAATTTTATGTGATTAATTTGTGTTTTTTCACAATTAAATCTTTTAAAATAATATATAGTATATTTGCGGCACTTTCCAGAGTGGAAGATACTCTCAGTATCGCCCTGGTGTAAGACCACGGTTCAGAATTGAAACGTTGCTTGAAATGGCTTTGGCCGTGTTTGGTGACCAGATCTGAATAGGCAGGTACTTCCCACCTTCCTCTTCCCCATCTCCTTCCCCACCCCACTACCTTCAGCCTCACAACATACTCCAATTGGGGATGCCATAGTTTCACTGGCTCCAGACGGGAGCAGTTGGGACTCTTGTGCGGTATTCATATAAAAAATATTAAAAAACATAAATGATATTTGATTAATGGTTTTCTCCTCGTTACTAATTACTAATTAACTAACTCTAATTAATTAATTAAATCCTCGTTACTAATCTCAAAATGTCTGACTAATCAACTCGACGATAATATCAGAAAATGCAAATTTACATAATATAGGTTTATTATTATTACAAAATCTAATAAAGGGCAAACCTCTAATAATTTTGTTTTTAACTGTGAATAGAAACATTTTACAAATAAAAAAAAATGTTTAAAAAAATAATTTAGCCAAGCAGTGAAGATAGTTCCTAAGCGCGTTCCCATTAGACATACGCCGGAGTTGGCTGGTATGGGGGAGAATGGGCTTTTTAAAAGCTTATGCATGTAAAGAACAATAGCGCTCGCCATACAGAGGGTGTACACCTTTGTGTCGGAACTTCCCCTAGCCCATACCCTCGTCAACCACCCCCTGCACACAACCCGGCAACCCGACAAACAACCACCCATCCACCGACCGAACCCACTCCCCCTGTGTCTACAATGTACAGATATGGACCAAAACCACAAAAAGCCTCAATTAATTATGTTTTTGGGTCCTTCGCGTAATTAGCAATGAAATTGAGAAAAATAACTTATTTCCCGCGGTGATGCAATATGTCGTGTAAAATTCGGGATCAGGCCTCTAACAACAATACTTCTTATGTAGAGAGCGATAAAGTATACATTTCCGTTTAATACCAACCGCCAAATTCGATTTATTAATATTGGATACTTTCAATATTGGCTTCATAGATACCGTAAGGTGGAGCCCAAATGGAGATTTTTAATTTATTTTTTTTTAATTTTTTTTATTGTACAACAGATTAATTATTCAATTACAGTTCAATTTTGAGTCTTACACCTAGGAAAATAATTATTATTCAAAAAATCTTAAGACTATCTAAAGAAAGGTTCTATATATTTAGTGTTTCCGAAATTTCATCCAACAGCACCATTCCTCTTGCCATGCTATGCTGTGATAGAACATCTGTTCTGCCGTGTGGTATTTTGAACAAGACGACTACGACTACGACTGAAATTTTCAGGCACGTACAAGCCAAAGAGGAACGGGCTGTCAATATGAAGTATGACAGTTATTAATTATGAATTATGTTAAAACTAAGAATTGCAAGATTAACGTTTAGTTTCTAAGCTAAATCTATTTGTCGCCTCAAGTAATTCTATTTGGTACATAAACCGCGGATAAGTTCCATGCATCCGCATATAGAAATACTGATTTTTTTTCTGAATTTGTTCTAGCATAATCAACATATTTAGTTCTATGCGGAGTCCACACACCACTGTCGTACTCCAGCTTACTTCTTATGACGCCATCAAACATGGCTATCATTACATCTGGCTAAATGCAGTATCCAAGTTGAGAATGGACCAGCACATAGTAAAGGAGAAGATAAGTTTCAAGTTTTCGGAATACGCGGCTGTTTCTGATAAGCATGCAGTAAGCTTTATTTACAAAATTCTCGATGTGCAAATCAAAATGATGTTTAGAATCAAAAAGTACGCCTAGATTTCTTATACCTACAGCATACGCGCTCGAGTGTACAGATTCCAATAAAATAGTTGCGGTGCGATTATTTACATTTGTTGTAACTTAAATAGATTTTGTTTTCATTGAAAAATGCTTCAAAACCTACTAAACCTCTTTGGATGAGCAGCCAATCATTGAAATTGTTATTGATGGCACATATGTTAACGCGTGTTTTCATCCCGCAAAAAAATATACCCGACAAAATATCCTACGGACAAAACATCCCCCAACGAAATATCCCAACTTAACAAAATACTAACACTAAACCTAACCTAACCTATTAAAAAATAGGACAAATATAATAAAGACATTTTGTAAAGATAATAAATTATTATTGAAAAATAGTAAACTGGGGCAAAAATAATACACATAACCTTGTTTTTCAATATCTTCGCAGATAACCAATTTATTGTCTTTATAGGATGTCAGCACAATAATTCATAATCTGAAAAGCAGTGCTGTAATACATCCGCATATGGACCACGTATCACACGCTTTTCGGCCGGTTGCAAAAATTAACATTTTGACGGCAAAAATTTTTGGCATTTTTCAAAAATTCAAAAAGATCTGTACTCAGCGTGCTCTAATTAATATGGTGAAAAGCATGAAATTTTGTTGTGGGAGACATCCTAATTACAATTTCTTACCGTGAGAGTATAAAGCCAAATGGTAGGGTCCGACCCTGGTCACATAATGTAGGACGAGCGAGATGAAAATGATGTGCCGCTACTGTGTTGTTGTCTCTAGACAACAAGTTCTCAGTAAAAAACGCTCACAACTAGCGACCGACTATCGAACCAATAAATAATGCCCCTTTTGTTTGTTTCTCGCAGAATGGCAAATTATTGCGTGGGCATGTTTCCTTAGAAACTTGTATGTCAAGAGTCAAAGTGAAATTTAAATCATATTTTTTCTATAGTTTATATAAAAATCCAAATGTATTTGGGGATTAGTAAGATGTATATGTATTGCTGTATTAAGCATAAGAAATGTTTGAAACTTTCAAAATACCTTATTTAAACCCCCGCGAAGGTTTCAGCATTATTACAACCACATGACAATACATCTGAAAAAATTTTTTACTATCACAAAAATTCTTGCGAAACTGTACAAAATTTGAGAATGACATTCTGCATAACAATGATTGTTAAATTAAAATTCAATTTTCAACACTCTTTAAACTATTGAATTGATTTAAAAATTAAACCAAAATTACACTCACAAAATTACACTCATAAAATCATTCACTTGACACTGGCCAGAACACGACATTGGGGTGAAAAGCCATGAAAGTCAAAGTGAAATTTAAATCATATTTTTTCTATAGTTTATATAAAAATCAAAATTTATTTGGGGATTACTAAGATGTATATGTTTTGCTGTATAAAGCATAAGAAATGTTTGAAACTTTCAAAATACCTTATTTAAACCCACGCGAAGGTTTCTGCATTATTACAACCACATGACAATACATCTGAAAAAAATTTTGACTATCACAAAAATTCTTGCGAAACTGTACAAAATTTGAGAATGACATTCTGCATAACAATGATTGTTTAATTAAAATTCAATTTTCAACACTCTTTAAACTATTGAATTGATTTAAATATTAAAACAAAATTACACTCACAAAATTACACTCATAAAATCATTCACTTGACACTGGCCAGAACACGACATTGGGGTGAAAAGCCATGAAAAAAAAAAAGATTTGAAGTACTTACATAATAATTTGAATTGAATCAAGAGTTATGGACATTTTAAATAGGTAACCATCTGTGTTAGGTACCAAATTTGATTGATTGTTTTTATAAAATTTTATTGTTCTTATAATGCACAAAAATGAATATTTGTAAACAATGAAAAATTAAAATTTTAATAAAAAAAATTGTAATAGAAGGCACGTGAGCTGTTTGAAAACTGAATGTACTGGGACTGAATATATGAAACGCGGGAGGGGGGTTGGCGGGACGGGGGAGCGGGAGAGGGGAGTGGGAATGCGGGGAAGGTGGAAGGGGAACGCGGGAGGAGAAGGTAACGCGGGAGGGGAACGGGGTGTCGGAATCGTACATCTTTGAATATGGCATTGCAACGCATGCCGGGAACCAGCTAGTCATTTATATTTTAGTAGTCTACTCATTTATATGTATCACTTAGCCTTTTGAAACTTTTAAAAAACTTTTTAAACGTGACAATTTTAATACCATTTTTTGTGCTACAACAGCGTCATAAATATTATGCTTATAATAGAGAATTCCAGTCCAATTTTTTAATTTTTTTTTTTATGAATGAACCTTCTAACTTAAATAACTGCATATTTATTTTTATTTTTAGAGTTAGTTTTAATAGTTAAAATAAACCTCAAAGTTTTAATTTTTCAAGATCCCGAAAACCACCGAATCTAGTGTGACGTCATCATGACTAACCGAAGTATGAATCTTGTAGGGAACTGGAATCAGCTGTTCGACTCCCGCCATTTTGGATTTCAGCATTGGAGCGTTTTCATAGACATTACTGGGCAATACGATCGTTTTTTGTACAGTTAAAGTTTTTGAATATTTTAAATAATATAGATAAACTAATAGAGATAATTTATTTTTGATACTGAATTATTTAGGCCTAAATAATGTTTCAATAAAAACAAAAACTATTATATGTCCAATTCTCTATAAACCAATAACACGGAATGCCGAACGGCTTGCGTCTTCATTTCTATTGATTTCTATTAACTTTGACCCAGGTGACGCGGCGCGGTGACGTCACGCCGCCAAAATCCAGCAATAGGGTGTTTTAATGACACGTTTTAAAATGGACTTTTTAATATTTTTTTAAAAACTCTACGTTAAATATTATGTAATAAAACTTATATTTTCAGAATCAGCGTATATTGGTCTATATGAACATATTTTTTTAAAGCCATGATATTTTTCACTGGAGTTCCTTATTATAATTTATTACAAATTATCACTTGAAAAAATTTTTAAATATTATTTTGCAGTAAAAGTTATGTTGATAGTTAAAAAGACAGTGAAAAAGAATCCTACAACATGGGTCTCTTTAAGACGAATGTTCATTCCATCCTCTCCTCAAAAAGACCCTCCACACAGCATCCCAGATGACGTAGGCCCCGAGGAAAATTATTTTCCTCAACGCCTCTTGTTTGGAGTTAATGTAAAAAAAATCTTCACCCAACAAGTTTAGTGATATGTATTAAATTTTGAAACTAGTTTCTATGGCACACATAAAATTCCACTCTATTTTATCTACTTAAAAATACGCAAAAATGTCGCAAAAAGGGTAAAGTGGAAAAGGTACATCCATGAAAGCCAAAAACTCTACGCAAAAAATACAAATAGCCAACAAAAATTTTAAATAATCTTCTCGGTAGGAGAATTCCAGTGAAAATACAAAATATTTTTTTAAGGTTAATAAATGTAAGTTATCAACCAATGTTGCCTGCGGTGACCGGCCAACTCGGAATGAAACCAACTCAGAACCATCTCAGATAGGTCATTTAGAATGATAAAAAAATATATATAAAAAAATGGTTAAATAGGTTATGTTAGGTTAGGGTTATCGGCTAATTTATAATGATTTTTTTCATAGATTTTAATGACTTTTAAAGGAGGTGTTGAGTTGACATTATTCCCAGTTGGCATGGAACCGTTGCCTGCATATTACCTCAACACAGGATTGATCTATTGAGGTGATAAATAAGGAACTCTAGTCCGTTTTTTTTTTTTTAAATAATGAATGAATGACCTTCTAACTTAAATAGCTGCATTTTTATTTTTATAGTTCGTTTTAATATTTAAAATAATTATCAAAGTATTTCTATTTTTGAAACTGATAATTCATGGTGGAATTCCATTATAATATATTATAATAAAAACAAATATAAAACTTTTTTCCAATTAAGTTTAATGACCGTAACCGGTTTCAGCTCGCTAGAGCCATCTTCAGACTGGTACAAAATATTCTTAATCAACGGTTTATATACACAACATATGAGGGAGGGGAAGCGGAGTGGTCTTAAGGGTTTTAATCAATTATACTAATTACATTTGTTACTAAGTAGTTTTAGACTGTTGAATTTCTAAATATTTTGGTTATTCCAGTGGGCTTATTACCTTGGGTTTGTAGCTCACTTCAATATTGTTTAGGAAAAACCTTACAAGTGGTATGAATTATTAATGACCTAATTTTATTGTCAAATCGTTATTACATTTATGATGCATGGGATTAAAACCCTTAAGACCACCCCGCTTCCCCTCCCTCATATGTTGTGTATATAAACCGTAGGTTAAGAATACTTTGTACCAGTCTGAAGATGGCTCTAGCGAGCTGAAACTGGTTACGGTCATTAAACTTAAAGTGGAAAAAAGTTTTATATTTGTTTTTATTATAATAAATTATCAAAGTTTCAATTTTTCAAGATCCCCCGAAAACAACCGTATCTAGTGTGAATCGTGTGACGCCATCACTCTCCAAAAGTTTTGGTTATTTTCAACAAGTGTTGTCATTTTGTATGGTTCGCTACGTTTGGTGATTTAGCAGGGATGCCCGGGTTCATGGGGTGAGGATTGTCTAGGTCTTGGAGGCGGATGACCGGGACACACTGAACCCCAGATTTCTACCCACCCCTTTCCCTTTTCCTTCCCAGAACTCTCCTCTCCTTCCTTTCCTTAAAAAAAACCTACACAAAGCATCCCCATAGTTGACATAGGCCCCGAGGGATTACATTCCGTGTAGAGCTCATGTAAAAATAAAATAATCAAATAATATGTTTACAAAAATAGTATGTATATACCTAGTACTTAAGTTTATATTTATTGTACACTATGGGCCAGTTGTTTTACAAGCTCAAGAGCTAGCACTCTTAATTGGCGTAGAAAATCATTGAAATATGTATTTCACTATTTTGTTTTGCCTACTACTTTGTACAATGCTGTAACAATGTTATAAATTAAACAATAAAAAAAAATTAAAAAATAAATGGGATGCTAAAGTAGGTCCACTGGACCTGGTTCAGTGAAACCAAGCCCGTTGTCTCAGTAACATATCTTTGCTCTACAAACACACCTGTCAATACAAATACGCATTTCAAATAAAGAATTATTTATTTACAAAATAATTTTGGTACTTACTTTATTGCTTGTCTGATATGATAAGTAGTTCCAATTTTGAAAATCAAAATTTCATTGAACTTGAATAACGTTTCGCATTACACAGGAATATTTCACACTAACCAACCAACCCATGCACCAACAACCGAAATTAGTGTGGTAGTGAACGATGCAGTTATTTTGAATCGCGGAAGCATTCCGATTTGTTCCTCACACGTCAATAGCGATGCCTCAGCATTTCCACATAGTCACCGCCTGCGGGACAAATTAAGAGGAACCATTCTGTTCTAGACTACCGAAGACACAACAGCTTTGCAATGTCAATCGCTACTTATTCGCTCCCACTTTACATTTACGAATATTTTATAAATATAAATAACAACTAGCTTTTACCCGCGGCTTCGGCCCCATGGTATTAGGGGGGAAATAGGTATTCATTCCCGGTACATTCAGATTTCAAACAGCTGGCGTACCACCTAAATTTCATAATGCTAGAGCTCACCCTAAAAAAAAAGGAAATATCCAATTTGGTGCAGTCGTTCGGAAGTTATGCGCGTACAAACATTTCGGAGATTCATTTTTATTTATACAGATAGATATTAACTACGACGCCTGAAAAATTCTCGCAAATATATCAACATCGTTTCCACGGCAACGATTTGTTTTCTGACGTTAGCAATAACTCGCTTTTGTTGCGACAGAAAACGTATAATAAATATTATAAATTAATATTTTTAATTTCACTACGCCAGAGCGTACCATTATATACATCCTAAATTACTCGCATATAGGTAATGTAGCTTTCTATTGGTTAAAGAATTTTTATAATCGGTTTATTGGTTTATGCGTGAAAGCGTAACAAACAAACAAGCGCAGTTTCGCATTTATAATATTAGTATAGAAGTATAGATGGTTCGATGTAAATTGTTATAATAAACTTGTAAGTACAGTGTTAAATTCTTATTTGATACAAAATCCATACATTCATATCCCCCATATTAGTGTATTAAAATGAAATAAATAATTACACCAGCAGTTAATTAAGGACGAGTTGTTTCACAGAATTCGTCGAAATTTTTCTTCAAATTTCAAAATTAATTTTCAAGTACTGTGAAACAACCGGCCAAAGATTAAATAACAACAGAACTTGAATACAACTTTCACAGAACTTCAAAATGAGCTTTTAAATTTGATGATTGTTCAAATTCTATGAAACAAACCGTCCTTGGTATTTCGGCATTAAGTTTTATTCATGGCTACCAAACTAGGCCCGTATTGTGATAGCCGCGATATCAATTTGCGCCGTAGGCAAAATGCTAAGCATTTTATCAACCGCGTAATAACCAAATGCTCTCAAATGCGTGGTATGAATATTTCAGTATCGTTAATTACACCCTTAAATCATATTTTGCATATGATGGGCCCATTATGTATAACCAGTGCCGGATTAGCCCATAAGCATATTAAGCAATTGCTTAGGGCATCACATCTTGGGGGGGCACCAGAAACTGCATCAAAAAAAATATTTGCTAGCAACGTCGATAAAATTATGTGTCCCGATCAAACTTCAGAATACAGTCAGCATTGTAGAAATTTAATAAACACACATTCACAAGAAACCGAAAATCAACAGTTACGTTCGTATGTCATAAAAAAAAATAAGCTCCAGTGATTTCCCTCGCACAAATTCATATCAAACTCACGCACAATTGTAAAAATAATACACGATGATAAAATTGAATCGGCGTTCCCTAATGTGAACACAGCCCTGCGTATGTTTTTATGGCTGATGATATCAAACTGCACAGCAGAACGATCTTTTTCGAAATTGAAAATAATAAAAAATGAAAAAGAACGACGATGTTGCAGGAATATATGAATATATACTTATATATATACTTGCAGCAACAAAGCTTGTCATCTAAATTCTGCTTCGTTGATGTTAAACATATCGATATTTAACAAATATTGATATGTTTAACATGCTAAAATAAGGTATGCTAAAAACGTTGGACTTAAAAACTATTTTCTGCGAATTTAATGCCCGAAAAAGTCGCAAGTTGCATTTCAATAAATAAACAAAAAAATGTCCTGGTTTTTATTGTATAAAATACCTGTACTCCGCCTATCTCTTTCGTCCTTCATACATATTTTAAGGTATGTAATGATCTATCTCGTTGTATTAAATACGTAAAAAATTTTCAAAGACCGATACTAGTGGGTACTGTAGTGCCCCCTATATCTTTAGGGGGCACCACAGACGTGGATTGCTTAGGGCATCAAGTAGTCTTAATCCGGCCCTGTGTATAACCTTGTTTTTAATGCTGGTTGTGAGCAGCCTCTGTTATTGTTTATTTTAGAATAAAAAATATGATGACCCGATAGCTGATCCTCGACAGTTGGCCCCGAAAATAACTAAAAGCATAAATACAAACCAACTTTATTTAATACTCGTAAGTTCACACAGTATTATAATTTGTTCAATTAATAGCAGAAGGTTCACAACATACGAATGTAGAAGAACTCGAATATTGACTTTGAAATTCGTAACTAGGATGAACGAAGCACGTATGAAGAATGAGTTAATTATTTTTTATTTTTTTATTTTTTTTTATTCATACACGCCTTGAAAGCTTTTACAGAATCTCATTATTAAAGTTACACATGTTATTCAGGAGTATAATTGTAAGCATGAAGTTTATAACATTATAAACTGTACTTAAAGGATACAAACAGGTTTAATATGTACATAGGTATGTAGTTTCGTTATCATTAAAATTGTACAAAGGAGTTAATAAGTTTAAATAGTGTAATAATGGTAAAACAGAAGAGTGCTTAAGGTACTTTAAAAGTAGTTATTGAGGAACGTGTAGGTATTTACTATGTTGATTTTATTATTAACTTGATCGTGAATAAATTGCTCGAGAGAAAGTTTTTCAAGAATTCAGCAAAATTAACGCAGCGATAAATAGTACCTACACATAGAAAAAAAAAATACATGAGTTGCAATATCTTGAAAAGTTATACAGATGAGTTCAACGAGTGTATAATGTGATAGTAAAACAGTAAAAAATAGTACAAATTATGGTACAAAAAGTACAAGATAATATTAATACAAGAGAGAGGATAAAAAGGTTAGTACTTAGGTAATCTTTGTATACATAAGTATTAAATTTTGTTTTTATTGTGAACATGAAGAGACCATCGATTGAGACCATCTATTAATGTAAATAAGTCTAAAGTCATCATGGTGTTTGAAAGAGAGGGAACGAATACAGTGTGCAATAAAGTTGTGAATGATGAATATTTGAAGCAGGTGGATGAGTTTGTGCATTTGGGATTTATGTTTAAGAGAAACGGGAAGGCTGATAGAGATATTGAAAGAAGTGTAAATGCAGGTAACTCCATTAATGGAGAACGCCGTTGGCACTAACAAAATGGAGTGATGATACCTACCATGATGTACGGCAGTGAAGCATGGAACTGGCAGAGGAAGGATGAAAGTAGATTGAATGCTGTAGAAATGAGATCCCTGATAAGTAAGTTTGGTAAAACCATTTATGATCCGAAAAGAATACAAGACTGATGTAAGCTTAATAAAGGGACGCCGTAGATGGTTTGGGCATGTAGAGCAAATGACTTAAGAGGCCCGAATGCAGAATTATACTTTCGCACTTCAGATATTCGGCAGTCGTCTGTAGAAATGTAAAGAGAATGTATGACGCAAATGTGAAAGGTAGAAAAATGGGGGACACCCGAGGAAGACATGGCACGATCAAGTGAATCAGTGAGTCAGAATAAAAGAAGAGTATTTTTTTATTTATTTATCTAAACGCCCATAGGGCTTTTACATAGAATGTGCTTTTAATGTTGACAAAATACAGGTAACATAATATGTTATAAACAATATACAGGTAAAAAAAAATAAGTGTTGACAAAATACAGGTAACATGAAATATAGGTTGAAAAAAATATTGGAGTTGACACAAAATAGGTAATGTTTAAAATTGTTGTACACATTAGGTAGAAATACATAGTTGGCACATATACACACGGCCTCCGTGGTCCCGAGGTAAGACTCTGGACTCACAATCCGAAGGTCGCGGGTTCGAATCCGGCGTGCGAAAATATATTTTATTTGATTAATTTGTGTTATTTCACAATTTATTCATTTAAAATAATATACAGTATATTTACGCCACGTTCCAGAGTGGAAGATACTATCAGTATCGCCCTGGTGTAAGACCACCATTCAGAATTGAAACGTTGCTCGAAATGGCATTAGCCGTGTTTAGTGACCAGATCTGAATAGCCAGGTACTTCCCCACCTTCCTCTTCCCTATCTCCTTCCCCTCCTCACTACCTTCAGCCACACAACATACCCCAATTGGGGATGCCATAGTCTCACTGGCTCCAGAGGGGAGCAGTTGGGACTCTTGTGCGGTATTTCATATAAAAAAAAAAAAAAAATAAAAAAAATATGGCGTTTGAAGTTTGCCAAGTTCAAATTTTGTCGAATACATCCATATTGTTTAAGTATTTGTTACCAATACCATGTAAACGTTGTATTGGAGTGAAAACTATACTTAGAATGAGATGTATGTATATAAAAAGTTGACGTTTGTCTAGTTGTTTGTGTAGGTACATGTAGATTTATCAATTGCAGGAGTTCACAACAGTCGAATTTAGAATTTAATAATTTTAATAAAAAGGTTAGGTCGTTAATTTTTCATCTGTTTTCCAAAATTGGAATATTTAAAATATTCATTAACGACGGGTAATTTATGTTCTCTAAAGGGGTATTAAGTTTAAAATTTACGAAACATAGAAATTTTCGTTAAATTCTTTCAAAATTATGAATATGAATTTTGTAGAAGGGCGGCCAGACTACGTTGTTATGTTCTATTTTGTATGTATGAGATAGAGCCTCATTCGCATTCATATAAGAGGATATATGAATGTGAACGTGAAAGGCAAGGTGTGTATGCCAAGACCGAGTTGCTTGGCGGTCCGTCTTCTCTACCCCTGCGGGAAACGGCATGATGGTTAGTTAATTAATTAGTTAGAAATTTGTTAGATTGTTCAAATTATATGAAACAACCCGTCCTAAGAAAAAAATATTCAAAATGGTAATATACAATTTCGTAAAAATGGACATAAAATTTAGTTAAATAGATTTTTGTGAATAACATAGGTAACAGGTTTGCTGATAAAGCAGGTTTATATTGTAATATAAACATCTCTATTTTACGAGTAAAATGGATATGTGTCAAATAACGTAGTGTAAAGGGCAAAGGGCACAAGAAAATCCAAGGCAGACTAAAAACATATTCACGTGTTAGTTGGCAGTAGAGGTCGTTGGATGACTTACACAGAATACTTCAATCTTCTTTCCCAAAGGGGATTTGGTCCTTAACA
Organism: Glyphotaelius pellucidus; assembly: GCA_936435175.1. NCBI lineage: Eukaryota > Metazoa > Arthropoda > Insecta > Trichoptera > Limnephilidae > Glyphotaelius > Glyphotaelius pellucidus. The sequence goes on from OW386549.1 coordinate 7,632,180, forward strand.
TCAGGCTACTCAGACGGATTAATGAGTCTGACAATCACATTACCCGAACCGAAAACCAAATTATTTTCATATATGTTAGTTATTTCTGTAGGTAAGTTTAAGAGTAAGCCCGGTGGCCGAGAAATTTGAAGAATAGAAATTTGAACAAACTGTTGCGATCACTGTCGCTCTTACTCTTCCGATAATAGAACAACTGCAGCCTGATAATACCTAAATAATTTTTATTATATTTAAGTAAAATTCGCTTTCTGTCAATCAATTATACAATACGGCATTATAGGATGGGGCGGTACATATAAAAATCTAACACAAACAATTTACGTATCACAAAAACTAATAATAAAAACAATTTTAAAAAAACCCTATACATATTCGTCAGAACTTTTATTCAAACAATTTAAGGTCAGAAAAATATATATATTATGTAACTAATTATTATATAGAATCATTTTAAAATACATGTTTCTATTTATGATTCATAATAAAAAAAATAAATAAAAAATAAAAATAAAATAATAAATAAAAAAAATTTAAACAAATTAATAGTTTTATAATCAAGTTCTGCTTATCAAATTGTCTTGAAAACCGAAACAGCTGTAACTAAAATACATAATAAAATACTTGCAGAACTTGATTATAAAACTATCAAATTTAATTTTAATTAAATACAATTAAAAATTAAATGGAGTTCTACGAATTAAACACAAAAAACAATTAATACCTAAATAATACCTAGATAATAAAATAATGATAACACTTAAGGACAACCTAAGCCTGATAATACCTAAATAATAACTAGATAACACAATAATGATAACACATAAGAACAACCTTTTTTTCATATGAATACCGCACCAGAGTACCATCTGCTCCCGTCTGGAGCCAGTGAGACTATGGCATCTCCAATTGGGGAATGTTGTGAGGGTGATGATAGTAGGGAGGGGAAGGAGATGGGGAAGAGGAAGGTGGGGAAGTACTGGCTATTCAGATCAGGTCACCAAACACGGCTAAAGCCATTTAAAGCAACGCTTCAATTCTGAATGGTGGTTTTACACCAGGGCGATACTGAGATTATCTTCCACTCTGGAACGTGCTGAAAATATACTGTATTTTATTTTAAAAGAATTAATTGTGAAATAACACAAACTTATCAAATAAAATTTATTTGCACACCGGGATTCGATCCCGCGACCTTCGTATTGCAAGTCAAGAGCCTTACCGCTAGATCACGCCGGCCGTCAACTGTATTACAAGAAAGGTGTAACTCAGAATGAATTCAAATCAACACCTCCTTTGAAAAGTCATTAAAATTGATGAAAAAATATATTTAAAAAATGGGTTAATAGGTTAGGTTAGGTAATGGACAATTTTTCAATTTGTTTATAGCTTTTAATGACTTTTCAAAGCGATGTTGAGCTGAATTGACTCTAAGTTATCTATGAATAAGAAGGAAATACTCTACGTTTTGCTTTTTTTAATACATCGTCTAATTTGTATGCTGACGTCTGTTTTGGGGGTCTTAACACCTTATAAGAAGTAACGTTTCTAAAACTTACCGACACTCGACTATCGACTATCGACTGGTAGTCGATATCCATATTATATTAAAAATATTTGCAGCAGTGTCAAAATCGATAGAGAAAATTGGGGAATACATTTGTATGAACAGAATATCGCCCGGTTTCCTCTTAATATGTTGAAATATATTTTAATGCTATCCCACCCTTAGGTAAGTCTCCAAATACAAATCTGGATAACAAAAAGACAATATATTCCAGGGACAAAGCTACCGAATGAGATTTTTGACAGGGGAGGCAGGAGTTACAAAATGAGATCGAATGGGAAGCTCAACGATGCGAGATGGACTTTACATCGAAACCTGCTACTTTAAAAAAAAAATTCGCAGTTGAGATGAATAATTTCCTCAATATTTTTACTTTAACCTAACAAATTAACGTATTTCATCAGTTTGTTATGTATTTTGTAAATCAAAAAATAATTAATTGACTGAGTGTAGCAAAGTCCCGTTTTTCGTCTGTCTGTAATTTTGTTTCTTCGTTTCGTTTCCTACCAAGATGGTGGCTGTTAAAATGGATGAGTAAGATTTTTTTTTTCAAATCGTCTTGTTTATTTGGACTTTCTTATTCGATTTTTTCTACATTATTGTACCTACTCGCCTGAAAAAAGTTTGATAAAAGAATTGTGATTAAGACAGTGACGTTTGTTTTAAACACATTTTAGACATAATTCCTTATAGAAATTTATAAAAAATAAATAAAATATTTATAGTTTATTATTAACTAGGTAGGTATTTAGGTACCAACTTACAAATCTTATAAGATTTCAGAAGAAATTTGGTTGGTTCCCGGCATGCGTTGCAATGCCATATTCAAAGAAATAAATTGTTTCTCCCTGCGTGACTTACGCAAGTTTATATTTATATTGGAGAATTATTCTCTATTGACATTATCGTTGATGCATACGATTTTTTCAATCGCATGCGTCCCCGTCCCGTGTTCCCTTCTTCTCCCCGAGTAAGAAAGCGAATCATTTGCCATCGACTCAACTAACTGCTGGCAAATTTCTTCAGTGTTCGCTTCCCCCCCCCCCCCCCCCCCCCCCCCTCCCTCCGTCCTTCTGATGAATAATCTTATAAATGTAAATTATGTGGTTGAATATATTTTAATAAACCTGAAATTATTATTCATAACGCTGTACAGTTAAACACCGTTTCCAAAACTTCGCAGTTTGCCATGATTTTAGACACCACTTCTACCGAATTTTGAGTTTCCTGTAAGGCCGGTGCAATTATTTTGATCGCGGCCCCATGCCAGTGGAAAAAAACGTGTCAAACTGGAAGCACTTATCCTAGAAAGCCTTGTCTGAGGGTGTCGCACACAGAGTGGAGTCCAGAGGCAGGTACTGGCTCCAGGCACAAAGAAACTGGGCTAAATGAAACTCAGCTAAGCGGTTTTGGTGTGGGATGGAGGGATGGATTATACAATGCACACTAAACTACTTGCAACATAATATCTGCTGCTAGGCCTTGTTTGCAGGAAAATAGGGAGCGGCCTTTTCATACAAAACTTAATTTTGGATTTGAGGGCAAAATACCCGATCAAATTGAATAATTATATTTTTTATCAAAAGTTACAGCAAATATCTCGTACGGGTGCGTGCTACTTTATTCACTTGTTTTAAATTATAAAATATTGGTTATTTAAGGCGGCACTATCCGAATTTCTACCGATTTCTTGCATATCTCCCTTGAACATTTGAAGTTTTTAAGCTCTTAAAAAAATATATGTTATTTTTGAAGATAATAATGTTAAAGGTCATATCAATCTCACTACGGAAAGAATAATAAAACTTATCTATGTTTTCTATAACATACGAAACATTTTAAACAAGAAAACTATCAAAATTGTCTATTATGCATTAATTCAGTCCTTATTACAGCACGGCATTATTGGTTGGGGAGGGGCCTTAAGATTTCCTTACAGCCCATAATTACAATTCAAAGAATAATTATAAAAATCATCCTTAGGAAACCATACGACTTCCCTACTTTAGAGATATTTCGGGAATTTAATGTAACTACCATCTATCACAGAATTGTATAAGAGAAACGCATTATATCAAATCTACAAAGAATATTTTATCCAAAAAATTGACCCCTCAGATAGCATAAGCAATAGATTTAAAACTAATGACTTAATAGCCATTCCTATGCTTAGAACGACCACGGCTCGACACCACTATTTATATTTAGGTGTGAGATGGTACATTATATTATTTATCCAAAAACAAAATTAATGGAACAGAAACATTGAAATATGAACAATTTAAAAAGCAAATTAAGTTCCAGGAATTGGATAATGACAAATTGTACCCTTAATTAAAATCTAATAAAAAAAATATTATTCTTATTGTTTTTATGCTTTGTCAAAAAATGTTTGTATATTTATTTCATTCAAGACATTTAAGTCTTTGATCTTTGTATACATACTTCTCAGAACATTTTTTTATGCATGTAAATACTCCACCCATAAACACGAGCTCCTAGAGCTCAACTTATGGAGTAGTAGAATCATAAAATTAATTATTATGTAAACCGAGGTAATAATGTTATAAATGTAAATATTATTGTTAAAAAAAAATAATAAAATAAATTATATATACAACCCCCACGCCGAAACGCAAATTATATGAAATTCCCTCGATAGAAAAAAATCGCTAAGTATGCTCCGATATCTCTCCATCTTCTTCTTTTCGTGTTCGGGTACGGGGTTTTAAGGAAATCAAACGAAAAAGGCCGCACTACAGGACACTCAGATTGATGATTAACTGGATTAACTGTGAAAAAACTATAAGGAACACATTTTAAATATTCGTTTATGTATCATAACATTACTCGTGTCACAAACATAACAAACAACTTGGGGTGACCTAATAGGTCAATACCTCTGACATATATCCAAAAAACGATTTTTTAGCGGCCGTACCCTCATACGCCTCCCAAATTGTTTATTTGTAAAGTTTAGGTGAATTGAAACTAATGTTTAAATAGGCGTTAAGTTTGAGAATAAAGGATACGGAGAATATCTTGTTTTTGTTTATTTTGTGTCTACAATGTGGAGGTTATAACTAAACGACTGAACAAAGCACAAAATAATAATCTAAACAGCAGAAAAACCACTCACCATCGCTTCGCGGGCGCCACAATAACTTCCCATTAGTTACAGATGGAATAATGATAAAATTCATAAGATAAAGATAAAGGAAAAAACAAGATAAAAGAGAACAAACACTTGGCTTGTTTGGCCGAGAGTGTACATAAGATTAATAACCCTCTGGAAAGAATGGCGTCGGTTCAGTGCGATCTAATTCTTAACCCAAAAAACAAGGACAGATGAATTGCTTTGTTTGATAAACAATGAATTCACCCTACTTACATACGTAAAACGAATATCTTGAAACATCTTAGGCTCAATTGTCACGCAGAAACTCACGTGTGATAAAGTCATCTGATGGGCACTAAGCGCCATTTTGTTTCTTGGCATTTGAAAGATTCCCGTTAAGATGAAGCTATACGTGAAATCCAATTTAGATACTATTTTGATTAATCTTTACGACGAATCGGTTTACATTATGAACATCAAAAAATATGCTACAGATAAATTGAAGTTTCTACTAGCTTTCCTGTGTATTGAAATTAAAATAAAATTATTAATTACATAACAAAAAATATAAGCGTTAACCACTAAAAAAAAAAATTTGCATGACTTAACTATGAAGTAATATAAGAAACAATTTTTTTAAATACCCCTTTATGGCTCAAACTATTTTTGAGGTTTTGTATATTGTAACTTTTTTTCATTCTTATAAAATTATGCACAAAATAAATAAAAACCACTTTTTGGCTTACTTGCCTTGTGCAAATAAGACGCTCGATTTTACATTTTGAAGGCATTAGAATCGAAATATTTCTAGCGTTTATATTCTTCTTAAATGCCGATTCTTAATTTGGTTCAGCTTTAGAACAAATTGTGCAGAAGAGTAACTATCATGTTTTTATTAAACTTGAAAGCTTTTTACAATTTGATAAAAAGCTGAAACGCACCAAGAATCGGTGTTTAACGGGAACCTTTCAAATTTCAAATTAACAAAATAGCGCTGAATGGCCTGAATGGCCCTTTCATGACAATTTTACATTTGAATTTCTGCGAAACAATTGAGCCTTAGACATTAACACATATCACAAGTAATTGATTATTCATTTTTAAAATCAACCTAACGTCTCAGAACCAGTGGTTATTAAAAAGTTGTTACTTAAAATCTCTTTTAAAATACGTTAATTTTCGACACCGTTTTCCTTACAGAATTGTTATTTTTCGTATATATTGATTGTCTTGAAAAAATAGAATTTTTTTATATCTTCTTATATATATAAAAATCAGTTTTTGTTTGTTTGTTTTTTGTTTGATTTTTCGTATGTTATGCGCTGCCATACCGTTTATCCGGTTGCGATGAAACTTGGGTGATTTGTTGTGCGCACGCCCGCGAGGGTTATAGACTATATACAATGGTAAGCTAATTGTGAAATGTTTATAAATGAAAATCATTGTATTTTATATATTTCAGCGGCAGGGAGGGAAGGCATGAGGGGGAGGGTAATGAAGGAAGTGGGGTTAGCGGGAGGGGTGACGAGGGGGAGGAAGGCGTGGAAGGTGAAAGGGGAACGCGGGAGGGGAACGGGGACGCATAAGAAAGGAAATGCAGGGAGAAATAATTTATTTCTTTGCATTACAACGCACGCCGGGTACTAGCTAGTTTTTTTCCGAAGACTCAGATCACAAGTTTAAAACGTGCTGTTTGCAAGGCATGCATCTGTGTGAGTGGTTGCCACAACTATACCACAACTCGTCGTATCATAATAAATCTAAATTTACAATGTTTTAATATATTAGACATTCAAAAGAAGATTGAAATCTTTAAAATTTAAATTCAAAGCCAAACTATAACTACGAATGGACCGACATTGGAATTTGTATAAGTTGTTGAACTGAACAGTTTTTAATGAGAGAAATCTATGTAATATATTTTAAAAGTAACATCAACAGTCATAAAGTAATCTTTAACCTGCAATTCACATACAGCTCAACCTGTCTGTTGCTAGGGCCGTTCACACAGTACCACCAGAAGGGGGGCGCGCATTAAGGCTGTGCGCGCAGCCTCCCACCCCAGGAGGCCAGAAGGGGGCAGGAGGTGGGTAGAGTACCCCAGTACTCCTCCCCCGTGACCTAGTTCCCTCGGTGTATATTGCCGAGATGCCCCACCCCCCTCCCACCCGCCACCTTCGTTTCCTCTGACTGGGTGAGTGGACGCGAGTTTACGAAATACTTTTTCCGACAATACGTTATTTTCGACAATACGTGCAATTATTTCGGTGTAATTTGTCAGCAACTGTTGCTTTATCACAGTAATTATAATAATAACATTACACATCTGAATTACAAAAAGACATTCGACGTAATTTTATCTAAATCATTAACAAAGTAAATAAATAAGTTCAATTATACGTATGAATAATAATTTTATTTTTATATTTAACTAACGGACTCGGCAATGCTTCACTATTGCCATTGTCTTCATGGGGCGTCAGACTTTTTTTACCATTCAAATCACTTTCTAAACACTCCTGGCACTAATAAGTTCATACTAAGAGTGGAAGATACTCTCAGTATCGCCCTGGTGTAAGACCACCGTTCAAAATTGAAACTTTGCTTGAAATGGCTTTAGCCGTGTTTGGTGACCAGATCTGAATAGTCAGGTACTTCCCACCTTCTTCTTCCCCATCTCCTTCCCCTCCCCACTACCTTCAGCCTCACAATATACCCCAATTAGGGACGCCATAGTCTCACTGGCTCCAGACGGGAGCAGTTGGGACTCTTGTGTGGTATGCACATATAAAAAATAAAAAATACTTTGAAAATATTTGCGAAAACGGTGGAGTAGTGTTTGAGACCAAAGGGGTGTACACATTCGAAAAAATCCTTTATTTACATCGATAGGGTATTTTTTTCCTCGAATTCCGTAGCTGTAAGAAGTATGAAAAATCAGTCACATAAACCACCTAGACAGAATACGCTTTTGTTTTTGTGTACATACGCTATTGTTTTGTGTATATACGCTATTTATTGATTTGTGTATATACGCTACTATTTTGTGTACATACGATATTGTTTTATGTACACACATTGTTGTTTGGTATATTTACGCTATTGCTTTGTGTACATGCGCTATTGTTTTATAAATGATATTGTCACTGTTTTTGATAATAATGTTGACGTGTTGCTTGTCGCCGATGACCTAAAACTATTTTTATTTATTTATTTATTAAAAGAAGTTTATACAATGAACAAAAAGATTGTGTTAATTCATCCGCCATGCTAGGGATGTCCCTGTGTTATGGCGGATGAAGTTTACAGATTGGATAGGTACAGTGTACAGTTATTAACTTGTGCAATTCATTTAAGTAGTTTAAGTAACAAATTTAGTAAAAAATTAAGTTAGTAATTTAAGTAACACATTCAATTAATTTAAGTTATAAGTTGTATTAATTATATTACAATTCAATTAAAATAGCAAGTTTGACACATCATCGTTACTAAATGTAAGGATCCATTTTGATAAATTTTTTTTAAAGATATGGGGTTGGGTTTCGGATTTTAGGTTCTCGGGGAGAAGGTTAAACATTTTAGGAGCTTTAGGAATTTTAGGAGGTATTTAAACTTATTAAAACAATAAATGACTGTAATCATATTCAAATAAATTTAAATAAGCTACAAGGTTGGTGCAAAATTAACAAACTTTATATAAATATTAGTAAATGCCACATAATAAGATTTTCCGAACAAATCAACCCCTTAATTATTAATATAAAATAAACAATGTTTCCCTCACTGATTGTCAGTGAAATTAATGATCTTGGCATTATTTTCGATTCGAAATTTAACTTTCTTTTACTTATAAACACAGTTAAAAAGGATTAAAAATGCTAGGCTTCATTCTCTGAAATGGCAAAGACTTTCAAAATATTGCAACATTAAAAATCCTGTGGCTTCAAGGGGTTGGGATTGTTATTCATATTCAGCAGATATGATAAAAATAATGTAGAATGAATTACAATGAATTAGCACTCAGGACAGCCTAATTACCAATTAGCATGCTGAAATGAAAACTAAACTCGTATTTGCAAATGATTTTGTTTCATTATTCTATTCATTAACTAAGATTCTCAGAATACGAGTATTCGTAAATTCAACTAAGAACAAAGTTGATAAAAACAATACCTGATTGAAATATACATCAAATGCAATGATGTGAAACATTAAAGATTAGTCTTAGCTTAACCAAAAATTCTAGTCTGATAAGTATTACTATCAGCGTACTGAGTCATTCAAAGGTCTTTGCCAACCCGTGAAAAATCACGGGATGTAATAATTATAGAATTGTGAGGCCCTGTAGAAAAATTATCAGTTTTAGAGACAACCAAAAATTTATATTTCGATTTTTTTTTGTTATTTATTTTTGGGTTGTTATGCCGTGTTGCGCTACCTCCTTCTTTAGCTAACGTTTCGGACAGCGTTACAGGGTAGGGCAGATCAGATCAGGGCATATGTGTGATGATGGATATTGTAATGTTGTCCGAAACGTTGGCTAAAGAAGGAGGTAGCGCAACACGGCATAACGCCCCAAAAATAAATAACGAAAATGCTTTTGGCCGTGAAAATCTGAAATCATACATTTAAGTCTAAATCTAAAATCATACAATCATACATTCTCATCATGAGGAAGGTTTTGGTATATAATTTGTCAAGGTTTTGTGTAAATT